>VZRO01000214.1:1907380-2015002 GCA_013397915.1 Daphoenositta chrysoptera
TCCTCTCGAGGGCCCTTTCGGCGCACCCGGGCAGGAGGTGCAGTTTGCCTGTACTGCTGAGGGGCCGCCAGTACGGGGGTAAGTCAGTCCATCCAGTATTTCTAGTGAGTTAAAGATTGGAGTAAATTAGGGATGTAACATCCACGTGTTGACAGAATTGAAAATGTATCGGGGCCCACAAGGTAAGGAGGCAGTAGTGCCGGCCTGAGACAGTGAAACAGGCTTGGATGGTTGCTGTGGGGCCACTGCTCCTCCTGGCATCGGGGCTCTCGCTGACTCTGCAGTGCCTCGCTGAATGTCCCAACAGGGAGAAGGGATAGGATGGCCCCAACTAAGCAAAAAGAGAGTTCTTACAGTTAAAACACAGCATAAGGACTTGGGATATCAGGATTCACTGTTTGACTTTGCCCACCCACGGCAGCCACTCAGTTCTTGATCTAACAAGCAACTGTGGTGATGCTGAAGTGTGTTCTTGTGAGAAGTTTGGCTGGCTTCCCAGAAATCCTCAGATTACGCAGGGAATTGGATTCATACTTGTCAGTTAAACAAATGCCCAAATATTTGTGGAATATGGCATCTTTGTGCCATAGCTCCCCATCTCTATTATCAAATCCCCCTCCCTACCTCACAAGAACCTGATGAAGACCTATCTGAGGCACAATGATTTCAGAACGACAGAGCTCCTGAAGCATATCCACTGAAAGATAGATGCTTCAGTTTCATCCCATTCTCCTCCAAATAGGTATAAAGATATAAACACAAAAGATTTTGAAAAGAAGGTATCTCCAGGGATGCAAATTTTTCAGGAAAGGAAAGGAGTGCGAGACAGAAACAAGTCAGTGTGTGCTGTGAATTTGATGCCAGGTGTTTGCTGAGCTGGCAAATCCTGGAGTACTGCTCCTGACACTGAGGTGTGAAACAGAGAACAGGCAGGCAAACACATTTGCTAGCCCAAACCAGGAACACTCATCACAAGCCTTCCAAATTAAAAAATTTGAGAGACACCTCTTGGGGTATAGTTGAAGCCCTCTGTCAGAACCCCATGACTCTCTAATTAGAGACTCCAACATGGTACTGGTGCAAATGTTAAAACTATAGACTGTAAACCTGATCTTTTTCACGTTGCTGATGAAGTGCAACAAAAAGCAGCATTTTACTGAGCATGTTATGCAAAAAATCCTGCTGATCAGTAATTTGTTCAGACCATTAAAATCAAAAATTAGTCATTCTATTTATGCACTCATAGAAATCAACTTATATTACTTTTATAGTACAGAGACAACTATACAAAACTCATCTAAACAAAATAAATATTATGATTGCCCTTGTCTTTTCTGCTTACCTCTTCTCTGTTACTGTTTTGTAAAGCTGTGATTTTTTTTTTTCCTTATGCATCATTACTTAATAGCAAAACCATAAAGGTAATCAAGTTCTCCAGGAAGCCAAGATTTCCCTTAACTTTACGTGGATGTCACAAGTCTTTAGCTTAATAGCAGCAGGACCATATTGCACAGATATGCATAGGTGAAGCCTCCAGGGGAAATCTGTGAATTAATACAAAAGCAGGTTGTGCCGTCCCAGAATAACTGCGGGGCTCGGCTGCTCGGCTCCGAGACTCCGCATGCTGTGTCATGGCTGGGAGCTGTGACAGCACACTGGCACAGCTTCCTGCTAGTGGGACGCAGCCTCTTGCACACCAGGATGCTGGATGTTGTGCTCGGCTCTCTAGAAAACAGCCAGAAACACAGGATGCCCTGCAGGAATAGGGGAGACCTCATGCATCTGTGGCTTTGGCAGGACTTTCACAGAACATATTTGTGGTCTAGCTGTAGGCTGGAGCCTGTCACTGGGGTAAGCTGCTGCAGGGGGCTGCGAGAAGGAGCAGGGAGCAGGGTCTAAGCTCCATCTGTGTTTGTCTGAGTCCAGATGAACACGAAGAGGGAGCTTTCTGTTCTCTATCTTACACTCCAGCACTAAAATAATACTTCTTATTCTGAGGCACTGATCCAATAAGGGCCTTGAATATCACCCTTTAGTTATGTGCCCACACAGCTACATGCCTTGCCATTCCCTCTGCTTGCTAATATTACCTGCTTGTATTGCTAAATCACCCTTAAAAGGACAAGAGAGCTGCTGTAAATTAGGACAGAACTGCTGAAAGTACCTGCGTCCTCCTGCGGGTGGCATCAGAATGTCTTCAGTGGACCAAGGCGTACCTAGGAAAGAAACAGGAGAGGGATGATATTCCTGCTTGCCAACCCTCAGAATCATTACAGTGCCAGCGCTGCTAAGAAGTTCACATAAATCAGCAGCTCTGTAAATTAAACGAATGATTTAAAGTAGTAAGAATTAACATCACTCCATCAGCCCTTTTAATTCTGATGAAGAAACCTTTATTAAATCTCACAGCCAAGCTCTGTACAGGTTACAGTTATCACACGAGGAGGATGCAAATGAATGGCTTAAACTCTCAGCTATTACTGCTTCAGCAAAATGGGAACTTCATCACCACCAAAAGTAGTTACATACTTTTTCATGTAAGCCTCAAGGAGTAGGCTACAAATTGATGAACACAAATGAATCACCACAGTCACCCAACAGAACACAGAAGTGTAGATAGGATAACAAAGGCTGCAGATGCAAACAGAGCAGGGTTGTTCTGTGTTTTTAAACTGTTTTGTTACAATTTTTATGCTTGTTTCTGGTACCTCTATAGATCAGGAAAGACCTTATCACACTGAGACATGTCAGTGCATGCTCCCGAGCCAATATACATTTTGGAAACATTCAAGTGCTGCGGGTCTAGCTACTGAGGAAATGACTGCCTTACCTGCAGAGTATCTTGTGCTCATTTTAGAATACTTTTTTTTCAGAATTTGATCATGGCTTGTACTGTTCAGTTGCCCATATGACTAAATTGCACTGCCTGAGACCATAATCACAACAAACCATAGTCAACTTGTGCCCAGCAACCACCATCAGCTGTAAAATGAGGAAAGCATGACCTTCAAAAAAAAATCAGGAAAATGTTTATTTCTTTTTTGTTTCTGTTCTTTCTTCCTCTTCTTTAAAAGCATTTTAAATGATACAAGTTGGTGCTTGTTGTCCTTGCAAACATTGATCTGCTTACCTGACTTTCCTACCAGAAAATCTAGTGATTTTGCTTAGGAGCTTCATTGACTCTGTTGCTTACAAAAGGCCTGGCTTTATTTCATTAGAGACTGCATAATTGATCTCTACAATAACTAGTGAGGTAGGACCCTTTTGTTTTTTAAAGTTTAGGAATGTGAAAGAAGGCTGAAGTTCAAACCATCTGCCTTTTGAAAAACTGGGTTCTTTCAGGGTATTTCCAGGAAAAGAAATCCCATATGCTGCCCTAAAACTCATCTCTGATTTATACTAATAGAGGATCAATTCCAGTTCACCATTTCCTTCCATTAATTTATTCTTAACAAGGTTAGTATTGGAAAAAAAAAAAGGAAGATTTGTTCTTATGAGATTAGAGTTATGAGTCTGTGTATACAATAGTCATCACAGAGAATGAGTGTTTCTTTCTTGTCAGCAGTGATGCTATTCTTGGTTTTGTATGTGGTCCTTATGTGTCATAGACAAGCACAATAGATACACATTGGCAGCTTTGATCATATTCAGAGATGAGCTGATCTCCCAGTCCAGGAAATTATCCTAAAACTCTCATCATCTTGGCAACACGATTTTAAACAACAGTTCCCAAGAGCCTCTGCCAGCACATTGTTGCCTTTGGAGTATTCTGAGCTACTAAACATATTAGAGGAAATGAGAAAGACACAGGAATTATATATAAAAAAACCCAAACCCACAACAACAACAAAATCTACTTGGGCTACTGCTATAACTTTGGATCCCAATGGCTTTAGAAATCATTCAGATAGTTGTGTGATGTGTGGCACTATCTGAACCCTCACACTGGACTCTCTTGGCTCCAATCCACAATCAGCCCGTGGTCCCTTAGCACAGCTTTGTGGCAACAAACAGCAATAAAGCTGACACCATAGCTGACACTAAGATGTGGTATTGAGTACTGTGACAAAAGTACTCATTAGCCTGAAGGCAGGGCTGTGCTTTGTAGCAAAAGAAAGCTGAGTGGGACAACCTCTTGCAGCCTGCCACTGCTGAGTCATGGTCACTCACGCCATGGCATGACTGTGAGGAGCCTGAGCAGTGCCAGCAGCTCCCATGAAACAAGAGATATCCCAAGAAAGACAATCATAAGCAGTAACTGATGCAGAAATTGATTCCAGTGACTTTTCCAGTATTGTCTTCAGTGCCACCTGCTGAGGTATCTGACATCTCTGGGAATTGACACCAAGTGAAAGAATGTGAAAAAGACAAAGATAACCTTGTTTGTCTAAAAGATTCCCTTCTTGAAGAAAATTATTTAAAAAGGAAAATAATCAAAGAAAGTAATAAGGGTTGAAGATTCTGAGGCACACAGAATCACCTCACCTTTACCTACCCAGCTTGCTAGGGAAACCTCATGCCATTTTGCCAGGGGTGGTACTATTTCCCTTCACTAGTGTATTCATCCCTTTTGTGCAATCCCACAGCCCTGCTTATTGACATCAAATTGATCAACAGAGAAAATAATAAAAATAATCCTACCTTGGAATAAAAAAAATTGTCACTGCCCAAAACTGAACAAAGGAAAATTGAATCCTCCCTCATCCTCTCCAGAAAAGTCACAGGGGATTTCTCATGGCTGGTGACAGTGGCCACCAGTGATGCCAGAGAGTGTCTCTCATCCTGTAGCAATGCAATGCAATTCTAGATGAACTGCAGTGTGGAGCTTTATGGCTGGCAACTGTGCTTCCACCTGTGGGGTTTAGGCATACAGTTCTATTGATTTCAGTACCTGTCTGTGTGGTTCTGGCTCTACTTTGGTTCTCGCTGGTTAATTTTTGAAGAACCACATAGCTCAGCAGAAATCAGAATAAGCAGCCAACCATTCATTCACTTTGCACAACTTGCAGGACTCGTGGCTATGTTCAGACTTAATACTGCCTAAAACAAAGGAGTCCATTACAGAAAGGGACATGTACCTTCTCTATAGGCTCTGCAATTGTATTCAAAACACATTCAGCTACAGCTACTGCATATCACAGACAGACAATGTTAAGGACTTGCCTTACTGCAAGTCCTGTAGTGCCACACCTCCCATATTTCATGAATCTTCATGTCATCAGACAAGTAGTTAGGAGAGGCTGTTCCTCCCTGTGACTATAGGACCACTATTCTGGCTCAATTTACCCCTATATGGACCTTCAAGCTCAATACAGGCAGCCAAAACAGTTTTTCCCTGGCCAGTGGTGGATGATGCAAGACCTACCCAACAAGTATTACGTTGTCATGGCATCTGGCACCATTGCAAACAGGCATTGTTCAGGGTGGCATAACCAAACTTCCACACTGTGGGAAGAGATGGAGGATAGAAGTTCACAGTGTGCAGTGGGAAGCTGTTTGCAAGCTTTTTTGTCATGTCTGAATTTAATGTGGGTGAATGTAAAAGGCAGTTAAAAATGTAATCTAGCTGGCTAAATGTCGTGGAAAAATGAAGACAGATCACAGCATCTAGACAGAGATATAATGTTTTAAAGTGGTATTCCATTCCTGAATAAAGTTTTCCTTATGGCAATGGTGAAAATGGAAGGAATTATAGTAGGACTTATCTAATACACTTCAGTGATAATTTTGCAAGCATATCTTAATATACCAACACCTTTTCCTCTTACCAGCCTTTTCTGTGTTTTGGCAGCCCATAGCATTTTTTCTGAGCCCCCTTCACTGCCCCCAGAGCAGAGCTGAGAATGAGAAAAGGTTCCAGCCTAAACTAAGCTGAGAATAATTGGTCCATCATAACCTTTTTTTCTGAATGAAACATGACATTTCACCTAGAAATAAAGATTCAGTTTAGTGTGTTTTTTCGGTCCATTAGTTAATAGGGGGTAAAGATTACACTTTGGTCACGCTGTTGCTGACATGTGCTTGGCCATTTGCCATTCTGGCTGCTTCTGGGCAGATTTTTAGCTACTGTGTAGCATGTGCATTTTTATCACTCTGTCAAATAGCAATTGATTACGCCAGCCTCATGCTGTTTTCCTTGGAACGAAAAACTCTAAAGCTTGTTTAACAGTAAGAGTCTGTCGCTTCCTCTCAACAATTGTCTGAGAGAGAAAAAGCATCTTTTGTTACAAATGGTTTGCTTAAAAACACCAAGCTCCTTTTGTGCTGAAGTTTCACACACAGCAGGATACTATCAGTGTTTCAGCAATAAAATGTCTCTACTGTAAGGGTCAGAGGTGGATTTTTGCAAGGTACCACGGTTCCTGGCAATACCTAGAGCCCTGATGGAAGATATTTAATATCTCTTATTCCCTGTATCCTACAGATGGTGATTTTTATTGGCTTTTATGAGAATCTGAATAAGGAGGTACTGTACCAAATGGGAATTTACCAATAGAAGTACATTCAGAGTTATTAAATACCTTGTTATCTTCACCATTTAAAGATATTGTTAAGCCTGTTCTCTATAATAAGGTAATACTGTATGAAGGTAAAAATCAGCTTTTCACCATCACAACAGAAAATTCCTCTTCACATATCCTCCTAGTATCCTCTTAGCAAGAAACAGAGGAAAAGCACAATTTCAGTACCTTCTGATGCAAATCTATGATCTTAATTGCTCTGCATAGCTTTTAACAGAAAAAGGGGACACCTTAATGCAGTTGATGAATTCCACTTTTATTTATAAGATTCTTTAGTGTTTCACCACAGGAAAAAAAATTGTTAACTTATCTAACTTGTTCCTACAGTCCCCTAGTATTTTTTTATTATTATTTTAAACATCAAAGGCAGCTTTTCTAGGCCAAAATGACCCCTAGTGAAACTCTCTTCTAGTCATGCCATTAAGCAATGCCATCTTTTTAGCAGTAATGATTATGGAAACCATTGCTTCCATCTTCTTGCTATCGAAAGCCAGTTGTGATGTCCAGGCAAACAAAGAGAGGCCATGAAGATGGGACTCTGAACAGGAAAAGAGTTGGCTTCACAACTGGAAGAGAAGGAAGAATATCCTGCAGTATTTTCTCTTTTTCATTGTCAAATTTAGAAAGCTTTTGAGATTCCCTGCAAAGCAGCTGGGGACAAATGTAGAGAAGAACATCATTTTACCAGCAACTCCTGCAATTAGCAAATCAGAACTAAAATCCTGATGTCTGGCAGGGAGCATTCACAGACTAGTCACAATGACATGATTTCCTGCTTCTTTCAATAGTTGACCCAGAAGCAACCACAGCCTGGTTTTCATTTCTGTATTGTGCAGTCTGGTCATCTGAAGTGTTATTGTTACACATGGCTGCTTCAGCTCTTTGCCCCTCACTTTTTAAAGGGACTGCAGGTGTCCTGGAACAGGTAAGAGAAGGCAGATTTCCAATGAAGTAGCTGTTGAATGGGCAGCTTCAGGAGCTCATAGATAAATGCATTAGAAGAAACTATATCAGAAAACCAAGACTGGTGAAAAATTAATTTTCTCTCTCTTAAAATATCAGATTTAATTCTGCTAAACTTGAGGTTCAATTTTTGTTATTGCAGAAGCTGGCCTGGACACCAACTCCACTTCTGCAAAGCATAAATTGGTGAGATTAATTGCTGAAGCCAGGGATTCCAGCTGAAACTGAAGCCCCCTTTGTTGGGACTTTACAAGAATAAAATAAGCAGCTTGTGCCTAAGAAGATGACTGGAGAAGGTGGATGCAAGAGGGCAAACAGTGTCACAGATTAAAAATGTGATTTCTTGAAAGAATTTGTTAACAAGCCAGTTTCAGAGCCAACAGTAGACCTATAACTTCTGGTAACAACCTTCCCAAATGAGCACCTGGTGTGCAAAAACTCCACAAACAACTAAATGGCATCAACTCACCCAGAGGTTTTGAGCCTAGGGAAGTATTTACTATTAAGCAGCTGTTCCTTATTCAAGAAAAAGATAAACTTTGCATTTTGAAGTGTATAGTGATCCCAGTGAACATTTCAGGCAATATGAGCAATCTGACTTGGGATAAAACCCAGATTTTCAGAAGAGAGGCAGAGAATAACCAAAAAAAGTGTGTGCACACAACATATTTTCCACAATCGGTTAGGGAGAACTGTAGCAAGGGCAGGGTGAGGGGGTGTCAGATGTTAACGGAGAGGCCTGAGCCATTCTGCCAGCTGCTGTGGCTAGTGCTGAGAGAGAATTACCACAGTGACAAGGGTGGAAGAGGCCTTCAGGGGTGATGAAAACACACACTAAAAGCATTTTGCACAAAAGGATGCTTGAAATGTGTTATTTGCAGTTATTCTGACTACTAACATGTGAAGCAGGATGCAGACCATTTTCTCTCATTTCTGCTCTCCTAGCAACAGAATAAGTGTTTCTAACAGGTGTGAGCAACAGAAATTCCAACAGAAAATAAAATGTGCTGAGTGAAACAAGAATAAGGTGATCCTTACAGGGAGATTCCTGCCTTGTCAGATTACAAGGATGAATTTAATGCAGAATTCAATAGGGATCCATCACAGAAAATCACATGACAAGGACTTGAAAAAACCCCACCCACTATATTTGTAACTGCACTTTTTGGAACTTATGACTATTTAAAAATCTACTTGTTTAGGAGTACAACTTTTCATACAGCTCAGCAAATCCCAAACTCTCTCTGATAAGATTAGGAAGAAATTCTGCCTATGCACAGGTTATTCTACATTAATCACCTGCCCACGGAGGCAATGGTCGCCCT
Source organism: Daphoenositta chrysoptera (assembly GCA_013397915.1). NCBI lineage: Eukaryota > Metazoa > Chordata > Aves > Passeriformes > Daphoenositta > Daphoenositta chrysoptera. The sequence goes on from VZRO01000214.1 coordinate 1,916,190, forward strand.
CACAAAGATAAGATGTCAGAACAAGATGAAGCGTTGATCTGATTCAGCATGAAAAGTTCTTACATGCTAGTGCTTAAGGTTTTCCCCAAAGTGCTGACTTTTATCTCACTAACTTTAGTTCATACACAAGTGTATTAAACAAAAAAAAAAAAGAAAGAATGTCATCCTCCTTGCTTCAGACTGCTGTGCATGCATGTATTTTTTTCAACCTATAACAGGACTTCCAAAAATGGGGTCTGTGATATTTCAGTGTTTCAGCTGTCATAAATAAAAGGGTTGAGGAATCCTTAGATTTCCTGCAGAAAGGTTTTCTTTTGTACTGTGACTAACACTGCTGAGCTGATATTTTTCTGCATATTTGCTGAAGATGGAGGTTGAAGGTAAAGAGAAGAATTTCAAGGACACTGTGATTTATACCTAAGTTTTAATGAGAACAAGTTATCTCCTGGTGTGTCCCTTTTCAAGTTTTTTGTTTTCAAGAATTTACCCTGACTGACCCGAACTATTACCTGTGAAGACCTTCAACCATCTGCTCAAAGCATTTTTATATAACACCTTGTTTAAATCAAAAGTGTTACCTGAAGTTCTAATAATGACCAAAGGCAAAGGGCTCGTGCACACCTGTGCCTCAGAACAGTTCTGATGGTCCATGCAGGAAGCTTGGAAAAAAACCAGAAATTCATAGGTTTATCTTTTCTAGGACCCTTTTTAAAATTCTCTGTATGTGTCCTGTCTCTCTTCATGAATCTTACCTCTGGCACGTCATCTGGGCTTCCAGTTTTTTGTTTTCTGCCTCTTTCCTCACCCCCCAGCTATAAACACTTCCAGCTGTTTCGCTAACCTTAGGCTTAGGTTTATTTTCCATTCTAGACAATATTCAGAGCTATCAACATTATTAATGACATATTTTATAATTTTATTAACAATCTTTCATTATGCATCTGCTGTACTGCTGAAGACAATTAGAAAAATAATTACCTTCCTGTGCCTGAGCAGAAAATTGGCTTAATTCCAGAAAAAAGTGTTCTCCAGGAAGGTTCCCATTAAAATGTAGCTTATGACATGCAGTAGCCCAAACACTATTGATTCTATTTACTGAGTCCTGCCTAGCCACAATGTTTATTTCCCATAGCAAATCCACCAGCGATGAATAAGTGGGTTGAGCAGCTCCTGTCTAAGGATTTGCACTTGCTTACTGCAGGGAATCCTGCATCATCTGTTATCCACACGCTGTCCTCAAGGGTCATCATTAGCTAAGAAAGAGTCTGTTATTTCTCGTATGCCATCCTCCAGACACACACAGGTCAGCTGCTGAAGTCTTTCTGGGTTCTTGGAGGCCACCCACTGTAACAGCCAGGCCCTGAGGGCAGCACCAGCCTTGACTGCCTCTGTCCACTGTCACCCCTGCCCAGCGTGCCCAGGACCATCAGACCCCACCTCAGCAGTGAAGCAGCAGAGCTGATCTCTGGCATCCCACAGCCCTGACTGGCCAAGGGCCCCACTGACTTGGGCCCACATCCTGTCCCATCCCATCCCATCCCATCCCATCCCATCCCATCCCATCCCATCCCATCCCATCCCATCCCAGATGCCCAGGGCTGGGGCTGCCTCACTTCTGGGATGATGGGATGGGCCCTGACTTGTGAGATGCTGTCCTGCTGCCCTGGGAAGGAAGTACCCTCAGGTCCTTGTCCTTTAGGGAGTAGCTGGCATTTCTGCATGCTGACAGTAACCACTGTAAAATCTTTGTATGTCAGACTCATTGGAAGAGTTGGTAACACTGATACTGAGGGGCTAAACAAAAAATCCTATTTATCAGTGTTGAGAACTAGAGATTTTCTTTTCAAGCAGGAGTTAGGAAGAGAAGTATTTGCCCCAGCTATGGACAGAAACAAATATGGATCACCAGGAAGAAATAAAAGGGGCCAGATGCATAGGATAACAGCAGCATGAACATACTGCCACCACCATCTCTTCTCCTGCTCCTGTTTGGGCTGGTTTTTATTCTTGACTCCACCTTGGCCTCCCTCCCAGAGCTCTAAAATCCACCCTTTCTGACTGCAAGGGCAACAGGACAGAGGTCTTTGTAAGAGCCCTGGCAGGCCATACAGAATCAGATGATCCACCATTTGGTGTCTATAAAATTGAAAATATTCAAACACAGTTTGCTACATCTGTTCCACAGCCCAGACCACTGTCTGTCTTGATTCATCCAGGATTTAACCATCAGCTGGAACATGCCCTCTGTCCATGAGAGGGAAAGAGCACATCCACCACACCAGCCACCTCTCTGGTACAGCCCCCACCATCTCCAACCCTGGTTCCAAGGACCCTCTGGATTCCAGTTTGACCAACAACTGACATGAGCTGTTTACACAGGAGATCCTAGGCTCTGCTCACAGCTGTGTGAAATTAGAAGGCAGCTCATTCCTACCTTTGCTGGAGCTCTCCTCCCTAGGCCATCCATCTTTCCCTTTCTTTCCTGTGACTCTTCCCAAGAGAGTGGAGTTGCAGGGTCTTTCATCTCCACTGTGCTGCCCATCAGTCACATTCCCAGACATGCTTTTTTTGATCTTCCTGCCAGCCTGCTGCCCTGCTAACAGGAGCCATTTTATATCAGCATTACACAGCATCTTGTGAAAGGTGAGCCTTCCATACCCCTGCCAGAGCCACCTCTCACAGCTTTCCATTGAAGTGAGCTCTCCTCTCTGCACAGCCTGCCCATGCTTGGAGATCACCCATCAATTAGGGTGACAGTAGGCAAGTACTTACCACGTTTGATTCAAACACTTTCAGCTGTTGCTTTCAATTTTTATTAATGTTTATTAATTCCTGTTGATATCTTGCCAAAAGCATTGCTTTGGAGAACAGCAAAACAGTTAGAAGGTATCCACACTCTTTTTTTTTTTTTTTTCCTTCCTGGATGCTGCACAAATTGATTATTAGAGAAAGACTAATTCATTATCCACAAATAGTTCATAACCCAAATCCACCGCCACCTGAACACATTTATTTTCAGCTGAAGTATTCTTTTCTGCTGAAGTATGCTGCTTCAGAAAGTCCTTCACTTCTGAAGCATAACAACAAGAAATTGCTGAGTAAATCTGGGGGCAGAGGATGGCTAACTCCTAACCCTAATATATGGAAAGGTGGCAAGTCTGTATTTATTTTATTTACCAGTTACAGCATAGCAAGGGAAGAGTTTACTTCCTTCAATTTGAGTTTTCAGCAGGAACACTTGTGCTAGTCTCTGCATTTCTAAAGAACTTTAGGCAGCAATACTTTGACCCTCACAATTTCTCAAACAAGGGTAACAACAGGAGGAAAGCTGAAGCAACCATTGAGAAATCACCCAAACCACAATTATCCTTCAGGAGCTCAAAATGTAACCCACTTTCGTCTTCGCAGGCTGCCAGTTGCCCAGATAACACTGCATTTATTGTCTTTTTTCTTCCCCATATAGATAGCCACACCATCTGCAAGCAAAAAAGATACCTGCATTCTAACAAGGAATCTGGAAAAACATTCCCCAAGAAACCAAGACATGGCCAAGTATTAATGTGAGAAAACACACAGCTGAGTATAAAGAACAAAGCTAGGACTATGCACCATGGCCTGTCTGTAGGTGTCAAAACAGACAGGTGTCTACCACTCTGTCATAGACATTTTAATATGCACTCTGCAGATGGGAGCTGGAATATAGATCCCAAGGTAACTGAAATATCCTTACTTTTATATTTCTGTTTCACCACTAACCAAAGATATTTACCTATTCATAAGACATAGCCCTGAGTGTACAAACCAATTCCCATTCTCAGCGCTACAGAAATCTAAATAGAAAACCCTCATGTCTTCATTTCAGCCCTAAAAAGGTTGCTATACAAGCACTTGCCTCACAGACAAATTTCTGGTGAAGAAGATAACAAGTCTCTCATCTCCTCACATGACATTAGATACTGACCTGCTAGCTCTTTCTGGCTGGGCTTACACACTGATAGTGTCACACCCATAGATCTGTCCTGATTGCACATTATTATTATTATTATTATTATTATTATTATTATTATTATTATTATTATTGTCCCAGGGCATGCCTAACAGGTGAAAGTGAGCAGCAGAGGCATAGCTACCTCAGGGTGGTGACTTCTGTATACAGAACATTTCAAAGTACATAACCCCTTTCTTAAAACCATTATGTCTCTCCTCCTCTGGGGAAATAAGTATTCTGAAATACCACAACCTTTATTCAGAGGGTTCGCACAGGGGAGCGTTCCAGTACTGCTGTAAAGGAATAATGCATGCCAGTTCTGCTGGGGAAGTCTTACACCTCCTGTAAATTCAGCACACAGTTCTGCAAACAGAAAGGAGACATAAGATAACATTAACCTTTCACATCAACTCTGGCACAAAAGCAACACTTTTTGAGGCTGTCCAGAAAACGAATCTAGAGCATGACCAGGTTGTGCTGTTTTACTGTTCACTATTAAACCTTTTCATGCTGACAGTAAAACTCTGGTGCATGCTCTCCAAATAACAATAGGACACAAGAGCAGATTTTCACTTGCCAGAAACAGAGAGGAGGACAAATAAGCACAGAGAATATGTTTTCTCTCAAATTGACAATGTTTTCCTTAATTCTACAATGATGTAAAGTTTTGATTACTTTAGAGTTTAATTTTTTGAAACAGGAAGTTCCTTTTCTTAGCCATTCCCAAAGAAAAATGGGCTGTTTCATTAGTAAACTAAATTATTGAGGTTTAGTCAAATTACTTAGAACATTAGTTTTAAATCATCTAACATCAACCAGACCATTAAACTCTGACAATATTCATGGCATGACAGCACCAAAAATGCTTATTATAATTCCAAGATGCAGCTATGCAACTCATAGGGCTTTCCTATGTTCTGTAAAGTACACAGGGTAATTTCTATTTATTTCAGTTCCATAGACTGAGTAATTCCAAAGATGAGGAAACAAGCAACAACATCGTGCCATTACTTGCAACTGAAAAGCTGTTACATACAAAGATTTGCTTTTTTAACCTATTTTTTACCTGTTTAAACAAAACAAAAACATTATTTTAAAGGAAAATCTGTGTTCCGAAGGTTTCAGAGACACAGACAATAAGTGTCTGGGAAGGTAAACTGAGGCAAAGTAGAGGAATTGTCTTTTATTCAAGGTCTCACAGCAAGTCAAAAGCATCACCAATAATATCAGAATTTCCCAATTCACAGTGCAGGACTTATCTGGGTTTTGGAGACTACAGAAGTCTACAGAAATCTGGGTTTTGGAGTCTACAGAAATGAATTTTATTTTTATGAGCCCTGAAAAACCTCTGCCATTCCATACTATAGTTATAAGATGACCAGAAATCACTCTGCCTGTGTTATGTGTCTGCTGGTAAACATGGTGTCAGCAAGAGATTTTTTTTAACAGAAGAAAAACTAGGAAATACACAGAAAAAATGCTAATCTTAAAGGAGAATAAAAGTTCAGAAGAATGAGAGCTCTGAATTTCTTACTCCATGGCACAGTCTGATAATGTGTTTCAGTCTTCTGAGCAATGAGGGTAAGATGGACACCCTCAGAGGATCCCTGATGTCAGATCCTCCCTCCACTGAGGGACATTTTAAGCATCCGTGGAACTGATGGTCAAATTACATTCATAGCCCACAGGGATTTGTCCCTGTCCTGTAAGGAATATCAGACTGCTGGTGACCTCATCACCACCCTAGAAGAGCAAAAATTAGAACAATCAATCTCAAAGCAAGGATATGCAGAGAATGAATGCAGTAAATTTAAGATTTTTCAAAAGGAAACACTTTTACTTGCACAGAAGTACCTAAATTGATCCCTTTCCAGGACTAAAGTGCACTTTGGGTCTTCTTGTTGAGCAAAAGATAATAATTGAGGTGTTGCCCCCAATAACAGTACAGTGACCTGCAGACAGTCCTGTACTGTCAGATAATAGTTGAGATAGAAATTATATTAGTGTGGTTGATGAAAAGGTGCAACACATTTTCATACTTCACAACTTGGTCAGTTCCTCTGAAGAGTGAATAGAGAAAAGAAAAGGAATGTTCAGTTCCCTACTGCCATCCTGCCTGGTGAAACATCTGTAAATGCTGCACTTCTACTAGCTCCATAATCCAGGCAAGTCTGAAGAAAGCAAAATCTGCCCTCAACAGCTGGCACAATTTTCATAATTTATTTCTGTACAAATGCTACATAACTATCCTGGACTAGAGGAGAGCACTTCAGGATGATGTTGGAGTACAGAATTGTAACCCATGATTTGTATGCTTTCCCTTCAGCACTGGTTTTTGCTTAGTGTTACAGTCTGATCTTGAGTCATTAATGGAAATTTCGAGTTTGTATAATAACTGAGCAATATTCTCTAGGGGATGGAGTGAGTACCTAGTGTATTGATTCACGTAATTTCTCTGTGGGCATTTCCCAAACCTCTATCCTCATGGCATCTAAGTAGTCTAATGTATCTTCCTATTCTAGTGTCCAAAATGGCTAAAAACGTTAGTAACTTCATTATAAGTTTCTGCTAATGAGGTTCTGTTTTTTTCATGTAAAATTATAATATATCAATACTTCATAACTGAGATGTGTTGGAGAGGTTTTCTTCCTTTAGCCAGATATTTAAAATAGCTAGTGATGTGTGATGTATATTTTTAGAGGCTGTCAAGCAATGCTATTTTTGATGATACAATATGTCTGTTTTCCCTTACCACACAGGAAGACAGTGATGGTGGACTGAACACGTTTCTCTCCCCAAATAGCATGTCTTTGGGGAAATATCAAGAGAAGTGACAATACATAAACAAGAAAAGCAGCATAATTTAACAGTCCCTGCTTGTAAGACCCATTATTTAATTGAAAGAAAGAAAACCTTTCATGGCTGATTTTTCCCAAGGAAATTAGTCTTTTATCAACCTTAAACCTGCTCCTGCCCTCCCTGAAATCAGTAGAACTGACTGTGTTCAGTCAGACCTCAGGCAATGCACTTATTAGTGTTGTTGCTGCTAGTGGATTATAGAGAAGAGTCTATTAATAAGTCAGCATTCTAATACCAGGATCAGTGTCACAAAGTAGCAGAGAGAGGCTGTAATTTGTGAGCTGGTTTGTGGTGAGATAGCTGTAGGTGTATGCAGTAGGAGTATAATACAGGCACTAGGACTGTGTTGTGATTCATGTTATACATCTTAATATAAACTAAGAAGGAAAACACATTTATTAAGGACTACAGTGTGCCTATCCCTTGCAGGGACACATAGAAGTAGAGGAAGAGTGTGGTCTATCTACCCAATGGTCTCTGGAATGGCAGCTAATGCTGTGCCAATGGTGTTCATGGCAGCACTGCCATTGCTCTTTAAGACCAGATGCAATAGACAGCTAAGTTCAGCTTTGCCCTTTGCACACACAAAAGTAATTATTCTGCAATAAACAAACAAACAAAACCCCAAACAAAACAAAAACAACCCATAAGATGTAAAGAATTCTAGTAAAATAAAGCAAAATCCCAGGAGATCACTACAGGATGGATGATAATATCTGTGAGAAAAAGAGCTGCCACAGGCTGAAGACCTCTCCGTTTCTTCAGTAAAAGGAAAGAGCAGAATCTGCCCATGAGATAAAAGCCCTTCAGAGCAACAGTGCTGGTTCAAACCCTGCTTAAATTGTGGTCTGTAGAAAGCAGGTAGCTGCTTGTGACCTGTTCGGCTTCTACAGAACTGAGTATTTGCACTGCAAGGCAGTCTACTGCCTTCCAATCTCATCCTTTAACAAAACAACTGGCTAAAAGACTGCTCTGACAGAAAAAGAATGAGCCTCGGCAGGCACATGACACTTAGCAAAGTACCCCAATTCCGAATGCTGAAGTTAATATATTGTTCCTAATTAACCCCAACCAAACCTTCACTGACTACCCTGGAGCTAAAATACAAATAAGTTTTTCCCATTGTGTTGAAAACCAATAGAACTCAGAAGACAGATGAGAAATTGCTCCAGGTTAGTGGCAAGTAACAAATCAGGGCTCCTCCCATAAGAAGCATCCATAGTTACAAACCTTCTGGAACACCAACTCTTCTGTTTCCTGGCATGGTGATCTGCTTCTGAACAGTGCGGTTTCAGAAAAAAACCTGCAAAATAGGTCATAGGGATATTTCATAATCTGAATATTAACAATATCAGGAGTCAAAATATTATAAACCTATTCCTCTTCCACTGTAGCTATGGAAATATCAGAGACTGGATTTCTGTAACTGATCCTTATCACACAGAATATGATCATACTAAGCTGGACCTTGTCTGATGCCATTTTGGATAAGAATATGTCCTACAGATGACTAGAACTAAGTATGGCAAACAGCCACAAAGGATTCCTCTTTCCTCTCTGTTTCTTGGTCCTCAGAGTTACAGGTATCCAGTTGACGGGAGAAGAGAGACTAGAGCAGAGGATTTGCTTCAAAAGTGTGAGCTGTAGGACTGTCCTCTGGCCTAGCAAATGAACCACCTTCTGCCTTCCCAGTGTCAATAATCTACTTATGTACTCTCAGGGACCTTATTGTTATATTCAAATCCAAGTTCCTGTGCGTTGGACACTTCAAAAATAGTGAAAGACCTTGCCCAGGGCCTTGAAGCCCAAAATAAGAAACCAGCAATATTTCAGTGATGCCTCCACACTCAGTGGAGCCTGCTTCTTTGTTACATGTAACTATAACTGAGGCATGCCCACCAAATTGATTTTAAGTGAGAATTAGGTGAGATGTTTTCATTTTGTCATTGTTCCTCACTAAAGATGTGGCCCAAACTGAGTTTATTAGGAGAGAAGGCTCTGATATTTTGCCCAGGTATCATCACAACTCAGAAAAGGAAGCTACTTACTGCATGATTTTCCCGGGGAAGAGCAAGAGCACTTGGTCCAGATGCACAGAGGACACAGGACCAAAGAGCTACAGGTATGTGGAAGGGACATATAAGTTGCAATGCACCCCAGAAAGGTGACTGCAGATACAAACTTCCTTGCAAAATTTCCAGTCTCCTTCACCAACAGAAAATTTCACAGGTTGAATTTGCTACTAGGATGTTGCCAAGTTCATAATGCCTTAGGGTGGCTTGGTACAGACAGTCCTACAACACTAGCTGAAATTCCTTCCAGGGGAATAAATTCCTAACTTTTTAAAACCAGTGATCAACCTTGGCCCCTGATTTATCTTGCAGAGCTGCAGTATGGTAAACTGCCAGCTGCTGGAGAGCAGCATCATGCTGCTGCCAAAGTAGAAGGTAAAGAAGCTGCAGTGAGGAATGACCTGCACTTTGTATTTAATTCCTTTTTTTTGTTTGTTTCTGCACTGGCTTGGAACAGCATTAGGGGTCTGAGATGAGTAGGAGAGAAAAGCTGGAGAAAGCATGAAGGATTAAGTCCTGGAGCAAGAAGAAAGTGCTGGGGTGGAAGTGATGTTTCCACTTCAGAGAAAAGGGAAGGATTGGTGGAAGTTTTGTGAAAAAGTGATATATGGCTGCAAATACTTCCAGAGTGGCATAGGTATATTTGGTCAGTTCCAGAGCTTGCAAAGTATCTTCTACATGTCCCTTTTCCCCACAGAAAGGTGAAAAAATTTCACTGTGTGTAAAGTTATAGAGGAACAATTTCATAACTGACCCAATAACCAGCTTCTGCAATTCTACATCTATCTTTCCTTTCCTTCTATAAAAGTTGAGTTATACTTTGTGTGTATGTGGTAATAATTTCTTTTGCAAACTTCCTTGGACAGTGAAGAAGTATCCTAGATGTATTTTGGACTTATAAATGATTCTACATTCAAACTTTCTGAATGATGTGCTGCATAAAACCATCTTCCCAGGCCATTTCTGTCAGTGTGCTTACTAGAGGGAGCAGACACGAGAAGCTCAGCAATCACAGGTGCATGCAGCACAGTGCACACACTTTATACTCCACACAGGTGCTTACAAAATCTGATTCTCCAATAGACAACTTTCCATGTTAGCTGTTTTATTTTATTATTCCTTCATAAATGAGTTTCTTTCTCCTTATTTCAGTGGACTTCCATTACTAATTTTTATAGGAGAGTTAGCTGACTGCAGTTATGTTCTTTTATTAGATCATCCATTCAACCTACTGTACCTTACAGGATTAGTCAGGAAACAGGAGAGCCCACACTATTGAATTTTGGGCTTTGAACCTCCCATGTGTAGCTCAGATCACTAAAAGGGCCACTACAATTTAATTACTCGCTAAAATCAAGAAGATAAGTGCTGAGCAGTGATGAGCCGCATTTTTTCCCAAAGTCCCCACCAGCAGTCAGCATCTATTCAGAAGTGCTTTACTGGTTCTTTTTCTGGCAGGGAATAAGCTGCATCACATCATTTTAAGGTCCAAAGTACTTTTGCTTGACACCCCAAATCCCTCATCATTTTAAAGTGAGTGAAAACTTAATTTGTCTCAGTAATCTAGCATCAAACTCCCACAGCCACCTGCAACCTTCCTTCTATATCCTGCCATAAAGTACCTATACACATATAAAACATTTCTTTTTAGTTGTACTGAAGTAAAATGTGACAGAAGCATTTGGTTCAGGCTATATATCTGATAGAGCTGTGGTTCTGGAAATTTCTAGCAGTCATTCTTAGACATCTGGACTGTTGTGTAACAGATCATTTCTAGGACACTGAAATAACCAAATTTATACCTGTTATGCCCAGTTGTCTCATTGGAATGATATAAAAGATGATGCTCTCTTTTTCCCATTATCAGTCCCATGGAAAATCTTAGAGGAAAAAGGAAACTACAAGTTTGTTGCTGTATCTTAAAGCATTGGACAAACTTAGTGTGATGGGTGGCATTTCCATCCATACCACTCACACAAGGTCCATGTAAGCTGGTTGTTTTGCCAGCACATTCTTCAAACCCAAATCCTTTCCATGCATAGAACTCATCTGAGCAGTGGCTGCCATAACAGGGATACAACACTGTCTCCTGGAAATACCAGTCTTGTCCTAACTGCTGAATCTCAGAGTCCAACAGTAAATAGCCTTCATTCCTGTCTAGGGCAGTTCTAGTCTTTGTCTGACCATCAGCAAATTAAACATTTAGCACAGTCACAAGTAAATACTAAACCTCCTTTGCTCTTCATAGGCATCATTACAAACAAATAACGTTCTTATTTCCAATCTCTATTCTTATTTTCAATAATTCTCATCTACCTCCCTCTGGCAGAGGAACTATGATGATGCTGCTCAAGTTTCATATATAACACTGACTCATGGGAATCACACCTTTACTTCTTGGCATTTAAGAAGTTGGGGTTTTTTTTAGCCCACTAATATTAATTAACTGATATTAACCCTTACCCTTTCCCTAGCAGAGTGCTCCAGTCATCTTACAAACTGCATATTCCACACCAATTTGCAGAAGAATGACTTTCACCCTAAGCTTGTGAGCCATTCTGGATCAGCAACGAATCACTTTAGTGTGGTCTCTACCTCCCACAGCCTTATCAGAAAACTCATCCGGAGCTTCTCTTGTCAGAGTGAATTCGATATTAGAAAAACTTTGGGCTCTCAGAATAGGCTGCTGGGGGAAGGCTGTTGCCTCTGACCTCATATTTCTATTTCTTCTAATCTACATTTCTATCTCCAGATGTTTGTTTTAAAAATTAAGTTTGTGCTCTTCAAAATGTGACAGACTGACTGTAGAGAAGTGAAATTTTTCTGTCCACAAAAGGCTTACCTGTCGAGGCTCATCATCACAAAAGCAGAGAAGATATACCCATGCTGTTGATAAATTGCAGTGCAAAATCTCAAGGGTAAAATATTTTAGCCCCCATAATTCCTTCAGACAGGAGTGTTTGCTTGCTTTCAGGAAATCCTCAAAATGTTTAAGTTGGTATTCTATATCAGGATCTAGACTTGCACTCCAATCCTAAAACTGCTTAAATAGTTCAGCCATCTGAGAGCTTGTGAAAGGAGTTTATCACCACGTGAATGCAATATATGGCTTTTGTTAAAAATTGTCAGAACTATCCTTTTGTTGCTTTGAATTAAGAGGGCCCATTTGAACGACATGATCCCATTCCAAGCTTTGGGGGAACACGCTTCAGGATTTTGTTAAGAAGTAGAATACTTGCATAAGAATCATCATCTTACAAATCAAAGTTTGAGTAGGATTTTTCTCTCATATAATCATGGCAAGCAAACTCCCTCTCTTGTTTTTTCTTTTTTAATTATTCACCAGTCAGTCAAGTCCAGATATAGAGTAATATTTCAGAAAGAATAACTTGTTCTTGTGCACAAAATCTTTTGTGACCTCTACAAACCCTTGCATGGAATGTCTTGTGGATATAGATGTTGCTGCCAGAGTTCGTTTTTCTACCCTTTTTCACTTAAGACTGGGACTTAAGAATATCGGCAAAATCAAAACCTGCTAACCATACAAATACATTTTTTTTGCTTCTTTCTCCAAGGATGCAGTATTTCAGTGAACAATTCATAAACTTTTAAAGAAGCTGAATGCAGATGGAGCTTCCACTGCATCACTGTGTGTCATAATGCAGATTCTCAGATGAATGTTACTGCTCAGAGCAGTAAATAAGCAGAATTTTCTGGTCCTTATTATTTCAAACTCAATCATATGCCAGGAATGTGCAGTTATCCATAAAATAACAAAACAAAACAACAAAAAAAACCCATAAACTCCCTGCCCCCCTCAAAAAAACCCACCACCACAAAAACACCAAACAAAATACAAAATCCTAAGAAACAAAATAACACCACAAAAAACTCAACTGAAACTCAACAAAAAAACCTCTGTGCCCACCTGTGCCCAAATAAGAGTCCTAAACATTTATTAAAGTACATCTTATACCACCTCTTCTCTACCTACAGATTTTTCATAAATACACAGTGCAGCTTAGGACTAATCTAATGCAAAGTCTTAATGTTAGAAGGAGGTTTGCAGCTTTTGAGAATATCTGTTTCTAATTTATCCTGATGAAAATTGTGCCCCTATTTCAAATACCCTATGTTGGAGCAATTATTTGCAGACACCCTCCCCCCCGCCCCCCCTTTAATTTACTAGTAGAAGAAGGAGTAGCATCAATTAATCTATACACTAGACACATAAAACTTCAAGATAAAATTCATGTTTTGTGTCATCCAGTGCCAAAGAAAATTCAGATTTCATTAAACAGAATTTATTTTCTTAAAGAGAAAACAAAATTAACGAATATGTTTTTATGTAAAATGTGGGAACATGAAACAACATTCATTTTAACAAACACCCTCAATGAATCCATTTAAACCAAAGCTATGTATTAGCTTTCAGCACTATCCCATAGGAACAAGATTGAACATGTTAAGATAAAACAGGTAATTTTGGTTTCTGCTTACCCTAGGGAGTATGACAATCATTCACTGACTTCAATTTCCAGTTATTCACTCCTATTACACACCAAATTCGACCAAACAATTCAGACACAAAGCAGTCAAGAAAAAGCAAAACCACTGGCAGTCCATACAGACAGAAAACAAACTAGACTCTGCAATAAGGGCTAAGGAGTGCATATCCTTAAAACTGACAGTTTCTCTGCAAGGACCTTGCAAGAAAAGGTGGAAGAAAATAGATAAGATACATGATATTAGCTAGTCTCGCAAAATTTCATCACACCAGACTGAAGAAACGTAGAAAGCTGAAGAGACTGCAGCCTTAGTCATACTCTTTGGACTTTGAGGCCAAATTTAACACGAACATTCAGTTCAGAGATCATCTTGCCACATTTTTCAGAACTATTCCCTTCTACTCTACAGTCACACATTAGTTAACATCAGCTTCTTCTGCAAGTATGGTCATGCCAAGTTTAAGCAGGTGAATTTTTTTTTTTTTTCTAACAGTGTAACTCATGGAATCTAGAAGGTACACTTGCACGTGTGTGTGTATATATATATATATATATGTATGTATATTTTACAATCTAGTATATGTTAACTCCAGCCCTTGCCCTTTCATACAGGAGAGAGAGTTCCAGTAGCCAACAACCAGCAAAGGATCATATGAAGAAAGAGATAAGTTAAATAACTATTTGAAACTACTGTTTGGCTGTCAAATATCAATCATTTCATAAGCATGGAGTCAGCTGGATAACTTGGGGGAAACACTCTCAAGACTCTTTCACCTTTATTCAATTTTCAACGCTAGCTTCAACAGTGTCTTAAAACTGTATGAAAAAATATTCATCTTCCCTTCACCCACAAGGTCAGCAACCCAGATCCTACCTGGTGACACTGACAAGAGGATGAGAAGTTACAAGATGATCTATTAGATTATATTTCAGTACTAAGAATAATGAAAGCCATTTCTACACATAACAAAATATAGTGATAAAAATGTCTTCAGGTAGTGGTGAGAAGCAGCTGTTCTGTGCTGCTAAGTACCTTCATTAGGAGGGTGGATTTCCAGCTTCAAAGCTCATTTGGGAAGGAGCTGAACAGTGATTTGAGGAGCCAGCAGAGGTGTCCACATCCAGGTCTTTTCTATTTCTTCCAGGGAGTCACTCAGTGATCATGGGAAGTCACTTCGGATCTGAAGAATTAGGAGAGAGAGATTTGTGGAGGGTGCCAGAGGAAGGATATTGAAGGCAGAAGACCTGCAACCGTTGATAGCAGTTGAGACACTGAGATTTTCTCCCAGTTTTCAGAGTAGACCATTTTTCTGTTTCTTAAGCATGGATTTTCTCACAGGACAGCAGAAAGAATTAACATCCTACTAAAGGCAAATGAAATACCTGACTAAACTGTCCGTGGAAGCAGAGAAAGGAACATTTCACAAGATAAAAAGAAAGGAGAAAACAGTTCCCCTTCCTGTCACATTCCCCACACCAGGTTTCCCTCTAACTGAGGTGAAAAGCCAGCTCTATAATTCTAATTGTGCTGTAATTGTCTGCTGTGTGTGTTTAACATCTGCCTGTGCCATAACAATCAATACCAGTTACCTTTGTTTTCCTTTTCCCCCTTCAAGTGATAAGTACTGTTTCTTTGCAGCTTGTCACAGTTTGTATTATCTTTGTTGACAGCCCAGTTTGTGAGGGAGTCCCTCCTTAGTGTTATGTTAATCATTTTAGAGGGTAAATACACAGTGCTAATCCCTAAAAACCACGGAAATGAAACACCATTGTGTACCTGGCTACAGCCCTAAAACTGGAATGACAGAGCTATTTTTTCTGAGTGCAATGGCACTGATCTCCTTCTTTGCATAAAATTATGCAACCATACATCAAAGTAGTGGTTCCATTATTTGAATATCTAGCAAAAAGCTCTGGACATTACATCCTGGAACCTGAATGTCTGCCCTATGGACAGCTACACTAAATGTTTGGTTGCTGACAGACCATCTGCAAGACACGTCACTATAAATTGATTTATGGGGGACAGAAGGTAAAATTCTCTGGAGATAGACAGAAAGTTACACTTGCAATTTCAGATTTTCCTCCTTAACTACTGCAGTAATACTGAAGATTGGCAAGAAAAAACAAACACAGATGTTCCCCAGTTTTGGCTAGTGCTTGGTGATTGGCAGAATACAAAAGTCCCAAATCTGCCTTTGGTAAAATGCCATGGGAACTCTGGGTCCTTGTCTAAGTTTTGTGATTTCAGTAAAACTTCCACTGTCACAAAGTCTTTTCCATATTGTTCTTACATGGAGAAATAAGTTGAAAAATTGAAAGAATAAACACAAAGTGGTCTATATAGCTTTTATTTGTTTTTATGTTTGAATGAAGCTGTGACAATCTCCAAATTTTTACCTGCAAAGCATAACATTTATAATGTCTTTAAATATCTCCCATAGAGAATATAGATTGCATAAATTATTATTTACCAGTGAAATCAAAAGTTTTGCTCCAAACTTAACAGTGAACTAATAGTATATTACATACTTTGGTATGCCTGTTATTCACAGGATAAAAGTATTGAAATATTAAAAGGCTCTACTTAAGATAGTCCTTGCTGAACAAAACTGAAGAAGTTTATAAAGATCTATTTCCAGTCAATAGAGATTGAAAATGTTTAAGACAAGGCATCCAGGCTCCTAAATATTTATTTAAATCAAAGCTCGTAACCATGACAGGTAAAAGCATTCAAGAGTATAAAATATATTAAAAAAACCCAAACAACAAAATCCAGTTGGTAAAATAGAAAGGCTGTGTGACATCCTGTAGTTATCTATGACAGCTTAATAGCATTTCAGGGATATAACAAATACAGCAAAGATTTCTCCAGAACATTAATTCTTGGCCATACTAGCTCAAATATAAAATGAATTATTTGATATTGATACTTACAGAAAAAGAATACAGCCTTTCCCTTTCCCTCCTGTCATAAACATTACACATCTTCCTTACAGGAATATCCTAACAGCCTCATCCTCTCAAGTACCACTTTAGAAAAAAAATTGCCATAGGGCTGGAATATAGCCTGTGTTATCCATCCATACAACTCCTACTTCTGACATTAATGCTCATGGGAACCAGAGAAAAAGAACAGCAATAGAAGCTCATGAATGTGAGAAGATATATCAGATTTTTTTCTGCTCTGTCTTTTTTATCCCTTTGCTGCTTGAATTTTTGTGGTTATATATTGTTTTCCTATGTTAGGAGAATGAGATGACAATCCTTTTAGTGAATTTCTTCATTCTCACACAAAACTAGCTTGACAAGTTAGCTAACTAAACAAAAGCTAACTCAAAGATAAAAATGGAGAAGGTGAGGAGGAAAACTTTTCCTTAAATAGTTGAGCTAAAAATAAAGTCTTCAATAGCTCTTCTCTACGGTGAAATACGCACCTTCACAGTTTTGTGTACCTCCTTGTTAAACACTAAGCTAGAAACACACAGTGACAAAACCACTGGGGTTTTGTCACACTTACAACATCTATATGCTCCAACTAAAACAAAGAATTCTGAAGGGGAAGTATCAAAGTATTTACATTAATTACATTCACTGCGGCCAGAAACCGTAATTTCAAAACTGTTACATAGAATTTAGTAAGAGAAACAGAACCAGGTATAGCCAATTCAGAAATGAGCAAGCACTCCAATGATTTTTTAAAACAGTAAGTCATAAACCCTCAGAAATAAAATATAATTACACAGATGATACCACATAGGAATGGTTGCAAGCTATGAATGGTTACAGGAAACAAAAAAAAATCTTTGTGAAAAACACTGCACAGGTAAAGGCAGTACTGCAGATACGGCCAGGCTTAATTAAACACATCAAGGGGTAACACATTTTGAGGACAAGTTTCATGTTAAATGCACGATTCTTGTGAGAAGCTGCGGGTGACAAAATCCAGATGGCAGCAAATCATTACTGCAAGAGAAAAGAGACTTTATACATTTATCATTTTGATCACTGCCACTGTTACAATTTTTGTTAATAAGCAGCATCTTTAAAAGTGAGCAACATTAGGCTGAGACACATGCACAGTAGATTACTACCCCTGCATCTCTAAGAGCACATCACTTTCCAGCCTTCAAGATAGACATGGTGCAAAACAGGTGGCCTCTTCTGCAATGTGCTATCAGAAGTACTGACTCCCATTTAGGCCAGGCTTTTAGAGACAGTCAAAACTCCTAAGAAGGCTAAAGATTTATTTCAGGCTACTTATATTGATAGGCTTCCTTAGGAAAGACCCTGCTGGAGGGTTTCTCCCAAGGTGCTTCCCTCAGAACCAGTCCCTCTGGATGCTGTTGCCCAAATTCAGAATTCCCACAGAACAGCCCCATGGACGACTTCTAAGGAGCTTTTCCATTTCAGCTTTGTGCCAGGCCTGCTGTTGTAACCAACACAACTCACACTATTCCTAACTCTATTCCTGACCATACAGAACCGGCAGTTTCAGGTATCAAACTTAAAATCTCAGTGTTACAAAATTGCTTCAAAGAGAGCTGTCATCAACTCAAAGGGAGGTAAGTGAGGGCAGAGAGTCATCCTAGTCACCACACAGACTTCTCCTGGAGGCTTTGGGTGTATAGTTAATTCATCACACAGAAAACAAGGGGTAATTAAGATGTCTCACATAAAGAGCAGTTGAGAACATTAAGATTTTCCTGGCTATGATTCCTTGTCTCTGTCCTGACACACCAATGCTATTTTCTATCCTCTCACCACTTACCAAGTGCTAAAACCTCCCAGCCTTTTCTTTGTATATAACTAATCATTACTGGCAACTGGCCACAAGGTTAAAAATATCCAGTGGTAGTGCTCCATGTAGTTTTCAGAGAAGAAACCCCCTTAAAAAATTATATGGTGAAACACCAGGATACAGAGAATAAGGATCATATTTTTGACTCTGGGATCCACACTACCACTTCCCAGCACCACACTGCTGCATTGTATGTACTACTGTATATACCTGCACATATATTTACAATTCGCAGGTCCAAATCTGGACAAAAAACCACAACCCTTCAAAGAAGGACAAGAAGAAGAAAAGCTTTCTTCCAAACACTCAAAGTAATTTACTTGAACTTTTCTTTTTTATGAAATAGCATTTTGAGAGGAGGGCACAAAACATGTCTTGATTTTGAAGGGCTTACTTATCTCTGATGTGTGTGGTCTTTCATATGGAAATCAGTCAGTATTTCTTCCCTTGAACAAATCCCATGTACAGTTTATACAACAATCTAGATTTACATGCCCAGAAGAAATATCACCCCCCCATTTATTTCCAAGTTCATTTTGAAGTACAATCCAAACTCTGGTGATAAAGAGACTGACCCACAACCACTTACCATTTGTCCAAATCTACCCAGCTTTGGCAAACCTTCTTCGCCTACTCTTCCAGGATTTCTGCATGTTGTTTGAACAGAAGTTCACTCAAAAGGGTTGCTACAAATCAGCAGTACACAGCTGGTGGCTTTTGTGGGTTTGCTATACAAAACCTGGAATTCCCAAAGTTTTTGGCTTTCCACACATTGTGAAGATACAATGCTGATTTAACAGCCCAGAATTGCCCAAACCATTCACTTCTGTGAGAAGAATGAATAATCAGTAGCACATCAGGACAAACCAGCATCATCCATGCCAAAATTCACAGCATTTACATTTGCTTAGCACCTAAACTTTGACGCTAATATCCCGATCCAAATGAGCATTAGATCTGAGAATGTTCCAGTTCCAGCCACCCACTGGTAGCCTTTCAGAAACATATAAAACACATTCAGATCAGCTTTCTGTAATATGAATGTTTAATCCTAGACCCCAAAATTCAGCAGCTGCTTTCTATGGTATTGAATGGAAATAGTCTAAAGTAAATGGAAATCTACTTACTCCAAAGTGGCATTCTAATAAAACAGCCAACAGAGAATATAAATATAATATTATGTTTCTCGCCTTTAGGCTCAGTCTTTGAAACAAACAAAAACTACTAGTTCTCACACAGCATTTTTAGCATCATTTAATTATAATCTAGAACAGGGAGAGTCCTGGGCTAGACTGGGGTAGGTGGGATGGATATCTGTCAGGAGCCTGTTTTGTCCAGACTTAAGAAGAGAAGACTTGAGGAGTCCTTGTCCACAACTGTCGGATGGGAGGTAGTAGAGAAATGGTTAGAGTCTACAGATACAGAGTGGGTAGGGGAAAAGTAATATGCAGAAGCTGCAACTTAGGAAACTTCCATTAAAAAAAATATATTGTTAGAGTGGTCAAACACTGGCCCAGAGATGCTGAGGGATTGAACTGTTTTAAGCAGGGGTTTGAACTAGCCTCCAGAATTTACTTCCAGCCCTGGTGGTTCTCTGCAGCTTCACCAAGCTGAGCCCCCCATTACAGACCTAGAAACACCTTCATACCTGTCAAATTGGGGTCATGCTCATTTGAACAGAAAAAGGAAGCCAGAAGGAAGATGCAAATAAAAGACAAAAGCCCAAGTGAGAAGAGAATTTCCTCCCATCAAGAGGGAAAAATAAGAAAAACTCTGCAGAGTTCTTCATACTTGCAAGATGAGCTTCTCATTTCACATCTCACTGCAAATGAACTACCTATGCCACTGTCTCCAGGAAACTTACTCCAGTTCATGCTGATGTACCTAGAAATCACATCCAGTCTAGAGAATTTTCCAAAGTTTTTAATAAAACATCATCCTCAGAGCATGCCGCTGGCACTTTGCCTCAGCAGTCTTCAGCACTTCAGGTCTCACTGTAAAAGCTTATGTATGCTATAATTTTGATGTCTATATTTGTAATTCTTGCTCTGGGTAACACTTAGAAGCCACTGCTACACTTAGAAAAAATTTTTTTAAGACACTGTATATGTACTTTGCCAAGGACATCTGAAATTTTACAAACTATTTATTCTTTCAGAAGTGTCTGATCCTTTCATTTATTCCCTACCTGAAATCGTCCCAAGGTGCATAATCATTCCTGCAGGAATCAATTGATTTCACAGATAATTCTTTCAGCTGAGAAATAAACAGGAGATGATGAAAGCTGCAGGGAAAAAAGCATTCTCGAAAAATTTCCCCTCTCACAATCTAAAAAAACAGAACAGCAGGTAAACCATATATGTAACAATTTCCAAACTTTTTTCCTGAGAAACAAGTAGACAAATGATAGTCCTAATTCAGCAAAGTATTGAAGCATCTGAACAATCTAAGAATCGTGAGTGTTGGCTAAGATGCCTCTCCAAACTTAAGCCAAAGTTGAGTTACATTGTGTCCTCTCATTTTCTCATTTTCCTTCACTAAAGGATTCCTTCCTACGTGACAAATATATCAGAAGAGCTAAGGAGGCTTCACAGGAACCAGCAGCTGGTGAGTGCCACTCACAAGTGGAGTGTTAGTATAACTCCCTGTAGCTCTGCCCTCGCCCACAGCAGCTGAGTTAGGCCAGTCCTCACATCTCCAGGATGCCATTTAACCCAACACTCTATGGGAATAAAGTTGAATTATAGCCCTCTCTACACATCTGCATCGAGTAATGGAGGCACATGAGGCAGAGTCTCTTCTAGTATTACATCCTTTCTCTGGTTCTGCTTCCCAGAGTAAGATACCACACTCTCTTACCAGATAAAATCCTGCTCATGACACTGACTGAATCAGAAATACAAAGAGCAGGTGCTTTGTAGTGACAGCCAAACACAGTGGCTCTGAATCTTCTATGTGCCACTTTCATACAAGGTCAATTGCACCCATAATTAATTTATACGAGCTGAACCCTCAGCTGCTACCTTATACAGCCTTGCAAATGCACAGGCTGCACAAAACTGCATTGGTAATTAATTTGTCGAGCAAATGCTAGGGAAGAACAACACTGGTAATTTATACAATAGATATTCAAATGAAACATCTTGCCTGAGTAATTTAATGTCAGAAAGTAGAGGAGCCGCAAAGCAGAACAAAGAATAGGAGTCTTCCACCAGCTATTTCTTGAAGGGACATTACTGTAATGTGTTATGAGCCAATTTCAGACACAGTAGAAACACATGCTTCTTCACTGAACTATTCTGGACAGGTTTTGGCATTAAAAATGGTAGTGAAATTATAGATGCACATCCTTTGTACAGCAACTGGGATGACAGAGGATGATAGACCTCAACCGGAAAAGACCTTGTATGGAAAACACTGTGTGTTATCCTGAGAAAATATAGGTTAGCTATTGAAAATATATGTTGCAATCTAGTTCTTTGGGAAAAAACCCAAAAAACAAACAAAAAACCAGTGCAGGACTGACCCCAAACCCTTTCTTCTTATTCTACCACTCTTAGTGGTAGAATATTGGTAGTATAGTGTCATAGGTGGTAGTATATATATGGTATACTACCATATATAGTATGGTATACCATATATATGGTATACTACCATACATAGTGGTAGTATATTGTCGTAGGTGTTAGGACTCCATCATTTATTACCAACAGTCCTCTCCAATGATAACACTAGTGATTGTTGTTGTAGTTACTTTTTGTGTGTATGAAATAGAATGTATTTCACTTTTAAAAAATGCTGGGGTGATACTGCAGTGCTTTGCCAGGATATCCTGGATTCAGTGGACTTCAAGAAAATCGAAAGTGAGATTCCTTGGCTTTGTGACTGTGCATTGGACTTCATGGTCACTGACCTGGGACACACTGTAAGATGGAATGGCCTAGCATTGGAAATGCTTGTAGTGCTAGAGTACTGTGTCTGAAAGACCCAGAAGTTTCAATTTCAACTCGGTCAGCACTTCATCCCTGCTACAGCAATTTTTGGAGCCTGGTGAGAATTTCCAATCTTGAATAAAAACCTACCTTGAATCCTAGTGTTCCAGAGTTTCACCTTGCTAAATGACTTCCTCAGGTGTTCTACCAGTACCTATTAGAGGTCTGGACCAGCTGACTTAAAGAAACTAAAGTGTCTCAGTCCAGAATCCCACACAGTGTTTCTTCATTTTTGTTTCCTGTAAAACTCTCACTTCAGCAGTCAAGAAGAGGGGGATAAGATGGAATTCTTCCTGGTGGCAGAAGTTAGGTAAAGCATTTTGAACCTTGCTGACAGTAGAATATTTCATAATATAAACTATAAGAAACATATTTTTAGATGTGTTCACAACAGATGATGAGGAAAACGTCTATGTAAAAATAATTAATTTGTGGTACAAAAGAGCCCCTTTATTTTCTATGAGTATTGCCAGTTAGGATATTACAGCCATGTGAAACAGGCATCCTTAGCACCAACATGATCCATTTTCCTGACTTGTGTGTCTTATGATGATTTAGTGGGATAAACAAGGGTATTTTTGAAGGAGCAATAGTAGAGCAAGCAAAACTGCACAAAAAATTCCCCTTAGCTGTCTGTCTGGTTAGGAAACCGTGAAGAGAAGTAGGTCCTTTGGGGAAAATATGAAAGCAAAGAAGGATAATTTGGAAATAGCCTGACCACTGTTAAAACCTCTTTTTCTGAGCAAAATTTGTTGCTAGTCTTGAAAAAAGTTGTGTTAATATAGGTCTGATTGTGGGATTTACCCCTTGATTTTTTACACAAGCCATTTAACAACGAGGCATATTACCTACTAGATTTTAATCTGGCTGTACTTTACTCTCAGCAATATTTCTGAAATATATCCTGCTGAACAGAACATGATAAAACAAATGAAAGATGGGATTTAGAAGCAAGAAAGATATTTTAAAAGAGGCAGGTAGGAAATATGATTCATATAGAGTTGAAATGTATAGAGTCTTTGAAAAAAGTGAGAGGAGATGAGGGGACCTCTGCATACAGCTTTTGCAAAAGCAGAATTAGTGGATCTCCTATGTGATAAGAATACCACTGTTCACAGACACCCTAGGTGTACTCCAACCATACAAAAAAGAACAAAAGAGCTGTATCTTAAGCAGTGTGGAAATATGTATGTAAAAGACAAAAACAACAAACAGAAACCCCACAAGATCGGGTGGAAACATTCTGAGGAACTGCTCAGGGGGATGCAACTATTATCATTTAGTGGGTGCAAATTAATTCAGTCACCCAGTTTGACAGTCAAAGTAACCAAGCTAAAAAATATAGGATGGATGAGATGTAATCATGAGTAACTCATCCAGAGTATTATACAATAAGTATAAAGCAGTAGATATATCTCATTATTGAAATACCACTCAATTTTTTGGCCTCTCTCTGGTGCACGATCAGCCATCAAAGGACTGAACATAAGTCATGTTCCCAGCAAGTGAAAATATGGGTAGCTTTAAAAGGGAAAAAAGTGCTAGAAAGAATATACTAGCTTCCACAACATAGGCATTATGATGGCAGAGAGAACTGAGAATCAACATACCTGGCTTTGAAATCCCACCTTTATCATTCATCTCTTCTGGGAATACATGAACAAACCACCTTTTCTCTTGCTTTCATTTCCTTGTGAATAAACTGGAACCGATGCATGTGTGATGGGAATTTGACAATCCTGATGTGATCATCACTTGAAAAGCTTTTCAAAATGTAATACGGTAATGTTGGAGAAGTGCTGCAGTTGTATCCCCTCCTGGTTTTCTATTCACAGGTGTATGAGGGGGAGGACTAACCTGCTATTTTTTTTAATGAATATTGTATTTACTTACAACCTGGATTAATTATTTCTCCTCTCAAGAGAGAAAGTTTGAGTTAGTAGCTGTTGGGAAGCTTGAAAATTATATCAGTGGCCATAAAACCCAGCTCCATGGCCATTACACTATCGCCTGATGAGAAATGCAGAGTAGGGACTCCAATTTACCAGTTGACTAATGGTTCAAACCCAAGGACAAATAGCGTATTACAATTCAGTAGGAAAGGAGACCATTTCTATAGCATAGTAATCTCCAAAACGTAATTGTTTGATGGTTTTCAGCTGGACAAAAAATGCTAATAGGATCAATAAACAAAAAGAAAAAAGGCTTTGAAACAATGATGAATACAGATAAAATAGCTCAGTGAAACAGAGATATTTCCACATGGCAGCCAAGCATGAACTAGGAAGCATTGCAGTGTCTTTTCTGAATGCAAAGAAGCAATCGACCAGAAATAGACCTTTAAGTTGTACTTAGACAGGGAGAAAAACGTAGTATTAGTTAGGGGTAAGGATTGTGAGGTTGAAGCAGAAAAGTCTGTATCATCTCAGCTCATTTACAGTCACTAAATACCTTTTTTTTTGACACTTTGGCCAAAAGTGTTGTCTCTCCTGCTTTAGAAAAAGACTGTGGTCTGTCATGGAGGTCACCTTTTCTGGGTGCTGTACTTCATTATTTGTCTAGATACCTTCATTTCACACTTTTTGCTATTATTTAAAAAAAAGTTCTTCAGGAACTGTCCTTCTTCTGGCTGAGTTTCCTTGAGTAATTCTGTTCCTACTTGGAGATTACCAATAAAAATTCCCTCAGCTCTCTTTGGGTTCTTATCAAATGTTGCCTGAAAATACCACAGGGCTATCCATCCATTCTTTCTGCCCTCAAGTTATCAAACAATACTGCTGACCAGATCTAGCCCCACAGATGACACAATATGAGAATTTATGTTCCAAGGCTGAGAAAGAGCAAAGGCACAGTGTCTGTTGTGGTTCAGTGCAGCAGTTGAATATAATATAGTTTCATTTCATGTGAAAAACTTACCTGTTGAGTGCATCAGCTGTGATGCAAACAGAAGGCATAAACCAGAAGTGTCATTGCAGTAGATTGCAAAACACAGAGCATGCCAAGAGTAGTAAAACAGAAGAGATTACCTGCTCCTTAATTTTTTTTTTTTTCCACCAGAAAACCAGAGACTGGCCAGGCAATGCCATTGAGTTGTACAAAGTAACCTCCTGATCCAATCTTATCAGACCACTGTGGCTTGCAGAGTTACTGTACAGGCAATTCCATCTTTCAGAGTATGTAATGGAAAGTTGGCAATGCAAAAGTTGAGAAGGTGGGTCATTTTGTATTCAGTGGATTTCAAAAGAGGAATGGTTTGAGGAACAACAGCTTAGATGCTTTACCTAATATTGTGTAATTTTAGTTACACAAACACAGGTTTGTTGTTTCTAGTCACAATTCAGATCTGATGTGAAGAGTGCGTAGGTCTTTGTGTGGATAAAAGGCCCATGTAAGTGTCTAGCAGAC
Organism: Daphoenositta chrysoptera; assembly: GCA_013397915.1. NCBI lineage: Eukaryota > Metazoa > Chordata > Aves > Passeriformes > Daphoenositta > Daphoenositta chrysoptera. Next base: position 1,941,815 of record VZRO01000214.1, read on the forward strand.
AACCACTGATGTTACTTTGTTTACTTTCTGGAAACTGCATATTTCACTTTGATAAAACATTTGTCTGAAAAGCAAACACAGGTTGAGCTGGTGCTTTGAGATGTGCATTGTACTGACACAGAATAGGCTACAAAAAGCTGAAAATTACTACAGAGGTGCTGTGAGCAAGATGAGATTGTTGGATGGGTCCCATTCGACACAGGGAAAAGTGATCACTTAAGGCATGAAATCAAAAAGGTTACAACTGCAAGGACTTCAGAAAGGGGCAGCACTTCAGAGAGATTTGTACTTTCTCATTCTAGGTATTTTTTTTTGTTTGGTAGGGTTATTTTGTGAAAAGAAGGAGGGTTGAGTAGTTTGCCATACAGGAGGCTGCTCTTACTTCAGGACAGCCTACAACAGCAACTTCTATAGTGCTAGGACCTGTCAGATACCCTGCCATAGTCAGGAAGGAAAGAAAAGAAATAAGTTAGAAAAGAAACACTTGCTCAATTATAGGACCAACATAAAGCAGTTTTCAAAATATTATTGACGTGGACTTTTCAATCTGGCATGCAGTAGGAGATAAAAAAATAGAACATCCCAGTAGCAGTATTCCATCCAAATACTGCACTAACTACCAGAGACTGTGGTTCTTCACTGTCTCCTCCCTCGCAGTTTGTCTCATACCAATCTTTTCCATCTCCTTCTCTGTAACACAGTTGCTATGCTGCAGGTCCATGTAAGAAATTAAAACATTCAATCAAATAATCACACTTACATATTATACCACAAGTATGTACTTCTGCTGTCCTCTTCAGGTTTACCCTAGACATACTTCTGTTTTATGCTGGCAAGTTCAAAGGAAGAATTTCTCCCAAGGTAGCCCTCATAATTTATATGCAGCACATAATATGGACAAAGCTGAAATCCAACTATTTTCCTCCAAAAATCATGAAAAGAGAAGACTGCTTGGATCAAATAGTAGCCCACTATATACTTTATCCAAATTACTTTAATCACTGAGGTCCCCATATAATCTTTTATAAATTAGTATAGAATATTTCATGTAATTGCACTGACAGGAGATCTATGTTTGCTTGCTCTTCTTTTCATTATTTGAATGTTAATCCTGGAAAATAATTCTAAAAACATGAACAGTTTGTTGACTTTGCAGTATTTTTTTTTTAGCTGCAGAGAGGAGACAACTACATGTAATTTAATGATGTAGAGCACAAAAGACCAAAAGGGTAAAATCAGATGAACCAGACTAGATCTTTTTGTTAATGGGTTGCATTTGTTTGCTCCTTAAGGGAGGAAATACACCTGCTTTTATAATTGTATGGGTCCAGTGAAGATTTTCTAGGCCTAAATAAACCTCTAAGGCAGTACAGCAGAATATGCATGTTTTTCAGAACTTGAAAATTAATTCACTGAATTATGCATTGGCTCATTAACTTGTGATTCTTACAAAAGACGTAAGGTGAAAATTAATTTTTGTACTGTATATGGTAATCATCAGAAAGAGAGAAGATTCATGTTTGATATCATACAGCCCCACTTTCACTGGAATTCAAGAACAACACAAATCTGACCTGGTTTTATTTACCCAGGAAGAGAACATTAAAGGCAGTCTGATGTTCCCTGAGTGAGAAACCCAGCAGAAAGAAACATGTTTTACAGATCAGAGATGTCAGGATCGGAAGCAAGTAATCACCAGATGCTTCTGTCCAACACACCATAATTATTTACAATTTTTTGCAAGGCAGGTCACTGAAACTTTTGGAGATCAATAGTTTGGATGTGTGTGTGTGTGTGGGCATGCACAACATGGGTATACAGACATTACAGCTGGCTTACAGATGAGATTAGAAATACACACTGAGAAAGAGACACAGTACAATAGATGCACTGCTAAAAAAAGTATTTTTCTTCCTCAATTCCATGCTGTATTAGTTACCCAAAGAAGGTTCTTGGTTTTACTAGGAAAGATTGCTGTCACAAACAGCAAAGTAGCCAAAACCAGTGTTTTTCCAGCTCAATTTAATTTTACTACCAACTGTAAATAGAAAACACTTTTAGACTAGTTTTGCCAGATGCATCTAATATTACTTTAAATTAGTGAAAGAATTAGTAACAGAGATCAGATAAACTGTAAGATGGAACAGTTGATTTATGAGTTACCCTCTCATCTAGCTTTTTTTAACAATTTCTTGACTAATATAAAGAGGAAGATCTTGAGCACTGCACAAACTCCCTGTATGTAGCATTTTACAGCACACAAATTTCACCTGCTCTATCTCAGCATCCAACCCAAGTTTATAGCTGTCTTCACAGATAAATTGATACTTTATTCAAGGGCTCTGATTTTTTTGTCATTTAGCTGGAGTTTTTCCTATGTTTGTTAAACAGCTGTTATGATTTCCATTTAATTGAGCCAGTCTAACCAAAATACACTCTCAGCCATTCACCTGGCCAGAGTGTTATGAAGACGAAGTGCTTAAAATTACCTTCCCTTTGCTTAAGTCCTTGGCTATTATAATAGCCATTTATCTAACAATATTTCTCTCCTGAGTAGATGTTACAGTTTTCCCCACAGCTTCACAGTCGGAGATGTCACAGTTTCCAATGAACTTTCACACTTTTGATGTGACTGACATTTCTTCATGCAGCAGGACTATGCCCACATTAAGGAAATGTTTTGGTTCTCGGGAATCAATATATTTATTAGCAACAAAGGGGCCCAGGTCAAAACTTCATTTTTAATCAACAGCAATGAACATAAAGGGTGAAAGTTTGTCCAAATATTTGACTATGTGAAGAAACAAACCAACAAAGCTTCTGGCACAAAGAGTGCTGAGAAACAGCTCCATATTTGTTCTACTTTTTCTCCCAGCAAAAAGCGTGATCCTAAGAGAGGAGCTGTTGTCCCCTCCCTCTGAAATACTCCCAGAACTCTCAAGTCTCTGAGATATGCATCTTCTGGCTCTTTGCCATTGGAAAATCTCAGTCTATGGCTCATGGGGACTGGGAGTTTGGCCATCTCCTTTCTTACCTTGCCTTTAGGAAGGCAGCAAACATCTCCACCCACAGCTGACCAAAAAGGAAGAGAAAATTCAGTTATCCAATGCACAAAACAGCCAAGTCAAAATGCATTGAAAGTGCATTGCAAAATTTGTATCATACTTTTGCAGTGTTCCACTGATGTAATTCCATAGCTGTGCCATTTACTTTACAGAATACATCTGGAGCCATGGTAGAGCATAGGTATGTCCCAGAACATTGTGACTGTCTCATGGGTTTACAGATGGATGGTAACTCAACTAGAAATGGATAATGATCTCTGCCAATGGTATCTCTCCTTTTCCCATTTTCTTAAAGGGAAATAATGTATATAATTTCCCAAACTGCATTTACTTGCAATTTTCCCAAAATTTCTCAGATTGCCTTTGTTATTATTAAAACCTGATATGTGTGATACAGTGATTTCAATAAAATACAGATTTTCTTGAACGGTTTAGAGATAGATCAAAGCCATACTAAGATTTCCAACACGACTTCCAAAATGTTGTCTCCAGTGAACTAAAATTTAAACAGCAGGAGGAGATTTAGATATTTGTAGCTTCACAAGGTGATAATGAAGGGGAAAAAAGTAAAGAAACATCTTGAAGTAATTTTCTTAGAGCATTATTGACAGGAGGTGGTGAAAGTGCTATGAAATCTGCCAGAAATTACAAACCTACCAATCAACAAATGTTATTTGCTTGAAGAAGAGTAAGTAAGGATCAGAGCTGTTTCTCAAAAGATAAAGACAAGAAAACAGAATATGTAGTGTATGAAAAAAGAAATTCAATTGCAGCCATGATTTTCCAACAACAAACAAAATTTGATCTGAAACCAAACCAGCTCCTGAAAATGGTTTAGTCAAAGTAGCAAGCACAAGAGAGGCTGCTGACTTGACTTGGACACTTCTGTCCAAGTGCAAGCACAGAAACTACACCTGCTAGAGAGTTAAGAATGCTTCTTAAACTTCTTCATTGTTCATTCTCAGGATGAAAAGAAACCAGCTGTATTAGGAGTCCAATAGTTAATCTATACATATATAGTTAGAAATTAATGAAACTCCATATTTACTTTTACCTTTCCAAGCTGAGCAGATGATGAAATGTACAGTAAACTTCTCCTTTTTCCTTTTCTTTGCCTACCCGGCAACTTTTGGCAAATGGCTCCATGTAAATACATTAGTCTGAGTGGCTCAAAACTGTTTCCTCCCATCAGTTGAAAAAAATGTCTTAACAGAGAAGGCAGCATTGCTGGATATACTGGAGCTTTCTTTAAACTGTTTCTAGGTGAAAATGTTCTCTTTTTTTTAACATCATACAGATAGGAAATTACAGCTTCAATCACTGAAGAACAGCAAAGTTTTATACAACTATAAAGCAGGATGTCATAGAGGTAAAAGTTCTTTTTAAAAGAAAGTGTTTCCAACCAGCTGATAAAGTTCTAATCTTCAGCTTCTGAAAGTCATTGCTATGAATCAAGTGAGTTCAAAGTAAAGAGAAATCATGGAAAGAGAGACATGAAAACTATGTCATCTTTGAATGCCATCAAAAATACAACATACAGAATTTCTCTCTTTCACATTAAGCAAAACTGAGAACTGAGGGGCATAGAGGAGAAAACCCCAACAAACAGTGTGAAAAGAAGAAACTGTATTACCCCAGCTTGATCCTTGTGACCACTCAAATTCTCTAATTTTGTCAAATTAATCCAAAAGCCTCTCTCTGTTGCTGAGCTCCTATAACAACACAGATGAAAACATACAAAGAGAAAATTATTTAAGAGCTAATAACACAAATATATAAAAATCACTGCATTGTTTTTTCACCCCTTCTCACATTGTTGAAAGAGGAACCAGATACTGGCTTAAACAAACTCTTAACTTCTGGTGGGTACATTTATATTGCCAGCAGCTCTGAATATAGGAGTGAAAAATGATTGAACTTTACTTAAATTTGGAAATGTGGTCTTATATTCTTGATGTCTGGCTGCAGTAATGCTGTTCTGCATTTCTCCACACATTATGGGATTTCCAATGGTTCTCGCAAAAGTGTCCATCAGGAACCTACTGCAGCTACAGTGGTCCAAAGTACAATGAACAGAAGAGAGTTAACACTAGATGGCAATATGCTTTTGTGAAATATTTATCTGAGGTGCCTGTAGATAAAGGCAAATATTCTTCAAGCTATTGTACTATTTCTTAGTTCTTGTGTAGGTTTAGACATACAGTTTCTCTTTGGTTTGCATTAAAATAAACTTTCATTTCATGTTATTGTATTTTTCTCATTGTTCGCTTCAAATTAAGATCAGACAATACTCTGATCCAAGCAGAAGAGATTCACAGTCTAACTGAATGTCTGTTATGAATTACTCACTATATAGTGTGTGTGGAAAATATGTGAAGAATCACATGTGGAATGTTGACCATATGTATCCTGCTTGGCAAACTGTAAATCAAAAGGAAGCTTGTTTTGCAGGCTACCATTTTCCTTCTACTGATGTAAATCAGAACATGAACTGAACCATGTATCTTTTAAACTCAGGATTCCTTTGGGTAGCATTTTTTCCCATTACCTGAAGCATTAAACTTTCTTATCCACCTTTTTCCTCTCATTTAATCAAATAGCTCCTACCAAAGCCCAAGCCTGGTACGCCGTTGGAATAGCCTGGATTGTGCTACAGGTATCCAAAGTACTTTGTCTGGGTTAAAAAATCAAAGCATTCTGTACTTAGTGTAAGGCTTTTCCCAATTCCTTGGAAAGCTCAATATGTTATAAATCAAACCAATAAACCTACACTTTGAAAAACTAAACCCACATTGTAATTATCAACTAAGCTGATAAATAATGGGTAGCTTGGTTGTTTCCAAGAATTATCAGTATTTCAAGGTGACATTAATCTGTCTCAGCAGTGGCAGCAGCTCTGAAAACCCTTGGCCAATTCCCTGCATGATTTTAGGTGCATCTTCCTTTTACTGCCACTACTTGTTCTACGAAATTGGGTCTCTGAAGCTATTACCACTCCCACACACAACTTATTCCCCCTTCCCTATCCCAAAACAAAACAACAGGGCGATTGCCAATACAATTTTGTCAGTTCATCATTTTAGCTATTGCCCTCTGGATAGTTTGTCCCATAGCTCTGCAAAAGGTAATTTTAAGCCTTTTGTGGTCTTTATGGATGTATCTGTGAAGACAAATATGGACAACACAAGATTATAGTAGGTACAAAAACAGAACATTATTTGAGGTACTTTGTTCAGGCCGATCAAGGTGCCTGACAAAACAAACTCATTGTCACTTCTAAATTAAATGAAAATTTGAAAATTTCTATCTACCCTGATATGCAATATTTATTTTAGTTTGACTTAAAGTGAGAGAAAGTGGACACATAACCTAAAGGAAAAATATACAGTTTGTTTCTAACACACATATTGACGGTCAATGCAAATTTCCTTGGAAATGCCAAGGAGAGCTTTGAAGTAACACCACCACCAGGCAGTCTAGTTAGTATTAATAAACACAGTGTAGTGACATAAAAGCACAGTCTTTCATTTTAACAGTTTGACAGTTTCATTCAGAAATGTTTGAGGCAATATTTAAATCAATCACCAGCCTCTCACAAAAACATCTGATTGAAAAAGATTTGAAATGTGCCACGAAAGCCTGCCTATGTGCTAGCATAAAATGCTTTACTAATTAAAATGAAGAAGAGCAAATATAACCAAAACCTCGAAGAATGCAAAGACCCTGGAGGATGATAACAGCACAGGAGCAGAACAGAAAGGGTGAGGGGGAGGAAATAGGTCAGAAAGAACATCTAATTTATTAATTCTTCACTACTAATTCAGGATTTAAGTACCAAAAATTTTCAACAGGGGTCAATGAAACTGATTACCAGAAAGATATAATATTTATGAGAAATTGTTGGCTTATATTTTACCTCAGCTGGTATTTTTATAAAGGACTTTGTGGTTTTTATTCCAATAGAAAAAAAAAGTTATTGAAAGAACATTTCTTCCCTCCCATGTATTTGCATTTCAAATTTTGCAGTATTGTGCTACGGCATGATCAGAAACCATTCCAGCTGAGCAGAACAATTGCTTTAATCATAGTTATTGTAGCCTACCTCCAAGTTAAATATAGTTATTAAAATTTAAATAAACCAGCAACCCAAACCCCTCAGGTATTCTAAGATGCACAAGGACAATAGCTTGATGCTTGATTACACACAGGGAGGTTGTTTGGACTGATGTCAGCACCTGCATGAAACACTTCTGCTTTATGCCCAAGCTAGACAGCTGTGGCGATGGCTGTCTGGAAGAAATGTTCTTTCAGAATGAGTAATATTTCATCTCTCATTGTCAAAACAACATGATCCTGTTGGTCCACACAACTCATTAGCAAGTCTAAATGACTAGATAGTGTCAGTGGTGTAAAGGCCTTCATCTCCTAGCCATTTGCTACAAACCCTACTTCTTTCCTGCAGTGGCAGCCTGGTTATGGGATACAGCTATCCATCACACTCAAGCAAGGTTACTTGAATTTGTTCACAGAATTTGGGAAAAAAGAGAATAATTGGCTTTTGCACTGCACAAAATTCAGGTTTGTGACTCACTGATGGCACAAGACCAAAACAAGCACCACCACTCTGTGGAATACTGCCAGCTAAATCCCTTTGTTCTGATACTATAGTAATCATCTGTTAAAACACGACTACCAAACTGCATCTTAATCGGCAACTCCTCCATGTCAGTGTATTTGACAACCACAAAGTTGATGAATCACACAGAACTGGAGAGAAAGTGCTCACATTTGAGAGGAGCGAGTTTTACAGTCCAGCAAAACTCCAGATGAAGGTGCTGATAACATCATCAGTGGAAGAACGCTGTGTAAACCTCAAGGAAAATATATCTGGAATATGTTCATCAGCTTCCAGAAGTTACTCTATATTTGCATCAGTGTAATGGGGGAGAAGCTGGCCACTGTGCAAAAAAAGTACTTTATTTCACATGACATCAAGAGTGCAGCTTTGAACCCAAAGAAAAGGCAATTGCCCAGAACGTTAAATGGCCTGAGAACAACCACAGCCGTATTCCTTAGAAGCCCCAACACTGACTCCTGTCTCCTCTTTTCTGCTGCAATTCAAGGAAGGATCAGAGAATATGGGGCAATAAGTGATGTATTCTGTCAGCAGTAAAAAGGACATCATGCCTAGCTCTTAAGGGCCCCAGCTACCAGTGAAAATTACTTTATTTGCAGGACAAAGGTGCTCCATTTTGTTCATATTCATAACAAGTCTTAACCCAACTCCTCATAGCAGTTGGACATGCTTCTAACTCAGTCTGAAAATAGGCAGAAAAGAGTGTTCTTGAAAGAGTATTACTGCATGCCAGCACTGAAATCATTAACAAAAAACATGTATCTGATTGAGGCAGAGTTCTTTTCGAGGTGGGGGTAATGTGTCCCTGAGGTAAGGCATGGTGACACGACATGCCTTTGTTTTCCTAGCATAAAGGACCGAAGAAATCTATGTTAAGCATTAGCCAAAGAAAGGCAGCTGATTCCTATCTATTTACCTATTAAGCAAGTGGCTTGGAGTTGGATTTTTTTGTTCTGAGTGTTAGTTTATTGCAACTGAAGAAATGATACCTTCACTTTTCTTCATCATTTAACCAAAGCATGTAAGCAGGAGACAAAGAGGTATACTGTAAACCAGAGCAAACCTTCAACTCTCCTGACATATGTAGCCCTGATATGACTGGAGCTAAGAAAAGAAGATGAGGAAAAGTCATCGAAGTGGACATGGACACCAAAACTGCAGAAGCCACAGAGTCATGTCTTCAACACCAGAGGCTGGAATAACAACCCCACTGAGGAGTTGTTTCAGGGAGGGGGTAGAAGGGGAGGCAGGGTGGGAAGGTTGAAATCCTCCTCCGCCTGCCTTCTTCTCCCCACACTAATTCTACACTGGAGTCTTCTTCTAACATGCTTATCACTGTATCTTCAACCAATTCTGACCCTTCTCCATTGTCAATGAAGAAGTAGAATCTCAAGCTGCAAGTCCAGTCCTACACTGTGTTTAAAACCAAGGAGATTTAACCCTACACTTAAAAGTTGGGGGGGGGCGGGGGCGAGTAAGCATCACAGCCTGGAAAGGGTTCTTCATATTGCAATTTGGGAGTAGAGGGTCAAATTTTGTTCTTTGGATTAATAAGCTTTCAAATACAATAATTGCGCTTAAACCATGAAACAATTTTATGGCACTGGAGCATTATTAATGAACATTTGCATTCCCTCAACAATGTCAAAGATCCAGCAGCATCTCTTAACACAGACTTCAAATATCACAGTACAGAACACAGTACAAAGCTGTACTTTTACTTGCTTTACAGTATTATGTTTATCATGATCCCATAAATATTTCATCAAGTTTACCGGTAAGATAAAGGCACATGATCTACACCTCATATATTTTCCTTTGTACTCCCAAGGAAATGAGAGAGGTACATTTATTACCTTTATCATTATCTTCTCGTCTTCCACCTTCAGCTGTTGCTTTAACACAGGCTGCAAGCATATTAAAGAAGCAGTTACCTTGACTTTGAAACAGCTATAGTTTCCACACCTCTCACCACCTGCAATGAGGAATTGCAGGTAAAAGCTGCCACGAAATCTCCATCTCCTACTCTCTAGAGTATCAGTCCCAGGAACACCAGTACATGGCACAGCACACTGTTTCATTCTCCCTCTGTGACCTTCAACAGGAATGGAGTTAATCAACATGGTGTACTTTAAAACAATTCCAGCCCCTTACATGTCTCTTCTTACAGAATTAGAAGCATCAAGATCAGATCAAAGGAAGCAAGTATCAGCTTTAGCATTTTTTCACATTTCATTAATATTTCACACTAATATTTACATTAATATTTTGTCATCCCCACCCAAAGTAAGAGTAATTTCACCTTCCTTGTTACAGAAGTCTCACATAAAGTGTGAGGCAATGGATTCTTGAAAAGACAGTTAAATCCTTCTGCTCCTGTTGTAGATCTGCCCCTTTTCTGATCTGTCCCTCCTAGACATATCTACAGTATATGAAGAACCTGAGTAGAGACTTGCAATTCTGAGAACTTGCCTATTTTTTCTGAGTTTGTCTAATTAAAAATCTTGTCTTGCAGAGCAGTGTATTTTAGGAGTAGTGTCTGATGCCATGTTCTCTTAAAACAGCAAAACACAGACTCTTCAGAGAAATTTTTGAGGTATGACAGCCAGTGGAGACAAGAAAATGTACAGGGTGTGAATAGCTTTAATCAGTTGACCCATATCTCCCCCAGGTACCTCCACAAAAAAAAAGAAGAAAAAAAAAGAAAGAAAGGAATTTTCTTTCTCAATAAGTGTAGGTAACTCCCCACATTTTTCTATTTCTGTATGTATTAAATTTGTCAGGCACAAAAGGAGAAATGAAAGTCTGACCTCTAAACGTTTCACAGAGGAATCTCTCTAGTGCTGACAGATGTGAAAGACAGGACATTGTTACCTCAGGAAGGAGAACTGATCCCCCCAGACAAGTCTATATCTAATAATCAGAAGAAAAGTTTTGTTAAGCACCTTAAACTGGCTTAAGATTATATAATCTTTTTGGGCAGCAACATATTTTTTTTCAGTAATTTCTTTTAAATTCTTACAGAGAGCTTTTGATGACTAAGAAATCACCCTCAATTTTAACATATTAACAGGACTTTCATTAACATATGAATGGGACTGAACAGAGATCAATAACTTGCAAGATCAATCCTGTCTCTTGCAATGGTGTCTCTGAGCTATTTTTTCTTATTTAAAATATACTGGGGAAATGACAGAAACAACTCTTGATATACGCATGCTATAACAATGAGAGTGTTTGCAGCAAGAGAAATTTGAAAATAAAAAATTTATCTAACTGTATGAAATTCTGGGGGATAGTTCTAGAAAACGGTGGCACATGCTTTACCACTAGAGACAGTCAATCCACTGAAGAGATTAAAAGTTCATTCATATATCTTTATAATTTTTGCAATGAATTTAGGCTCATTCCTGCTCCTTTGCAACAAAACCTTCTGTAGCTTATTCCTCCTACAAACCACAGCCAAATTCAGGGAAAATCCAGAGATTCTTTATAAAAGAACATTTGTTAGCACTGCTCCTTCTAGCCTTCTAGTACAAAGTGTTCAGAGAAGACTGGGAGCACTAGGAATGCAGATGGTTTAGTAGCTCTTTTGCAGACAGAAAGATATCCACAGCATTTTCATATTTGGGAAGGCTGACTGACCCATACTAAATCCTAGCTTAAATAATAGAAGACAACCTCTAGTTCTTTACATTCACCTGCCTTGCAAGTGCCAGGTGTAGAAATTAAGGGACTCAGAGATTTCACTTCATGCTATACATAGGACACAGAAATTGAGCACAAATGCAAAATACACTTTTCATTCCATGAGTTCCCTGAAAAGCCCTAACCCTAGAAAGGGAGAGAGGCAGGAGGAGACAAGTTCACAGCCCACTCTCGGACTTCACTAAGCACAGCTGACTCCACCCCTCTTAGCCGCATATCTGCTGTATCACCACATCCAGCTAGGGACCTGGTGTGCAAAAAAGCTGAAAGCCACCCTCAGGATGAGAGCAAGGCAGCTGGTCTGTGGAATTTGGAGTCTGTGTTTCATGTTCTGCCTTTTCTGCATCTTTCTTCACCAAACAACAGCTAAAAGAAAACTGAAGTTTGTGTCCATAGTAAGTATGGGCAAATGGAATTTCTTCAAAACCTGTCACTTACTGCTCTTCTTGTACTCCAGGGTAGGGAGGAGGGGGTACCTTTTCAAATATTCAAATGTTTCCTGCATATCCAAAATTCATTATTGCTTTGTCCAAAAAAAAAAAATCTCAATTTTAAATAAGATTTCATAATTTTGTCTCCTTTGTGCACTCCTAGATTAACTTTACTTTCTAGATGGATATAGAATGCTTGTTTTATAGCACTAAGAGAGAAATAACACAGGATTCTGTTTTAAAATGTAAAAGAGGATTTCATAACCAAATACCAACTGTGCAAAAACCCTCTTTACCATGGAAGAGTTTCCACTTTTCCAGTGGTTTCAATGGATTAACATGCAAAATAAATTTCAGTATGTGAAACTCAAACAACTGGACAATGACATTGTACAAGCAACACAGAAACCACTGCTGTGAAACTAATGCTATTTGCAAGTATTATGACATATCATTTGTTTGCAGGAAGGCTGAATCTTGTTCTGGACATCACACATGTTTGTAAAGCATTTATATAATTTTTGTGCTGCAGTTTTTTATTTAATTTCTCTCTGCTTGGATTAAGAAATAAAAAAAAAATCTGGTGTTCAAATTTTAGATTTATATGGCACATATCTACAGGAATTAAGCTGCAAAGCATATGAAGCAAAGATTTCATCATAGGAATGAAAAAAAATCCAATTTATCTGTATAAATACATCTTTTATCTGAAGTGAAATTCCAAAACAGGTTCAATGTTTTCAGGGTAACATTTTAGCCTGTATTTACATATTAGATAACCCTTTTATCACTTCTTGTGATGAAAAAGCCAATATATGACTTTTTAAGGCTAATTTCTGCCAAGTAGGAGAACTTCACAGCAGTCAGCCACAGAACTGTTATCTCGAGTAATAGTTTGGGTTTTTTCCTTCTGAATTCCAATTTAGTCATACCAAAATATTAAGGTTCAAATATTTCTGCAAAACTACTTACATGCTTCTGTTTATTTTCTATTTACTTAATATTATGGTCTATATCTTCTACAATACATAAAACCTCTTTAAAATAAAATGGGGTATCCCGTGGTTTTCATAACTGGCAAAAATTTGTTTGAGCTAATTTATTCTCAAGCACCAAGAAAAAAACCCAGTTATATTTGTCTAAATAAATCAAACAAGAAACGTAGCTATCTAGACTTAAGGCAAGCACCATTACTGTATTTAGCATCTGTCAGATGCAGTACTCACTGTCACTGCATACTCCTTGTGACTACACTAATTAGTTATAATCTCCACAAAAAATACCACTAACACCAAAGCAATTTCATCTATTTTATCAGGTATTTCGCCATGGTGATCATACCCCACAGGAGTTTTTTCCAACTGATAAGCACAAAGAAATTGCAAGACAACAGGGATTTGGCCAACTTACCAAGGTGAGTTTTTTTACCTGGGCCAAGATACTGAAATACTGGAAGATGGTGTTTTATTTGGGGCTTGGAACTCTGTTTTCACTTGGAAAAAGCCCCTATTAAGTTGCCACTTAAGGACAGCCAAAGAGCTTACTAGGAAACTACAGCAACAGCACTCACTAATTTTAAATGAAACTGAGCCAGCCTGTTCTGGTTCAGTATCAGCATATGTTGAGATTTTTGATTGCAGACTAGGGTCTTCTGGGAGGAGCCAGGCACTGGTGACCATCTCACAGAATCACAGAATGAACTAGGATGGAAAAGACCTTTGAGATCATCAAGTCCAACCTGTGACCTAACACATCCTCATCAACTAAACCATGGCACTGAGTGCCACATCAAGTCCGTTTTTAAATACGTCCAGGGATGGTGACTCCACCCCCTCCCTGGGCAGATGATTCTAGTGCCCAATGACTCTTTCAGTGAAGAATTTTTTTGTGATGTCTAACCTAAACTTCCCCTGGCACAGTTTAATACTGTGTCCTCTTGTTCTGTCAGTTGTTGCCTGGGAGAAGAGGTGCCTCCTTACTCATGCACTGTTAAGATCAGTACTAATGGAAACTTTTATTATGCCATGCCCAGGAAAGTTGATTTAAAACTCAACTGGGCATTTAAAACTTAGTGTGGGCATTTGTGGAATCTGCTGTAGGTAGTAACCAGCAGCACCTGAGGCAACCACAGATACTGTATCTGACAGATGTTGTGCCTGCCTTGACTGTAATTTCTATTAGTTGCCACCTCTTACAAATGGAGCCAAGGGTGAACTGTACTATCAGACTGTAAGGCAATATTTGGGCACTGGGTGGTTTTAACCCTACTTCTGCTCCCTGCCCACCAGCAGGACCCAGTGTGTCTGTGTGCTTGTGCTTCATTCCTTTTTCCCCAAGATCTATTACTTGGATGGAAAAAGCTGCTAGTTATTTGCCCAGCACTCAGAACCAGGCAGTCTCCCTGAAGTAGTTTAGAAGTGCCAGAAGCCTGGTTGTCCCAGATAAATGGCTACAGTGCACGTGGAAGCAGACTGTGAGGTGTGTCTCTCTGTTAGGCACACACACTGTGTCAGTGGGTCTCTCTCCTAGGGGAACTTGCCAGGTCTCCACCAAAATCAGAACAGAACAAACTGCCTGAGCGGTTCTTCTTCCCCACCATTCTTAGGAGGCAAAACTGATCTCCAAAGCAAAATCAGGCCTGTTTCTGCTCATGTTAACTCCCTTGAAGAAACAGGAGTAACAGACCAGCTTCCTACCTCAGCTGTGACTCAATCATTCCATATAAACACTATGCAAGTTCAGCAATCCATGCCAGCTTGCTCCAGGGCACAGAAGACTTCAAGACCCAGGTGTCAGGACTTAACAACATGCATATTAGGCAAGTTGGGGCAGAAGCCTAAACCACACATATACCCTAGGAAACTGGAGACACAACTCCAGAAAGAGAAAGAGGTGATCACATGCACACACAGTGGGTACCGAGTAGCTTGGTCTGACCTCACAGCTGACTTGGCTTTGAGCAGGAAGTTGGACTAGAGACTTACTGAGGCCCCTTTCAGCCTGAATTATTCTCTGACTCCATGACTTAGAAAATTGCTCTAGGAAGCAATGAGTAACCACTGTACTTGAGATCCCAGTGTACAGTAATGATTACATGAGCAAAGTGGAATATATTTAAATTTAGGCCAGGAAACACCAGGTACAAGTAAAAAGATGACAATATGGAGACTATGATAGGGACATTGTATGTGATTGTGGTGGTGTCACCACCCCTGGGGGTGTTTAAGGAAAGACTGGATATGGTACTTAGTGCCATGGTCTAGAGCACATGGTGGCGTTAGATCATAGGTTGGACTCAATGATCTCAGACGTCTTTTTCAACCTAACTGATTCCGTGATTCTCTGATTCATATGTCCTGTGTTTAAAAAATTATTTGGATAAGTTGAAAGATGTTCAGCTAAGAGCTACTAAAATGTTGGGACTGGAAAACCCATTTTGCTGTGAGGGTAGAGAATTGTCATCAGTTTAATTTAACACTGAGATAAAGTGACTAGATTCCATTTTATGGATTGTTTAACTGTGAATAAGATCTGTGATGGTGAATGTTATTCAAAAGTGTAACAAGATCTAGTGACTGAAAGTTGGGAACATAGGCAAGAATCAAAAATCAAAACTTTCAGACTGTTGATAATAATTAGCTATTGCAGCAAAATGCCCGAAGGCTTGGAGGACTTTTACTTGAAGTCTTCTATTCTGAAAAATCTACATCTTGCCCAGGCTAAAACTGTAGTCTCCATACAGAATCACAGGTGATACTCTATGGGATTCATATCCTGGATGTGTCTTCATGGACAGGTGGCTGCTCTGTCTGCAATCCCAGTTAATCAGCTCTGAGACAGCAAAAGAGTAGAAACTAGACAGATGGTGTTGGAACATCTCTGTGCCTGCTTTAAGTCTCACTAGCTCAGATAAACATACACATGGCTTTCCACAGAGCAAAATACAAAACTGCATCCACCAGCAGTCATATCTAACATTATCCAATACTGTACATGCAGCAACTTTACTACTCTTTTCTCATATCTTATTTCCTACTTCACTTTGGAAAGGAAAAAGGTCTTTATTAAAATAATATCAAATGTTACTGCTTTCTTTTTTGGTTGTAGGAATGGATGCATAGCATGTTTCTTTAGCCTCTCACACTCTCATGTTACTTCTACAGCTTGGCATACAACAACAGTATGAACTTGGCCAGTACATGCGGAGAAGATACTCTCATTTCCTGAGTGTTGTATACAAGCAGTGTGAGGCAAGTACTGGATCTGGGCAGGAAGATGTTTTTCATGGTTGTTAATGGGACTTCCTGGACACATAAAAACCTGGTGCAGTTGGAGAAAATTGAATACCAGTTGAATTCAATGTAATCCCAAAGTATCCCTGAAACTGTGATTCAACTTTTATTCAGACTGATGGTTAAATGAAAACCACGTGAACAGGTTTTTAGGCTGCACATCAGGTTCAGCTCCCTCACTGCTGTATGGGAGAGCATCTATGTCAAATACCCCCAATGCTACACTTCCATCTGGAATGTAGATACAACTCAGTTTTCATTTAGGTTCCAGCTTTTCAGTGCATATATGATGTCTCAAAGCCTAGATGGTCAAATAGAATCAATCTCATGTTTTGTACTGGGATTCCTAAGGTAAATGTTATTATGTTGCAGCTCAGTCGTCCAACAAAATTTTATTTCAGCTTCCATCTTTCTCCCTCCTCCTTCTTTCTCATAGTCTCTTCATGCCACTCCTTTATAATGACAACTTCCCCAGCACAGTAACAGCCCCTTTTCTTCCTACCAAAAGGAAAAGAAAGTAAACCTAATGGGAGAAATTACCTTCCAAAATGTTTCTTTTTTTTTTTTTCTTCCTTCAGATTTATGTTCAAAGCACTGATTGCGATCACACACTTATGAGTGCTCAGGCAAGTCTTGCTGGACTGTACCCACCGACACAGGGTCAGATTTGGAACCCCAGAATCCTCTGGCAGCCAATTCCAGTTCACACAGTGCCACTGTCACATGATAATGTGAGTATAAACTAGGGGCATCTGCCTTCTCTTAAGCATTAGTAAAGTACATAGGATATGAGATGAAGGTGCAGCCAAAAGTGCATGGCAAAGGCAATGAAAAGTGCATTGTTACAAGCATTGTGCAGAAAGGCCTAATAAGCTGAATAGAAGTATTGGCAAGTATTTTCACAGGAATGGACTTACATGTCAGAGACATGATCTTAACAAAAGAAGAAGAAAAATGGAAGTACTAGGTACAGGGAAAAAGAGTTCATTTACAATGTGAGTAAATCACTGTAAAAGTAGATTAATCCTAAATTTAATGCTAACATGACTTTTTTTGTGTGAGAAGAGGAAACATACTTAATCTCATTAGTGCTTCAATATTGCTTAGTCCACAGCCAACAGGAAAGACAAAAGAATCATTCTGGGACTTACATTATGGTAAGAATTGAGTAACAGGATTGTTTTTCATGCACTTTGCAGGTCAATGCATGCACTTCGAGGATTCGTGAAAAAAGTAAAAGGGAAAAGGAAGGAGGACTCAGAGCTTTAAGCACGAGTTCACAGGGCAATGTATTTATCTATGTCCTTTCCTCAACTCCTCACTTTGGTGTTGCAAGGAATCCTGTGCATAGCAGCTCTGTAGCCTGCATATACTTGTCCTAGAGGGGAAAGCTGTGCAGCTGACTGGAGCTGGAATCTCCCATGTGTGGAAAATCTATGGTAAAAAGTTAGGGAAGATCAGGAGTGTGCAGTGTGAGCACCAGTTTGAAAGAGCAGGTTTACACATGTGATGCAAGATAAAATTGTGTGGTCTTTGTAAGTCTAGTTAACACAGTCTGTGATGATAAGGGAATCTGGTTAGATTGGTCATGGAGCAATGGTTCTCACCTCGGGGTGATGACAGCATGAAGATGGGAGGTATGGAGACATGTCTTCCTGTTCACACACACAGCCAGGCACAGTCACGAGCTGCTTCTGACACTGTCACGGGTGGGGATATCCCAGCAGACAGTCAAGAATACCTGGCCAGTATCAACAGAGATGGCAAACTCAGCAAGCAGGTGCTGCGCCTCATTCAAATCTAGGGGAGCAAGTAAGTTTATTCAAACAAATCATAAAGTCATGAACATATGCATATTTTTCATACTTCTTTCAACTATTTGTGTTTTAGCTTTATTCATCCTTACTACATATACAAGCTAAACTGGAGACCACATGTATCCTACAAAGCAGAAAAAGTGCCCATCATTTATTGGTGAAGTCCTACCTGTTCATGAACCTATGAATATAATTCAGAAATATACTCCTATCTTGTGGAATAGATAGACTGAATTTCTGAAAAGACCAAAGAACTGCTGTGAAGGTTTCCAAGCTAATTATCCCTTCAAAACTCTCAAGTTTTTTTAAAAGTTCTTTTAACATTGGTACTATATAGACAGAGCTACCTTACTGGAAAAAGGACATAAAGGACATTAGAGAAAAGCACTGATAATATCTCAGTGTCAAATTTTAACTTTTGTTTAGATTTTAACATAGAAAACAAGAATAAACTCAATTTAGTTTACATAAATGAAATAAAAAATTCTTAAGTTATTCCAGTCACATGTAACCTTTAACCTTCATATGTCTTAGATTAATGAAAGACAAAACTGAGTTATAAATAGTTCACAAGTTTCTACAATTTAGCTGAACTAAATAAAACTGTGTTAAAAACACTCAATACAGCTGAGTATGCACAAAGACTCCTATTGCAGTCCAGCTGCTGCTTAGTAATTTGTTGTAAAAATGTGATGGTGCGTTGAAAGAAAGACTGAACGCAATGAATGAAATCATCCCTGAAGAAGCTAAGAACAAAGGAGTTCATGAAGGCTTGTCTTAGTCTTCTGTCAAAGGACAAATTTCATCTTGTGTAAATGAATCCTTTAACTTTGAACTACTGCAGCTATTACTCCTCTGTACATTTGAAGATTATTTTGCACGTAGTCATCAGTATGACTCCTAGAGTCCTGAAGATGAATATCCTTGAAACTCCATTCTCAAATTATTTTTCAGCTTGTCCTAACTAGTGCAGCCAATCAGAACAGCAATCTTGCAAGGGTATATTGAATTGCAGAACAAGATGCACTTTGCCTAACTAGGGTTTTGCAATTTTCTTACCAGTTGCTATACCTTCCTTTCTCACACTGCCCAAAATACAAGGAGCTTCTGAGAGAAACCTTTGCAACAAGGGATTTCCAAAGGCAGTTCAAGCACTACAAGGTAAAGTATTTTCAGTTCTGGAAATCCAGCTAAAGTGTACCACTTCTGCAACATTATTTAACAGGTAGGTTTAAAAATAACAGTTAATATGCTCCTTTCAGATTTCTAATCTTCACAGTGGGTGCAGACAACACACCCAAAAAACAATTAAAACACTACAGATCCAGCTGGACTGGGCTATTCCCAACAATTGAAAATGGCAAGTCACAGAAAAAATAAATTATTGACCTACATGCAAAGTCTTAGTTTCTAGGAGACCAGAGGGAACAAAAACTCAGATAAAATCAGTGCAAATGCCTCTCAAATTATTCCAATACCTCTCTCTGTTTTCTTCCATGTAAAGCAACTCCTCTGACATCTCTGCCTATAAGTCTGTGAGTTCAGATTCGTTTTCTCAGCTCAGTTCCCCATAATTTCTATAACAGTCTCAAGTACCTATTCTTGCTTCCCACCCAAAATCTTAATTCAGGTGTACTCCTATGTTTTGTGCTTGTCTTTATATGGTATCCTTTCTTTTCTTTCTCCACCATCAAAATCTTTGCATGAGTATATAATCACATTTATTCAGCTGCAACCTTCTTCTTCACATGTGTTTTCAAAAGGACACTATGAACCTCACCTGGTTTTTTTTCTATTCTTTCACCACTGACCTCAGCCATCCATCTGTGGCTCTGCATCTGGGTATTATATGCAAGTAAATCACAATTCCCATTTTATCAAATTTACATCATACCTCTCATTCTCCTGAGTACCAATATCAGAATAATCCTGTTTATCACACTTCTTTTAAGCACTTTTTTGGATTTCTGCCAGACTTCTTCATATATCTATGTTCCCTCTACTTCTTTCTAAACATTTCCACCAAACATAAACAATCACCATACTTCAAATCTGAGCTAACATCATCAGCCTTGTCTAGATTATTAGGCCAAATTCTTTTACGTGTAGGCAATGGTTTATTGCTTCTGTGCAAAGTGCAAAGACTGTCTTCTTTCTAAAAATTCCTACATACTAGTATGGCAGTGGGTAGAAATCATGTAAAAAGGCCCTGTGTACCACAAGTTTGTTTTTTTGTATTCCAGCCATTTCTGAAGTTTTTAGCCAGTCATACGGGATACCCATTGAAGAAGTTGACTTCTGAAAGGATTTGGAAGCTCTCTGACACTTTACAATATGAGGTAAATAGAATCATAGAATCATTTAGGTTGGAAAAGACCCTTAAGATCTTTTGAGTCCAATAGAAATTCCTACACTTCCTTCAACCTGGTATTTTTATTGGGTTTATATTTTTATTGTAAGACATAAAAAGATGGTAGATCTGTGCTTCAAAATTTTTTTAACCAGAGACTATTTTCAGCTTCTTCTCCAGAAACTCTCACCTAAAATCAAGCGTATAACTGAAAATCCTTTAAACACACTATGTGTGATGCTGCTGGGGGTCATCCACCACCATAAAAAACACAAACTAATGGCCTATCATATTCAAGATCCTGGCAGTGGCTGCATATGGAGAATTAGGCAAAGGCATAACTTTGGGTAAAATTGTCTTGTTACCCCTCCAGACCCCACTAGGAGATACACAGGGATAAAATATATAGCTGGCAAAGAAACACAAGCATCCTTTCATGAAGATTTTATGCAAATTTTATAAACAAAAGAAGTCATTATTTGTACATGGCCAGTAGTGGACAGGTATTTTCAGGAATTAAGCAGCCATTGGAATGACACAAATGGCTATTTGTAAAAGTTTGGGACGTTGTTCTAAGCAAAGGTACCAGGCATATCACAGAAAAGAATGGATTTTATAAAAAAAAGGGTAGTCTGGTGCCAAACTCTAATAGGTATCTTGTTACCTTTCCTTGATCTTAAAATTAAGAACCAGACACAGTTAAGGGAAAAAGGGGTTTTTTATTTCAGTATTTAATAAGGATTTTTATGGTGGATCACTTCACTAAGGTGGAACGTGTTGAAATACACATACATGATAAATTCTGTATACAATTTATAGACTTTGTAAATTAGCATATTTATCAAAGATTCCCTAACAAGAGACTTAAATGATTAATGGGATATCTCCCCATCTCAAGGAATTCCTCCCTGGATGGGCCTATTTTGGTTTGCAGGATGTATTCTAGAGAGGACCTTGGTTTCTCAGGATAGCATAGGGCTTTCCGGCCTCCAACTGTGAGGCCACCAGGATGTTTGGTCTCCTGGCTTAACAGAATATTAGGATTATGCTAAATTACCAGACTTATGGAATTACACGTATGCATGCTAAAAGTACTGAGGATGTATAGAAGCTGTATAACAAGTTATAAAAAGAATATATTTAAAAAAGGCAAAAAATCATCATGGCATCAATCTAGGTCCCACAGTTGGGAAACTTCATGGTTTGAACAAATCCTGACTCCCCTTAATATAACAAGAAGTCTCACTTCAAAGTCTAGACTTACCTCAGCTGGCACAACTGAAAATTGCAGTCTTGTGTTGAAAAGTTATTGTTGAAGGCAGCTTCTGCTACCCTTTGATGCATAACTATTTATAAACCTAAATATTAATGATAAATCTGTCATCAGTACTGAGATATCAGTGAGGCAGTTTTAAGGTAGATTTCAGAAGCAACATGTAATACTCGGGTGTGATGCTAATGAGTTTACCTTCAATCCTGCAGTTTTTGCCAAAGTCCAACTTCGGTCAAAGCAAACTTGAATACAATGTTAGCCAGGGCCTTCAGGTAAATGAAATATTAACATGTTGGGACATCTCACTATGATTTCCGTGAGGTCACCCTTCCATGTTTTCCAAATGCAGGACCACAACTTTCTATTTCAATAGTTAAATCTTACTGAGAACCTGTGTCACCAGACTAATATGCAAAATCCACAACTCCCATCAAGAATCTAGGTAAACACTGGAATAAAAAAAAAAAAAAAAAAAAGGGCTTGCCCCTCTAGTTTTCCTTCTAGTTTTAGATTTGATGAGCCTTGGTCTTTCATACTACTGACTGAGGACTCTGGGGGTATCAATTAAGACATCTGCCATAAAAGCCTCTCCCATTTTACAAGTATACAGAGAGAGCATCCTTGCATAATTTTAAAAATACAATTCATGAAACTACAGTAGCACACATCTCTCTTTATTTGTTGTTTTCAGCTAAGTGTCATCTGACTTTCAGGTAACTTGGAGACCAAGGTGTTTGCTTGCCTACAGACTGTCTTAAATAGCATGCAACCAGCCAGTTCTTTCCTCAAGACATAAATCACATTTGTTAAAAGAGAAATGTATAACATTGTGATTTTATCTGGTTTAACCTAGCACATTCTATTGTTTTCTAGTTTAAACAAACCCTTTAAGTGGTTGACATTTTCCTTTGAGCTCACTTGTTACAAGAACACTCCTTTCGGTGAGCGCAGTCCAAAGGTTACATTGTTCTTAAGGAAAGTTACCGACCTTGTATAAGCAGGAATTCAGGGTAATGCAAACCAGGAGTGTTGTGCTTATCTTCCCTTCTCACAATTGTGATCACTAATATAGCTTGGACTGCATCCCCAAGGAAAGATTAATCCATTCCCCTTTAGCTCGAGGACTGTGACAGTATCCAATAGACCATAGCAGGTATGAGTTTCATTTATATCCCATCCCTATACATCTACCCCATACTTGGGTACATCCATACTACAGCTATACATATTCCTACTTGATCTCGCATTCCATTTACATCTGAGAGCAACCAGTCCTTAAAATCCTGATGTTTATATAGGATTTGTTTCAGTAAAGACATATTCCAGTACATGACTGAAAAAGTCACACAGTGATTTTTTTTCACTTGACAACATAAATAATGCCCGTTGCTTTATGCATAATTTTTAGTATTACATTTCCTCTTCTTGTTGAACACTGCCCTTCAAATTTCTTTTAAGCACTACGATGCTATAAATAGGAATGCTACAGCTGTCTAAATGCAAAATACAGTCATCATTTGATTACAAGAAAATGTTACTGGAGTGAAACATTCAGAATTTTTTCTGAGAAGCATTTTGTGCCAGAATAAATACCAGTTAGCAGTAGGAATCAGTAAGAAAATGACCATGCTTTCTTTCTTCACTGTAGGATATTAACAATTACACTTTACCTGTTTGGGCTACTCATGGTGTCAGGACCAAGCTGATAAAGCTCTCAGAATTGTTATTGCAGGCGGAATTTGGGTTCCACAAACAAATACAAAAATCACGTTTGCAGGGAGGTAAGCTGAATTCTTACCCTATTTAAAACCAAAAGTATGATGGGAAAGAAGAAAGGGTATATGACAAATATTGCTGCTGATTCCATAGTAGAAGGGTGAAAAATTATCCATTATCTAGATATCGGTGGTCAGCACTGAAAGATTTTGATTAATGGGGAGGGAGATGGTGAGGATATAAATCATTATTATCCTAATCTCACATTATAATGGAGGTATCGTTTAGATTACACTGTATAAGAAAGTCAAAGTAGTCTACAGATTCTTGTTGAACTGAATCAAGTCTGAATTCAGTGTAAGCCACCATGTGTAACTTACTTTAAAAAATGTTATTTGTAGTAATGTCTAGAACGGTGACTTTGTTGCCTAACAGTCTTCATATTCCACTACTGAGAGGCCTAAAATGAGATTATTAAATTGTTTCTAAACCTCAATTTGCTCAGAAAACACTGGATGAAATTTGAAAATACTTTATACCTTTTTAATCACTCATTCTCCTCCATTCATCCACTGTCATCTTTTGAGCCTCTTTTTGATTTTATATGGACAGTGTACAGTCAGGATGTCTGAGGTGCAAAGACAAACATATAAGCATGAATCAATTTGTTCCATTTTTGAAGCTCCAATTTACAAAATTTAACACAAAGTTCAGACCTCTGCCCTTGCCTTACTAACAATAGCTATTAAAAATGTGCCAGTGGCTAAAGACTAATTTTTTCTAATTCTGCTAGCCTGTACAGTTCTCCTTTTAGGATTTTAATTTGTCGAGATGCTAACCTTATATTAACATACTAGCACAGCCATTGATTTAATTCAAGTAGTTTGTCTTACAACTTTTCAGCAGTTAACATGAACAAAATACAGACAACCACACGATTTATAAAGCCCCAGAGTCCAGAGGATATGCTCTTTCTTTTTTTTCTCTGGAAAGCAGGAAATCAATCAAGCTACACACACAGCAGGATAGTACTCATTGCTGTGCTCTTCTTGCACTGTGCTGCTGGCACAAAGCAGCTGTGAATGCTCTGTTTGAAGCTGTTGAGGCTGTTAGGGATCCCCAAAATATTTTACACAAAAGTAAAACAGGCCCACTGTTCATTTGAAAGGTACTGTCACTATCAATCAAGGAACGCTCCACAAATTACCGATTAAATCAATTGAAAAAATCTGGTGCATTTAGTGACAGATTGCTAAAATGGCAACAATCAATACAGATGTTAACACAAGCATCTCTCTCATTGTCACTGCTTCCCTATTTTCTCTCAGGTATTCTTTTAAAAACTATTCTAAAGCATATCTCAGATGCTAGAAAACCTTCACACCATCAAAAAATGGTTATGTATTCCACGGTGAGTGCTTTCTGTTTCTCTTGTGTTTCCCTTCTGCAGTTATTAAATGCAGTGAAAGCCATGAAATTTTATTTACTTCATGAAACATAGCTTCAAGCGTTTTTTATTTGGTTAACTTTAAATATATTTGGGTTTTTTAAATTTTTTTAATGAACAGATAGTACTTTGAAACCTGAAGCATTCCATTTTCCACCTCATGTCACGGTTTTTTCATTGTAACAATGTTTTGATTGAGCAGAGAACTGGAAAAACCATGCCTCATGTTTTATTAAACCTGGATCACAAAGTTAATTTAAAACAAAATCTCCTTCTTCCTGTGTCTTTGTCAAGTGCAAATGGGGAAAAGAAAAGGAAAAAATTAAGTTACAGTTATTTTAGAAGACCCTATGAAGGCAGTTACTCAATTGTGATCTTATATTTTTGTTTAGAATGTGCAAATGCTGTCATTGGAGGAAGAAATTTTTTGATTGTTCTCAGTAAAAATCTTCTATTTCTAAACTGCAGTTTTATCATGACCTATTGGGTATATAACAGCTAAAGAGCTTACTGATCTGATCTCAAATACTGTTTATTTAACAGGCAAAACCACTAGTTCTTTTTAAAAGAAGTTTTGACAGCTCCTATTAACTTTGGTAAGAGCTTCAAGTGACTAAGACTTCTTAAATATTTACATATATGTATACTTTATACATGCAGCACTTCAGTTTATATAGCCATAAAGGGACAATATTTGCTCAACAGTGCAGAGGGTATGACTATTAATGAGGCCACATAAGTAATGTTAATGTTGAGTGGACAGATAATGTGTTGGAAATATTGTTAAATAATAGGCTCATGCAATCGTTATCACCAGACCTTTAATTAAAGGTTTCTTCTGTTCACAGCATGCAGCCACAATTGCTGCCTTACAGATGGCTCTCAATGTCTTCAATGGGAAATTGCCTCCTTACAGTGCCTGCCATTTTTTTGAACTTTACCAGGAAAAAAATGGGCAAGTATCAGCAAGCTATACTGCTAATATGTACTTCTTCTAAAACAAGGAATTTTCTGATACCCCAGGCTAATTAAACTGGATATATCAGGTTCACTATTCAGGAAAATATTACACTCTGATTTTAATTATTGTAATTGGATTCAATTTAGTAGTCAGTAGCAGAATAAGCCTGGAAAACCATATATATATATGAGAGGTTTTACTCCATCCTTTTTATATATTAAATTCCTTGACAAAGATAGCAAACTACATGCAAATTGGTGTTGACCCCCTATTGTTTAAAAAGTTCTCTTCAGAGTACTAACTGTATTAGTAAATCATAAACATATTAACAACCAGACAAATAAGCTGGCTGAAAGTTTGTCCCCAAGTATGATAACGGCAACATGGGAAGGCTGTGTGGTTTTGCATGCCTAATTTTATTTTGACACTTTTGTATTTTGAAACAGGCAATACACCATAGAAATGTACTATCGGAATAATTCTTTGAGAGAGCCTCACCCACTCACTCTCCCTGGCTGCAAATTTCGCTGTCCCCTGGAGAGATTTACTCATCTTGTCTCTCCCATCCTCGTACACTATTGGACAAGAGAATGTAGAATGTAGGACATCAAAAGAGGTGAGCTAAGTGCTTTGGGCACATGTGCCCAAAAGTAATGTCAGGATTACATCTTGAGCCAACAGCTCATTTGAAGTGACAGTCATTTTCATAAGGATCTGGTCTGAAACGAAAAATACACAGATCTGGGAAAAGAGAATTGTACCCATGGCTGTCATTTCTATTCCATTAATACATTTATCTATTCCAGCCCAACTTTCTGATGAAATTAAATAAAGGCTGATCAGACTTTAGGGTACTGTTTCTCATGTGGGGTTTTTTGGTTTGTTTTGTTTTAGTACTGTCAAAAAGACCTTCAGCTACAGAAGAAGTACATCTAAATGCACTGACTTACAACAGTGACCTTATCTTCTCTAGCTGCAGAATATTTGTCCAAGCTGATTAACAACAATTAACAATTATTCTCTTGATTTTAGCAGGCATTCAGAGATCAAAACAGATTAATATTGAATAGTATACCAGACTGGTACTTACCAGAACGTCAAATGTATACAGACACACAATGGCATACTAACTCATTCCCTTGTAGGTTGTCTGTACCATCCTTACACCATATTAGGATGCTTAAATTTCCATTTTGATCACTGATATTTAGTTGTGCAGAATGAGGGAACAGGAAGGCAGAAAATTACATTGTCTGTCTTTTATCTGGCTCTATATTACTTAAGGGAAATTAAAAGCTAAGAAACCCCACTTTTTTGATGAGCAAATATTGTACCCAACATTAAGAAATACCATATGGCTTTCTGAATCACTGATCTCAAGAAGAATTTGAATTGCCAGAGATTATAAGAATGCAGACCAGCCAACTCATCGGGTTAAAAATAATTTCCTGTTAAATATCTTGAATCCATTAACAGAGTGGAGATAGTCTCGCCAGAATGCATGAAAAATTGGCAAGTAATGATTCACTAAACAAATTTCTTCACTATATTCATTGCTCACAAATTTTCAGGAAACATATCAGGAAATTACCACATTTAATTGCAAAAGGTAATTTGGCAGAGGAAGGGGGAGGTTTTTTCTGATGAGGTTTTTTTTCAGCCACACTACTAATACAGTCATGAAACATAATAGATAAATACTTCATGTTTATTCTGTGGTGCTTAGTAATCTAAGTTTTGTGGAAATTAATTACCCTCCTTCACAAAACAAACTGTTTAACGGACCAGCTAAATAATGAAAAAAATCTATCATATATCAAAGTTTTACAATAATAAAGACACAAATATTTAGTCTTTAACAAAAATGCTGTACTTTGTTTCAATCCTCAAATTTTGTTGAAGTTAGATGGTGTTCAGGCATTTTACACCAAATCCAGCATCACTGCTTTCAATCCTGAGTGCTGAAAACACATATGGACCACAAAAGAGGTTACAACAAAACCTGATACTCCAATAAAAATATTTTCCATATTGTCATATCAAAATTTGACACTTTCCACTATTTTATCCTAGTTTAGAATGGACCTGTTGGGGCAGATCCTAATTTTTTGGACTAATTCAGGAAACATTAATTTTGCTTTTCCTGCAGGCAGTTTTAAACTCTCTGCTGTACATGAGTGGCCTTTGGGAAAAGGCCAAGGCACACTGATCCACAGGCTGCACAGTGCAGCACGCTGATAGACTGCCCTGTGCTAAACCACTATGCACTACCAATTCTCAGTGACACAGACAGCCTGGAACCACCAGGAAGCTAAGCTGAGGGGAAGAGTGATGCAAAGAGTTTACAGGTCACAATTGCACTTGACATAGACAGCTGCAAAATCCCTGATTTCAGCTGTTTCCAACTTTGTAAAAAATCATCTCAACTACTGTTCTTTGCTAATGCATATATTGTTAATTTGATTATATATGCATGAGAGCATTTTATGAAGTCCATAAATGTGATTTTTTAAAAAATTAAATCCAGGAGTGTGACTGAGCTCAAAAGTGTAATTTATATACACAGCTATTCAACAGGGAGACACCAGTTTGCAAACATACAGATGTTTCTATAAAAACCTTAATTGAAGCTTTATGGAGAGGATTTATGTCCCTGTTACAAGGAAATAAAGGGGTTAGGCAAGTATTGTTATTACAGGTCACACAATACAATAGCAGTATTTGAGGGTGGTTTAAATCAAATTTAAGTTCCTCCACATCTCGATGACCACAGGGTGGAACATAGGAAAAGAATAAAGCTCAGCATATTTGGGAAGGAGGTAAAACTGTGAGCTCTCCCTGTGCTGTTTTTGCTGCTCAGGAAGATTTCGGCATGGATTGACTCTGTTTCAATAGACGTTTCCTGATCCTGTCAAAATGGGAGCAAATGTGTTAACTCCTCTTAGTCTGAACTGCTTACTTGTTGATGTACTATTAACAGGTTTTTGGAGAATGCCATGTGCTAAGAATGCATCTCTCTTTTTGTCTTACCTTTAGGTGTTCGCTCCATTATCTTCAGTGTGATTTGCTTTATGAAAGAACTTCCCACGCTATGATGTGAACTGTGGTCTAACATTTCTCATTAAATGCCATCAGCATGACCAGCTGAGTCTCCTGATCTCTATCAAAAGAAAATATTCCTTAGTACTACAAACAAAAATTATAGAAAGCAGGGACTTATCCTTCATGAATATTTGCTTTACTTTATCATCTGGTAAAACCCAAGTGCAATATGAAACCAGAGGAATTTTCCAAGACCTATTCTTTCCAAAGGGACTTTGTCAGAACTAATTCAACTATGTAATTAGAGTGTTTTGAAGAGCTATAGCCTTGATTTACAGCAAAATCAGAAAATACCTCTGAAGGAGTGTTGCCCTGTTTTGAAGAATGAGGCAAGAACTTCCAGAATTGGTGACAGAAGCAGTGCTTCAGACAGAGACCCTAAAAGGTGGAGTCATTCCACTGTCTTTAGACTTTATTTTATTCAATAACTAATGAATCATTTTACATAAACAGATCTCAGGAGCCACAAGAATTTGGATAATGTCTGCTTACTTACCTAAGAGATGTCTTTCTTCTTCTTTTCTCTGCCTTTTACATGCACAAATATCCCATCTCTATATAGAAAGAAGATAAGACTTACGGAAAACTTGGACTGTGAATCTAGACCTAAAAGGAGCCTACAAACAGGCAGGCTAGCTACCATGAAGACGTAGCAACAACCCAACAAGGCTTTCAGATATTCTTTCCAAAATGACAGCAAGGCCAAGTGTTAATTTTGGAGGAAAAATAATTTTTCGTTTCAAAAAGCTTTTCTAACACCTTCCTTTTGTTTTGTTACCTTGATTGTATACACTGGTCTGATTATATAAAGTCTGTGCTCCTGGGAAATCTGTAAGTAGATGCTGTTCTTGATATGAACAACAAAACACCAATACAAAATAAAAAAATTCAGAGCTGCATGCTCATTAAAATACGCAGAACATGTTGGGCAATCCTTCACTAGTCACGTTTTCTAATATTGCTATTGCAAAAGCATCTTGAGTTCTTACTACAAAAGCTGGATCAGAACAATCAGATACAACTAACTTCTGAAAACAGTGGACATGTCTTTGCTTGAAGAACTAGGATTTCTTATTTCTTATTTTCTCACAGTGGATAGAAGCCTTTTTCAACAGTCTTATTGCCCAGAGGTCATTTCAAAGAGAACCAGAGTAATAGTTGAGACAAAGAAAATTTTGCCATTCTGGCTTCCTTTCCTCTGACCAGGCCTTTAAAATGGATACTAAGACTTTGAAAAGTATATTCTTTACAGCATAAGCAGATAATTGCCACTCCACAAGCTACAAATTATTCAAAATAATAAAAAGATCCCTTTTCCTTCCAACACGAATCTAAGTTTCAGAATTCTCACTATAAAAGCCTATTCTCTTCTCATCAGGTCCCAAGCAACAACTTCTGTGCTTCTTAAGCCACCATAGGAAACACAGTTCAGCAGGAAAGCTGTAGTTAGATTTCTAGTAAAAAATGCAATTCCTTTTACCATAGCATCCAAACAATGGTAGAAATGTTTTCTGACAACAAGAGACAACCAGTTCTACCTGCTTCTTAATGCAAAGAGCAAGCTTGTTTATTGTGTATTACCTTAATGTCCCATAATGGACACCAGAAGAAAGTCTTGCTAGGTCTGGCAGCCCTCACAGGAAAGTTAGTGCAAGCTCTTTAAGGTATTCATCTCAAAACCATGCTGAAGATCACGCCTCCCTTCCTAAGAAGTAATTTTATAAAACCTGCTAGACGAAAGCAAATAGAAAGGAAGAGCCAAGAGTCCATCTTTATCTGTGTCAGACTTCTAACAGATTGTAGCTTTGGCTGTCAAAACCAAATTTCTAGGCACTTTCTCTTCTCAACCTGTTCCTGTTTCTTCTTTTTCTGAGCTTCTGCCAATTTGTGGTGCTTGAGTTGCTTTTAATGTTTTGTTTGCCAGATGTTTAGAAGTGAAAGTTCAAGAGCTGTAAAGGGTGTTTCATGCTTCTCCCATCAAAGGCAAGGGTAACTTTTCTGTTGGTTTCCTAGACTGAACAAGGCTTACATAGAAAATGTGACAGAGACCTGAGACATTCTTCATTATTCTCTTTAGTCTCCAGTTCCCTGTTCCTCTCCTCCTTCCTAACCCAAATCCATGTCTCAAAAACTTTCAGAAGTGCATGAAGACCCTTTGTCCCACAGATTTGTCTGGTATGGGGATCATGGACCTGGATGGACCCTGGCCTCAGTACTTCAGTTCAATTATGGAAGTGCATCCTATGTCAGGTCACTGCTTACAGTACAACAATGTAAGGTCCCCCTTTTCCATCACATGTTCAGACTATCTTCTTCCATGCTACATGCCTCAGTGTATATACCTTGAATAATCTGATTTCTGCTGAGCAAAAATAAATTTCAAATTTAATGCACAAATTAGGACATTTCTAAATTATTTTATTCCCCCTATCCCTATTGAACAGAAACCTCGTCATGCACATTCTTTGTAAATGTTTTTTGTTCTTAAGATTATTCACTGTAGAAACACAGAAAGGAAGATTTCCTTTATACCTTGCTAACTCTGAGGGAAAATAAGCATCAGTGTTTATAAAGGCTGAAACATAAAGCCCAGATCTTATTGTAGGAGTACAAATTGGGATGTCAGTGAATGAATAATAAACTGCTCTAAATTATGTTTTCCTACAACTTCACCACTTGACTTCATTTAAAAATCTGTCCCACAGTCTTTTGCAGGCATGAAGTCATAAACAGGTTTGTTTCAGTTCCTCTTGAAGAAGAAGTGAGTCAAAATGAGTAAAAATCCCATAAAGTTTGGCTTTGGAATTATTTAGATTATTTCTTCTTTAAATATGTTACAAAAGCAGGATCACCTGGATACGCAACTCCCTCTCTTCTTTCACAAACAATGCTTAGACAGACCACTCATATTTTAAAGAAGACTTGCTAATAATACAATTACCTAAATAGTCATAGATGCTGTAGTGCAGGTGGATATATGTTGTGATCACTGTTTTTCCTTTCATATCCTGAAGCAGTGTCAGCAAAATGGGGAATGAACAACGAAAAAGCAACAGTAATTTTGTGCTGCCTGGGAAAGGTGGTACTGGACAGCCTGAACTATCTTTTGCATTCATTTCATCACCTCGTTTTTCTCCTTGTGTTATTTACTGAGCTGACTGACTATCAAAAATTAATGAAAGAAAAGAACCCAAATAATCCAAACTCTGCACAATTCAGATCAAATTAATCAACTAATTTAGATTTGTTTCATGGTAGTACTAGAAGTAGGTTTTCCTTCTTTTTATTTAATGTTTATAGTACTCATCCAAGATGTGGCAGACACAAGTTCAAATCCCTCCTTTAGGAAAATGATTTGACTCCACCTCTTCCAGAAAATAAAATCACTACCAAACTGTAGAGTTTCACAGGGGAGAGAGAAGAGGAATAGTGGTTTCTGTCTCTGTCTTGTTTGCTGTTCACTTTGTTTTTTCAAAAACCTGCAGATTAGGTTTCCTGTGTCTCAGGCAAACAACTTAATCTCGTAAGACCAAAATGTAACCAGGTGCATATTACAAACTTGGGACAACTAAGAAATTATTAGAAGACAGTGAATAGACACTTTCTTCCTCCCACCTGCCTTAGATTAGTAACTTTGGGTTTAGGGCAATTTTTCCTGTAGTGTAAGATATAGGTTCATGTTCTGTCAGCAGTATAAATAAGTGAATACTTGCTTTGTCACAAACGAACTCCTTTGTCCCTTCCCACTCCCCACAATTGGGTAAGAACACCCCAACACAGGACTGCAAGACAGTCTTGTTTTTCTCGTGTTTCAAAACAGTGCTTGGAAAATGTGTCACTTAGTTTACTGAAACCAAATATTTTCTGTTTTTTCCCTTTTTCTGCTCAAAAAAAGCTTGGAAAAAAAAAAAAAAAAGACTGGAGATAAAGCCAAACTATTCTAAATGTTAATTGGCACATGCAGTAACAGGACCTGAGCTGTTTCCCTATGTGAGCAGCCTGGTACATGAGTGCTGGCAGCAGTTTCATACCTGGTGCCTTGACTGCAGTGA
This sequence comes from Daphoenositta chrysoptera, assembly GCA_013397915.1. Lineage (NCBI taxonomy): Eukaryota > Metazoa > Chordata > Aves > Passeriformes > Daphoenositta > Daphoenositta chrysoptera. Next base: position 1,974,665 of record VZRO01000214.1, read on the forward strand.
CTTCCACCCTTTCAGGGTGTAGGTTGTGCTCCACCAGCAGCAGTTACCTCAGGTAACCCTCGTGTACAACTAAGCACAGGTTCTTTTGCAACCAGGCCACTTCAAAGCAAACCAAACTATGCTTCAGCAAGCCTTTAAGATCGGTATGTGCACTTAAAATGGATAATTGTGTTTATGTTAATTCTACTTAATGCCATAATGTCATAATTAGAACTTACGACAATATGCCAAATTAACATAAATGTGATTTGAATTGTTTAGGCTCACTTGCATTATAATGCTTTGACAATGGCAAATAGATTAAGAAGGAAATTTCTTGAGAAGGAAATAATTTTTTTATTATTATTATTTTGAAGCAGCTTTTCCTGTAAAGTGCCAGGATTTAGTTGTTGTAGAATATGACAAGTTTATAGCTGCCAAATGCCCACTTGAAATGGAGATAATTCAAGACAGGCAAGGAAATTTCCAAATTGAATACATGCTACCAACATACTTATAGATTGCATACAGGATTCCTACAGGACCCTATCTTAACCAGTATGGCACACAAATGGGGATGTTTTTCCATTTTGGAATGTGTAGACATTTACTTAAGTTGTTGTGGTTCTTTTGAGCATAAAAGACTCACTCTAGTAAAGTATACATGCCAAAGGGAAGAGTGAAGCCACAGAAATCACTACTAATTATCATATGCTTGGTCTTGTGTTGAAATATCATTTTTTAAGAGATGTTAGCAAAGATTTTCTATAAAATGTGTTTGTTATATATTTTCAAACATTCTTGAATGATGCCATAAAGAATCCCACCCCTACACAAAAAACCTGAGTTCTGGTCCTAAAGTGAAGCCATCATAATGGTTGCATAATAGTGAGACTTCAGCAGTTATAGTCACTCATCAACAAAACACAATAAACCAGCAAATCTTATAAAAACTAGTCAGTTATGAATTTCATGGTAAGGTCTGAAGAAGGACAAGGAAAGATTCCAAGACCCACCAGTGATCCTTGATCAAATAACTTAGAAACCACCCATTATATACATTAAAAAAGCAGGACATCCATTCTTGATTTTTGAGGCATACTGAAGTATTCTAAAGGAAGTATATTTTATGACCTGCACTCTTAAATAATGGAGGAAGATGATCAGCTTATGTTTGTTTTGAGAAAGACAACATATTATATATTTATGAAGTATAGATTACTCTCATACACCTTCTGCATAGGCAAAAATCACACCAGGAGAGATCAAAAAGGAGGGTGGGGACATAACAGTGGAGAAAGAAAGAAGTCCAACTGCTGAAAACTGGGAATGGACTGAGAAGACAGACAGGAAAGTTTGGGAGCTGTGGTACTCCTCCCTTCCAGACCCATCCATTAGACAAAGTGGATACGTAAGGACATTCACACAATGCAGAGGAGAGAACATCCAAGGCTCAGTGGGCTTTAGAGCCCTAAAGATGGAATTTTTGGTAAATGGTAAAATACCTGTTGTAGAAAATACTGCTGCAGAGACCTCAGCAGAAGACTGTGAGATAGGTTTGGGTATGACAGGAATGGAATGACAATATGCAAAGGACCTAAAGTTTTAGCACTTAAAGAACTCTACTTATAGATCTCTGCAAACTAATTCATTTACTCACAAAATGCTTACAAAATCAAGTCTGTAAGTGTAATTATTCTTATCTTATAGAGGAAGCCAGCAGAGGCAAGCTGAGCAACCTTCTCAAAGCCAGTGAGCTACTGTCAGAAAGAGTGCTCCTAATCAGTAACAATAAAAACGTGAGTTGCAGGGCTTCTTCACAAGAATTTTTTTAGAGATTGGAGGCCAAAAAAGATAAGCAGTTCCAAAGGGGAAGTAAAGGAATACTCCAAGAGAAAAGAAAAATAACACACAAATTGAAGAGCAAATAATTGCCCAGCAAGGGTCTTAAAGAGCATACTTGTCACAAGATTTATTAAAGTATTTTATCTGAGGGACTGGCAATTTTAACCCACATGAAATGTTGTTTTAAATAATTATTCTGATTTCACAGTGATAATGTGGAAGAGGGAAAAAAATGAGGGGAAGGAAGCTGAAAAGTGGACTAGCTAAGCAGCAAAGAGAAACAGTATTGCCTGGCTTTTGGTTCTGAGCTCATCCTCATGGCCATGCTATAGTTTGGAAAAATTCCAAGCACTGAGAAGTCAAAACAGAACAGGTAGGTTGAAACATTAGGAATGCTTAGCAATTCCTTTGTATTTTAACTTCATCCTTACACCCCAAAAAAGAAAAATATTACAGGAAAAGAGGGAAGTGAATTATGATTTGATTAAAAAGAATGTAAACAGTAATTTGAAAACAAAGGGCGATGCAATTTGTTGCGTAGTCACACAACATTCCTCTTGGATTTGAAATGCACCGGCGGCAGTTCCACCCCTTCTGAAAGTACAGCCTGACGTCTCACAGTTCAGCCTGAGCAGCTGCTGGAGCTACAAAGCCTTTTTTCCTCGTCTGTCAGGATGGGTGTGATATGGCTTCCCAACTCGTCTAAGATCCTGTGTTTTTCTTTTCATATTATTCTCATTCTGCTTCAACAGACTACTGCAGCACGAGAACTGAAGTTTGTGGTTGTAGTAAGTAGATTTGTTCTCTGTTTTGTTGTGGGGAATACAGGGACAGAATTACATGTCTGTTGAATCAGACAAGGTGTGCAGTTGCTTTGCCTGTTTTCAAACTTAGAAATAACTATTGCTGCCCTTTTGCTTACTGAGTTTAAAGACCTTACTGAAAGAAAGATAGAAATGTCTCTAGTTATTAGAATTTTCATCTCCTAACGTCCAGTTATTATTTCAAGATAACTGACTTTGTGGTAGATGCATAGTGCAGAGGAGTTAAGAGATGCAAAGTCTACATTTACCTATTCTTCCTTAGTTTAAGCTGACACACCAAGGCATAATGTGAGAGCTGGTGATTATTGACTACCTCTTCTGTGCTTGGAAGCTGAAGCTTGTGATGCTACAGAAGTTACCACACAAAAACACACACACAAAAAAAATTCCATTTCACAACAACTGAATTGTCACGGCAGTACACTGAGAAACAGAAATAGATAGGCATTTTTATGTAGAGATTTGAGACACATGTTGCATTACCTTCAGTTAAGCTGAAAAGAGACTTTAATGATTCTTTTGCTGGGCCATTTCTTATTTCGAAGTAGCTAAACACTACTTCCATGCCGCTTTCCCAAACACTTCTAGAAAAAGACAGATAAATTCAATGTAATACTTTGGATTATGAAGGTTGAACGACAGTCCTTTTCCCTCTTTTTTTTTTTTTAATAAATGGTATAATGATAAAGAATAGTTAGTCCAAAGGAATATTTTCTATACAAAGTTGCAGGGATTGGAATGAACTTTTATAAATAGGCAATTGAAGATCTTCTCCTTCAGCCTTTCTCTATTTGAGACATTATGTGTGCATACAGGTAAGAGGCAGCAGTACTGTGTCCAAAACATATCATCTGACTCTAGATAAAGTATTTCATTTATAGTTGTCTATTGGCTGCATTGTAGACACACAACTTGGAGGGAGGCCAGAATGCACAGGAAAAACCAGTTCCTACTCCTGCTGAGACACCACACATAGCAGGGACCCGACGCTAATTCCAGTAACATTGTGAATACAGCAATATCCTTAAATGCTGTTTCAATGATAACAGGGAGAAATGGACACACAGATGAAAACAAGTAGACATCAAGCCTTGGAGAATTAACTCCTTTGAAGGGATGAAATTTCTATTGAATTGTAGCTATTACTGTGTTTTGACAAACAATGGTTTTGCAAAGAGTTACTGGAAATGTTTATCATTATGGAGATAGAGGCTTCTTATCCAAAATCATCTGCTCACCATAACTGTGGAGCCACCTAACAAAAAATAACAATTTCTAGGGTAGCTTGTCACAATAAACATGAAAACAGTCAATAAATTTCATTTAACCTGTCTTCCTTTTAATCCTGTTACTTTTGCTTAGGCTGACCAATCACCTAAAAAGTTACAATAGGTTTATTCTTATCACAATATACTTTTTTTTCCCTCAAGGCATGGTTTATGTATGCTCTCTTGAATTTTGCCTTCTGAACTCATTGATTGAATTTTCATAGGAACAGAATTGCTAGCATAAATAAATAGGATAGGAACTGACCCCACAACATATCACTGATATAATGGGATATAATGAGCTACAGTCAAGGTAAGTCTAAGAGGCATCTTTCTGAGATAATTCAACAGCCATTCTCCAGCTGTTCTATATAAGTTACTATATTTTCACCTGGGAGTATTACCCCACTGTGAAAATTGTCACAATGACTTTTTAAAACTTTCTTAGCAGAACTGCACAATATAAAATACATCTGCAGAGGAGAAGAAACACAGATAAACATTTAGTTTTTCTCACTTCTAGAATTGTGCTGAGCCTGGGATGGTGTCTTACTCACTCCTCACAACATCGTACTTTGTGCTGATTCTGTGCATTTTGATTATTGGCTACAAGTCCTTTATTCTGAAAAGCTTGATTCAAGCCAATTTGTCAAAAGGCTTTTTAAATTTCCTTGCTTACATGTAAACACTGGCCTTCACCATAAGTCTTTTGCATTGAATTTAAGATTAAAGGCAGAACTTAAATTTAAAGAACTTTAAATTTAAAGAAAGAAGAAAATAGGAAATATGTAGGACAATCAGGCACCCAAGTAGAAATGAAATACTGATTTATTGCCTCTGTTTAAAGAAATTCTGACCTGTAACTTCTGCCTCTACACATGAACACCTGTCATATATACAAAGAGGTGTGGTTTCTGAGGTACTGTGATTTCATCATGTCTTTCATCTTGTAACTCAGGATAGGAAGTGTTGACTGAGCGTGTTATCTCTGAGCGTGATTTGTCTAATCAAGTCAAGCCATCTGAAACTTTGACTAAACATGCTCAGTATTTCTACATCTCTGGTTTCCCTGAACTGGCAGCATGATGGTTCCACTTGATTTTTGTTTCTTCATTCCTATTGCTGGCTTCAAAGTAAGAAATGTTTTTTTTTTTTTTTTGAAGTTCAGCCTGTTAATAAAAGTGTCTGCAAGAGGTTCACTATTACTCAGAGACAAATACTTCACTTTAATTCATGGCATTTATAAATGAAGATGTTATGTATATATGTGTATACTACATATGCCATATTCTCAGTTCATGCTCCCCCCTGCACCAGCTTGTCTCCAATATGATTTTTCACCTGACAACAAAGGAAGCAAATGCTGGCCAAAGTCTGAGTCATGTGACCATTCTCATATGAAGTGATCACACTCACAAAGTTACCAAGAGTGAATGGATGAACCCAGACACCAAATCAGGTTCAAACCGTATCAGAGTGGAAGGAGAGGGTAATGGATTTGGCAATTATCCACCTATTGCTTTTGAGAACTGAGGTGAAGCACGTCAAAAACGAGTGCCAAAACTAATATACCAAACAGATCTGCTTTGCTCTTCTTGTGTACATTCCCCTTACCCTCCCTTACTTCTTGATTTCTGGTGTCTTTTCACCTTTTATGATGCTTCCTTTCTCCTTTTCTCTCATTCTGCCATGTTTTGTGTCTTCTGAAAGGTCAGGAAGGCAATCTGCAGGCCAGGAGTAATAAATGCTGCAGCACACACATTTTTAAATTAATTTGAAGAATCAACTCATTTTTAACAAAGTTGGAAGTGTGAGTGTTCAGAAACACATATTGATGAGTAAGGCAAGATCTGTAGGGATACACTTTCTTTTCCTATCAGGTGTTCTAATGAAAATCAGTTTCAAATTTTAAAAAAAGTGTCCTAAAATGTAGCTGTGAATGAACAAGTTAGTCTTTCACGTTAAGTGGTTGTTCATACGGTCACTGTTTCATGTGCAACAGCAGCTGAGGCAAGGCCATTTTCAGAAGTAGCAAGGAGGTTTGAGCACATACAAAAATCAGTTGGCTAAGAAGCTTTGTCCTTCAACTCCTGAAAAACCGGGTTCTGCTTTTTTAAATGTTTGTTCCCTTCTTGCTGCTTACAGCTTAGTTATCATAACATATTTATGTGTCACTGGGTAATAAAGGTGCAGAAATACGAACAAGGAGCTAACTCTCCTATTTTGTGTGGACTTAAAGAAACTGTGCTTCTTTTTAAAAGAGCACAGCCTCCACTCCTTCAATTTATTAAGGTTAAAAAGAAATAAAACATTTTTCTTTGTAGCTCCTGCTCATATATTCAATAAATCTTTTGATCTTGATCTTTTTACACACTAACCTCTATTCAGGTAAAATGCTACTCTGTTCTGGCTTATTGAAAACTTTTAGGGGTTGACTGTTGTGACTGTTGTGACAGTGACTGTTGTGACATGCTCAGGGTTATGTTGTACATTAAACATAAAACATCACAAACCATAATTTAAAATCCAACACATTGTCAGTGATTTTTCAGTAATAAAAAGGGCATATTTATTGGCCAATTGGTGATCTATTGTTAAATATTGCCTAAAATATACTACAAACCAGTCATTTAAATGTCAGTCAGTTTGTGCAACTGTCAGTTACCCATAGAAATGCTTTTCTGTGAAGCTGGATAATTTAACAAGATAGGATGCAGCTATATTGTAATTGGGAATTTAACCTTCATTCTTCACACAGGCACCAGCTTGTCCAGAAAAACGAATGAACCTTACTTGACACCTATGTATGTCAGCATAAGAAAATGAGCAGTAGTACAAAAGTCCTTCTCACTCATTTTTCTTGCACACAACTCAATCAGCCACCAGACAATGTAGCTCTTTACTTATTCTCCTGTTCACTATAGATGCACTGAGAAATTGTTATAAAGAACCGAGATTCCAAATTAGTAAGAAAGAGAATTAAAAATTGCATAGAGAAGGAAAAAAAAACCCAAACAACAAACTTGAGGATAAGGGTGTAAAACCCTCCTTGATTTGCTGAAAAATATTCATTTCAGATTGGCCATATCGTCAGTGAAATTCAACTAGCAAAACCAAAAACACAATAAGCAGTCTTCTACATGGTTCTAATGGTAACTTATACTTTAGCAAACTTTGTTGTCTATTGTAGAAAATGAACAGAGGGAGAAAACCAATTATATTTGCCTTTAATGGATAGTATTTTCCATCTCTGAAGTACCTGCTCTAGCACAGGTTTATGTGCATTAGCAGACAGGGCTGATGGAAAGGGTGTGTGTTGTAATTAAAACATTAAGTCACACCACTGGTGTTTACTTTGAAAAATATAAACATGAAACACCTCCCAGTGGGAGTGGCAAACTAACTAGAGTGTACAACCCTCTCTGATGTCTGGGTGAGAATGATGTGGCTTAATGAGGCCATGGAGAGTATTAATTATAAACAAGTTATATACCACTGAGGTGCTAGGGAATAAATGTCATTTTATTAACAAATATACCATGCTGCTACATTGTCATTTTATTGTGCTAAGTCAGAAATGAGGTTGATGATGGGGACATAATAAACGAAGGTAATTTTTCCAAAAGTTTGGGTCAGCATCCTGGAAGCTTGTCTGTAGCCCTGTGAATTTGTACTGCAGCATTTCCTTTCATGTGAAACTTCTGTGGATTTAACTTTTCTAGGCCCACACAGCATATGCTTAGGGGGGATAATTCAGTTTTTCAGAACCATTTAATCTAGGGTTCCATTTTCTTTGTATGCTGGAATAAAAATACAAAAAGGTTCATTTAATTTTTTTGATTAAAAATCATACAATTGAATGCATCACACTAACATTGACCATGCTGGAGTGTCCAGGATAAGAAAGTACCCAAACTCTTTGCTCTCACTGAATTTGATAGAAATAAAATCCTACAGACTTTCAAAAATATTGTTATACATGTATGTAGAAGTATTAATAATGTAAGTATTAATTAAGCTAACAGTGTGAATGTTTATGCCCTTTCATTTTTATATTTTAGGATGATTGAGAAACTGAGCATAAGATCCATGTGTACATGGAATTACTTTTAAGGATACTGCTATGAAAAAAACAGTTACCAGAAAATTTCAAATGTCTACAACAAAGTAATGAAATAATTATCTAAGCACATCAGTAACTGGTTTAATATTCAGAAGTGCTGAGTTTCCAAAATTCAGTCAGATTTCCTGACTAGATGCCTAGCTGTGAACTCAATCCCAACATTAAGATCTTGGATGATTAATTTTATGTTCTAGGAGGAAGAATCATCAGGCTTATGCCCACTTAATTCCTATATAATTACACATATTCTTGAATGTTAAGAATGTATTCACATCCTACTTGACCAGGTTTCTGCAGACTCTCCAATATTTTCATTTGAAAAATGACATTGGAAGTATAATATATGCTTGACTTCTAGTTAAAGGATTGTTAACAGTAATGAACTCAAGGGGTTTTTACTGGTTACATTGTTAGGTTTTCCGACATGGTGACCGAACACCAATCGTAAACTTTCCAACTGATCTACACAAAGAAAGCGAATGGCCCCAGGGATTTGGACAACTCACCAAGGTATGTTGACTTTCTTAGAAGAATTTTAAAATGCTACTAAAAGAGGAAGTGGGAAGATGTTTTTTGTGTGTGTCTCAAAAGCATTAGCAGATCCCAGGTTCTGATAATTGCTATTAGCAAATACCAATACGAGTAATTCATAAACATTTTTGCCATGTTATTCATTCAGCTATTGTTAAATTGAAATCTTGTTCATCCTAGCTTTTTAACTACCTTCCTAAAAGCAACATCTTCTTGATAGTTTCTCTGCAATTCAAATAAATGACAAGTTTAAACACCGTACTGTTAACATTGATGAAGTTCTAATGACCATTAAGTACTGAGCCCTGTCACAGGGCAAAGGCATGACACCTGCCCACCAAGTCAAATGAGGAGTCACATTTCATCATTGGACTGACAACCACCTATTCACAAAATGAGAGAAGACTTGACGGAGAAGGTTGCTTCTGGGGACAATGTCTTCTAACAAGGCCACTTGCAGTCCAGAGTTTCACTAGGATGCACTGAACTTACTTGTTGCTCTGGCATTTTAATGTCAAGCCTTAACTCCTAGACTGTATTTGACATACAAATCTCTGGAGCAAAAAGAAGCCAATGCATTTCCTAATAACACTTCTTCATGGTGTAGATGTATGAAACAGAGACAGTTCAGTGTTTAATGTCTGAAGGGACATTAAAATGTAAAAGATCTGTAAAATTCAGACACTGAAACAATGCATTACTATCTTAGGTACCTACCTTATGTAGTAAGAAGTTCCTGCTTTGGCATTGACTTTTTTGAGAGCTTTTTGCTATTTTGCTATCTTTTTAGCAATACTAGTAAGAATGTACTTTTCTGACAGGTAAAAGTTAAAAAGCTCAGCTCAAGCTTTAGAAATTAATAACAGAAAAGACAGTGTGTGACCTAAGACAGCTGCAGGCACACCAAGGCAAAGATGGAAGAATGTTACTTAAGGCATGAAATGTAAGCCACAAATATAAAAGGTTGAACAAATAACAGAGCAATGACAATGATAAATACTACATTGTCAATCATCCTCTCTCAGCTGTCACTAAGTGACAAAAATTGTAAAGGACAACGTTGATCAGTGCCTACAGATCTACAGTACCGTGGAAATAGTATTTGTATAGAATCAGGGGCATTGTCTTTCTGTAGCAGATGTTGCCATCTTAGCATTTCAGAACATATAATTTCTTCATAGATATAAGCGAACATTTCTGTTAAAAATCCTAGATCACCTGAAACACTGCTGGTTTTGGCTGACAGAGTGCAGGTATGGGGCTCTGTTTTGGATTTGTGCTGCAAACAGTGCCGATAAGGCAGGGATGTTTTTGTTACTGCTGGGCTAACACAGATTCAAGGGCTTTTCTGCTTCTTGTACCACCCTGAGTTTGTCTGGGGTGCACAAGACGTAGGGAGGGGATACAGCTGGGACAGCTGGTCTCCACTGACCAAAGAGATATACTGTACCATATGGTGCCATGCTCACCATATAAAACTGGGTGGAGAAGGAGGAAGAAGCAGACATTCATCTTGATGTCATTTGTTTTCCCAAGTAACTGTGATGGAGCCCTGCTTTTCTGGAGGCCTAACACCTGCCTGTCCATGGGAATTGGTGAATAAATTCCTTTTTCTGCTTTGCTTGCAAGTGTGGCTTTTGCTTTGCATATCAAACTGTCTTTAAACCCTTGAGTTTTCATACTTTTACTCTTCTGATCCTCTCCCTGATTTTACCAGGGGGGAATGAGTGAGCAGTTGTGTGGTGTTCATTTGCCAGCTGGGGTTAAACCACAATAACAGTATGTTATACACTTAACAATCACTTAAAAGCTGATTGCTGAAGACAAAAAGAAAAAAAAAAAGAAGAAATAGAAGAGACACCTCTACATTAAAAGCCACCAGTCACCTTAATCTGGAAGTCACCCATATGCTTGCCTTACAGACTGGAATGCAGCAGCTATTTGAACTTGGACAGTACACGAGGAAACGATATTCCAGCTTCTTGAACAGCACATACAACCGGCAAGAGGTACAGAGCAGATCTGTCTGGAGCACATTTCTCTGGCTTAGCAGAACTATGGACTTATAAAAGCACATTATCATACTCATTTCATTAATGGAGAAATTAAGGTAATAGAAAAACATTTTTGGAAGTCAGACTTATGTCAAGGTAAAAACACAGAATAAAGTCTAACTTTCAGCTCTTACATTCTGTTTGGGTCTTTCACAGACTAATTTTCCCACACTGAACTGCTCCACACCACCGAATGAGTTGGGAATTTATACAGTGACCCATTACTGTTTTACTCTGTTGAAAGATAAATGCCTATCCAGTCATGTGATGGGCCATGCTTACATACTTCATCCTGTAAAAGAGAGGTCTAAAAGCTGTTTGGATGTGATTATCATACAGTACAGACCCATTGTGGAGAAGATACCACTAACACTTTGGTTTATATAGGAGGGATGCATTATGGGAAAGTACGAAAGACCTTTGCTATGCTTCAAAGAGAAGTTTATGTTTTTACATGCCTTAACATTCCTGAAGTTTCACAGATAGATAATTGAATCATTTAGGTGAGAAAAGACCTTTATGAATTTCAAGTCCAACTGTTTACCTGTCCACCACTAAATCATGTCCCCATGTCTACATGTATCAATGTTCCTCTGAATCTCAAAACATAGAGAGCTTCCTTCTTTGAATTCATGCTTTCTTATTCTCTCAGTTTAGTCTGAGGGTTAGATTCCAAATTGAAAGATACCTTGGCAATTCCATTTATGAAGCTGAAGTAGGGGCCTGGAAAGCTGAGTTCTGGTTTCACTGTTTTGACTTTATGTAAATACATAAAACTGGAAACAAGAAGTCAGGATTGACAAGTTGGGTAAAACTTCCCTATTATTATTATTACAGTTTCCATTTTCTCTTTAATTCTTTGCCATTCTATTTTCAGTTTTACATCCAAAGTACAGATTATGATCGCACCATTATGAGTGCCCAGTCATACCTTTCTGGCCTCTTTCCACCAACTAGCAGCCAAATTTGGAACCCTGAGCTTCTCTGGCAACCCATTCCAGTTCATATTTTTCAAAAATCACCAGAACAGGTGAGTACTGGCTAGAAGCATTCTATAAAATCTTAAAATTCCACAGAGGAAAAAAACAGAAAAAAGGAAAATAGCTAAAAAACTTTTTTTATGCTTTTTGAGTTCAATATAATAGAAAATACCAAATGCAGCTACTGGCTGACAAGTATGTCATAGGTCAACTGTAATAGCTACATGAAAATCCCCCTTCCATAGTTGCAGAATACCTGAATTGTCATACACAGCACCATTTCCTCCATGGTCATTTTGTCTGACCAAAACACTTTCGGGCAGTGTTTTAGAGAAGTTGCCCTAAATCTTTACAGGATAAAAGTACTTTTCTAAACACCACTCAGCTAGGCAGACCATGTCTCTTTGTCAAGTTTGTTCCGTAGTTTATTCAAGGAATTGAATTTTCACCAGCCACTGTAATGACCTCAAAATTATTACCTTCCTATTCTGGTATCATTTAGGCATTCTAATTACAGACAAGGGCTCTTTTATGCTCAGTGCTATAGAAACATTTAATGAAATCCTAGCACTTCTCTTGCAGATCATAAGAGTAGACCTACCCGAATAATGGGTCCTGTAGAAGAAGTTGTGCTTCATATAGGTCTCTCTGGCTGACTCAGGTTTAGATTTTAATTTCACTTGCTCATGACAAGGACTGTGTAAGGAACAGTGTGTCCAACAGAAAGAGTCATTTACTTCTGGCTTAGAGAATAGAAGTTGGCTTTAAGGAAATTTGTACAAACCCCATATTATGTAACTGCCTGTCACCAACATCAGAGGACTTAGTCATTAGGGGGCTGCCACACCTCTCCCTTTGATGTTCCTCAGTTCTTGGAGACCATGATTGAAAGCAGGTACAGAGAGAAAGGGTTTCCACAAACTGAATTAGGCAATGTGTGATTCAGCCAGAAACTTAATCCTGTTCCTCAACAGAAAAGAATGATGTCACTGTTACTTAAATGTGGCACACCAGAGGAAGTTCTTTCACCAGAAGAGCAAAAAAGCATCGAAGTGGTCAGAGCTTTGGCCATATAATACCTCAAAGCCCTTAGGGGAATCACAGTGCAATGTAATAACCTGTTTGGGGAAGGCAAGCTCATTTGTAGGAATCTCTAGTACCTCATAACTTCTGTGGCTGCTTCAAGAGTGGGTATCTCAAACACACCTCTGCAGCAACTCGAAATGACTTCTATATATGCAAATCACCTGGAACAAAACATTGTTCCCTTGTTAAACCAAGCAGATGTTTAAAGGTATTTTCAAGCCCCAAGCAACACAAAGTGGGAAACTGAAGCCAGGGACAGTCCTGTAAAAAACCATAATCACAGTTTATTTTTAAGCCACTGAGATCTATCAAGACTTGACAGGCAACAGTACTGAGAAGTGCTTAATGAAGCTAAAGGGAGTGGCTTAATTAATAACACCTAGAGAGGTATAATTAAGACATACATCAAGAGAAATATTTGTTATTGTGTAATTAAACAACATTCCCCAGCTTCATATTGCAACTTTGAGCCTTCATCCTCCAGTGTGCTGCTGTTACAGAAAAATTACACCCTTGGAAATCTATCCAAGTGAAAGTGGGCAACAGTTGGTGGCTGCTGCCAACTTCAGCTTGGAGACATGCTGGAAGTGCAGTCTGTTAATGTTACAGGATAATACTAGTGCTGGGTCAAAAATGCTCTAGTGATGTGACACAAATTGCTGAACCAGCACAAGGTTGTTTTATTCATCATGGCTTTTCACTGACACTTCATGCTGTATCGGGTATCATTTGTCTTTCTGCAATTGATATAAACCATATTTGCCAGAGCTCAGAGTTTGAAGGATGCCTGTATTTACATGTTGTTCAGATCAAATATGTACTATCATGTGACCTTGTAATGCATACACTTGGAGTAATTAAAAGTGAACCTTATCTCTAAAGAAGAACAGAGCCCTTAGGCTGATAGCCTTTTGATATTTCAGGAGCACAATTTATTTGTCACTCTTGTTTCAAGTTCTGTCTATTAAGTGGTATTTAAAATGCTTACCAAAATGCACTGGTTGTCTCCAAAGAGATGAGAGCTGGATGTGTAGATGCAGAAGCAATTCAGGTTCCAGTACCAGGTGGAGTTAAGTTAATCTGGGGGGATTCAGAAAATGAGAGGAAAATAGGAGCTTTTCAAAATTTCTCATCATGGACCCTGACCCATTTGTCAAAGCAAACCCCTGACAGACATGTGCAATTTCTTTTTTCCAAAATCAGTTAAATTGAGGGAAATCAAGCTATCATAGACACAGGTAGCCATTGAAAAGTCAAACTACCACAGTCTATCACCTACGTAAACTGAATTAAGGTACCCAAACAAACAACTATTGAGTAGGTCTAGCACAGCCATGAATCTACCTAAAAATTATTACACCATTAGTCTCAGCAACAGAAAAAACGGAGGGCTGTTGATAATTTTAGAACTATCTTAAGTTTTGCTTTTCATGTTTCAGAGGCTGAATTTTCCTCTGCCCAACTGTCCCCGTTTTGATGAACTTCAGCATGAAACACAAACATCTAAAGAATATCAAAATAGAATGCAACCATACATGGTAAGAGAAAAAAAAAAAAGTGAGAAAAAGGAAGGTAATTAAGTCGTCAAAGTTATGGAATTGCATTTTTATCTTTTGTTAAAATGCAAAAATAAATTGAAAAAAATTAAAACCCTGTTTAGGTTAGATACTAGAGCAAGGTTCTTCCCCCAGAGGATGGTCAGGCACTGAACAGACTCCCCAGAGAAGTGGTCACAGCAGGCTTGGGCCTGACAGAGTTCAAGAAGCATTTGGACAATCCTCTCAGGCACACAGTGTGATTCCTTGGGATTTCATGTGCAGGGCCAGAGTTGGTAGGTTCCTTCCAACTCAGCTTATTCTGTTATTCTGTGAAAATTCTGTGAAAAGTTTGGGTGTTAGTGAATCTATCTGCATGTATGTTTGAGTATTTGTGGTATACTCTTCACTTTTTCCCCACAGGATTTTTTACAAACAATGGCAGTTAACACAGGGCTTGAACTAAATCACCTTAAAACACTGGACAATTTTCAGCTCTGGAATACATATGATACTCTACATTGTGAGGTAATAATAAATCAAGGGATGCTGTGGAAGAACATAACTCCAACTTTGGGTTTCAATTAAACCATGCCAATGTGTTTTCATAGGAATGAGCTGTCTTCTCTCCTACACTTCCTTTTTTCTTTTTCTTTTTCTTTTTTTTAAATTTGAATCTAAGTTATATTTTAGTGCTTTGGTAAAAGATAACTGCAAAACATGGTCTACACCTTGGGAGACTGTTGTTTCCATTTCACGTTTTAAGCACTGTTACCATTCCCATTACTCCCATTTCCCCCTTCCCAATATGCTTCTATAGAATTATTCCAGCATGCTGGCTATAAACTATTTGTGATTTTTAACAGAGAAATTAAATTATTAGCTTTAGACTATGAACAGGTAAACTTGAAAACACTTAAGATTTTGAACACGAGAAATCATAAAAGATCATTAACTATCAGTTTAAAATTTTTGTGATGGTGATTGCTACAAGTTAAAAAAAGACCAAACTGATCCCAAGTATGGGATAATTCCATTTGGCCCCATTCATTACCAGCAGTGCATGAAGGCTTCTGAACATATCCGTTACAAACAGGTAATTAAACATGGTAAGACACTGTCACTGTTACATGACTGGAGAGTGACATTTGTCTCTAGTTGCCCAGTGATAGAATTGGTATGGGGACAACTTTATGAAAAGGCAGAAAAAATTAGATCTTTATAACCTGAAGACCCAGAGAAAGGAAGAGAAGAAGACATATGTCAGCAATATTTCCCACCAAAAACATGTATCTCTATAGCAAGAACACATTATACCTACAAGGAATCTGCTTCACACAGGTGCTTCTGCTCTGCCCATTCACCCACTGCAGGCTGATCCCCATTCCCACAAAATGTGTTTCAGGGCATGCTCCAGAGTAAAACCACACTGAGCAAAGAATTGCAGGGCAGACTCAGAAAATCTAAACTTAGTAGTGTGAGGGTAGACGATAGGATGATGGAAACATTCTTTTGTTTTCCTTTATCACTAGGATATTCACAATTACACTCTCCCTGTATGGGCTACCAGAGATGTAATCGACAAGATGGAAAAACTGGCAGAATTGTCCTTACTCTCATTATTTGGGGTTTATAAAAAAGAAGAGAAATCACGATTACAAGGCGGTAAGTCAAAAAACGCATAGCTCTAAGAAAGGAGAAGATAACACTTACGATAAAAAAAGTATTCAAACAAACACTTGATTTGAAACTATGGTCATTGGATGCCATATTAGAGTATTTAAATATTTGCTGAACATTTGCACTTGCATGGATAAGATACTGCAACAAGGTATAAAAATTAATATCTTCAGGTTTTCCAGGTTTTTTAAGGGATTAGGATGTTTAGAAATATTATAGAAATGTAAGGGAATAGATCAGACCCTCATGGTTATGATCATTACTTGTCTTACAGTAGGTTAGATTACGTTATTACTCCAACATTTTTTCTAATTGTTTCCTGTTCTTTGTTTTTTCCCTTTGATGTTCTGGTTATATATGGTGTCAAAACACTGCAACACATTGGTAGCTCTCTGGGTGATACAAGGCTGCTCCAAAAGAGCCTGATCAGAATAGAAGCTGAGAGATTCCAGTTATGTCTGTACTGCAAGAACTACAAGAACTGGGACTACTGCTTAGCTCCAAAATTGGGGCACATAGGCTGTGCTGCACATTCTGACACTACTTCAGGACACAACCCAGGAATTTATCATATGACCCCATGTATCCATGAGCAGGGAATCCAAACAATTGAGATTGAATATTTGCAGGCTGTAACATTTGAGGCTAGGCTTTCTAATGCACCTGCTGTGCAGCCTAGATCTAGGTAAAGAATTATTAGCAGATCCATCACCTTGGCATACACATCACTGGATCAAGACATACTGTAATTAGAGGCTCCAATCTGCAGTAAAGCCCACTAGCTGGCAGATGACTGTATCACATGATCAGGACTATTTATCTAATTCACTGGCATACAAGTTACATCCTCTTTGCATAAAATGATATCAACTATGCTTCAGGGAATTTCTGCTGCCCTTACTCACTGGGTTTAGAATACCTTTGGGGTGGAGAAGAAGTACAAAGAGCTTTGGAAAAAATGAAGAATCAATAATGTGTAGCGTGTTGGAAGTAAACAGTTAAAATATTTCTTCGGCATGTAGAGAGGAAGAGACCAGCCCAGCTGTCATTATTCCAACACTACAAACAAACAAAAAAGGGATGGAGAGGAGATCTCAGTATAACAGAACTGGAAGTGTCATTATCCCCAGTTCTCACGATGGTTCTAGATGATTTCCTGTGAATCCTGCCTCTTCACTTGACCTGGATGATGAATCATGTATTTTTCCTCTGTAATATCTTCTATATAATATCTTTGTAGTTACAGAATTGTAGTAAAGTAAAAAATGAGTATGAGGCTTGAGTAGATGTCTTATATTTGATACTCACAATATTTTGTGGTTTTTCTTTCCATTCATACATTATACCTTAATTTTTCACTTCCTTTTTTCCCATCTTTTTAAGGTGTCCTTGTGAATATTATTTTAAACAGTATTAAACAAGCTGTCAATTCTTCAAAACCAAGAAAAATGGAGGTCTACTCTGCAGTGAGTATTTTCATCATTCATAAATCTTGCTTTGATTGCTTTTTAACTTAAGGTAAGTTAAATGAAAGAATACTCAAATACAGTTTAATTCAGCTAACAAGCTGAACACCAGTCAGTACAAGAACACAATATAGGCATGGATTTCACCTCATTTTTAGTTAAATTATATTTAGCAAAGACAACGATGTATTTTATCATTCATTATTCCTGCAACTTAATGGTGCAGTTTCTATTAGCTGCATCTTTCCTGAAGTGCTCCAAAGATACTGGCACATAGCAGAATTTCAGCTGTGCCTCCAAACCTCTCCTCAGTGGCATCTTTTTTATTGATACTATTATTATTTTATTTATTTTAGAGGGTGAAGAGGGCCACTTTCATCAGGCCAAGATCTGCTTAGCTCATTCATTACTCTGTCTCTAACAAGGGCCAAAGGCAGGGATGAATGTGAGAATAATGCCAGCAGAGAGTGATAAAACCTTCCAGCAATCTGTGTCTTAGGGACTTCCTGAGACAGAATCTGTCTCTGTGTTTAGTATCTCCTGACAGTTTGTCTTCCATCAACTTACCTAATCACTTTTTAAATGCATTTGTACTTTTGGACTCTGCAACATCCTGTGACAATGACTTGTGTGTTAAAGAAAAAAAGTACTCCCTCTTTTATTCACTGTTTCTGGGTAACTCATGAATTTACTATTTTCTGTCATTCCTCTTCCATATTTCCTTTTCCAAGACAGAGTCCTACCCTATTTAATCTTTTCTCATATAGAAACTACTTGATACCTCAAATCTTTCTCACTGTCCTTTCTACATTATTCTAGCACTACCATGTTCTTTTTGAAAAAGAAAAAGAAGTGCATCCAGATTTTTCACTTCTTCTTTAATATCTTGACTACAAGTATACTGTTATTTTTGAAACTGATCAGCTTAAAAAAGTCCAGAACCTGAATAGTAATTAAACCATAGGTGCTAGACTATAACATAAATAGGTCTAGCATATATATATATATATCTAAAGATGCTTGCAAAATTTATGCATCGAAGTGTTTGGACTTCCTGCCTTCAGCTCCTGTTCTTATGATCTCTGCAAGATGGGGATAATGGGTAGATGAAGAAACTGCAGGTGGGTGGGTAACTGATCCCATAAAAATAGAAGCCAAACTGAGATTTCATTGTATGAGTCCAAACAGAAGGACCAATTGAAAAAATTCTGAAGTGGAAGTAAAGAGGATAGTCTTTGCACACAACTATTTGTCTGGTATACTACCTGAAAAAAAGTACTTGTACCTTCACTTGAAATACCCTAGAATATACTACCTTACACTACCTTAATCTGACCTTGGAGTGAAAAACGCTACTGAAGGAAGGAAAAGAGAAAATGCACTGAAAAACTAGATTTATTACTCAGACCACATCTTGCTTTTCCTCAGTATCTGTCTCCAAAATCCTGCCAGATGGTGTAAGACACATACTGCAGTAACTCTTTGGAAATGCCTCCTGATGTCTGTAGTAACCAGTTAACACGTTTTTCCAACTGGTGAACATACTGAACGCATTTTTATGGCCAAATTTACACAGGTTTTCTTTTATCTTGATTTCCCCTTCCTCTCTACTCTTGTCTCATTACTCTGGGTGAATGATAATTGACTTAATTGACTGGTTTTTTTTTTTCTCCAATAGCATGACACCACAATTGGGGCCCTCCAGATTGCTCTCAATATTTTCAATGGAAAACTGCCACCATATGCTGCTTGCCAGTTCTTTGAACTCTACCAAGAAAGCAATGGGCAAGTATCTTCTTATCTGTGCAATAAAGAGTGTTTAGAATTTGCTACCCTCTTCCCCAAAACCATTTTTCTCCCAAATATTGTGAGGAGATACAATTTTTATTTAAATTGATACTTCACTGGGCAGCCCATAGGCATAAAGTTATATTAAAACTAGGGAAAATTACATTTTCTGGATGTGCATGTGTGCTATTAAAGACACGAAGAAGAGGTAAAACAAGCCTAATGAGAGGGAAGCAAATGCTAAAATAAATTTTCCTGATTCTTCAGATGATAGCAAGAACATTTCCAAGACATAAGTCCCATGGTAAGCCAGTTGGCTTAGAAGAACTCAGTGCTGGTGCCATTCAAGGAGCCTTCAGAAGGACCTTTTCAGCTGACTGGTGATCTGTCCAGTTAAATAACCAGCTTTGACAAAGTGGGCTTTGCAGATGTCTTTCACAAAGCCTCCATTCTTGGAGAACAAGTTCTAGAGTAGGATGTTAGAACTTATTTCCAACATGCTGTCTCAAAGTAGGAAACCTATTTAAGAACCTTTTTAAAAAAACTTTTCAATGTTGTTAATCAGGCGATATAGCATCGAAATGCATTATCGGAACGACACTTCAAAGGATCCTTATCTCCTCACTTTGCCAGGGTGCACCTCTTCTTGTCCACTTGAGAAGTTTGCTGAACTAGTTTCTCCTATGATTACAGAAAACTGGTCAAAAGAATGTGGGAAGAAAGACAAAATGAAAGGTAGTGTATCTGTTCTGTATTTTCCACATAGGACATGGAGGCAGATATTCTATCAGTGGCTCCGAATTTTGTACCTTTCACATAGTCAAGAAATTTCCCTTTAAGTGTGGGCCAGATTTACTATGGACAAGGAATGCCAGTAGAAATTAAATTAGCATATTCACAAAAGGAGCTGCCTATAAGTCATGGCCAAAACTACTCCACTTGATGAAAATGTCTAAGAGAAGTATGGATGTGGGTGTTATACGAGGGTTCTGTGCATGTTGGATACATCAGACCTTCTACAGATGGAAAGCAAAAATGGCTCGCAAATGCATGGTAAGATTTGTGCATCTGTATTTCTGCCACTTGCACTATGTTGTACTGAGTGCAGCTGATCCTTGATATACAAAGAGCTGAGAGCTGGTAACATCTTCCTGCCTGAATATTATTTCTGGGAGGGAGGAGAAGAGCAAGGCAATACATGCTACTTTTCAATAGTCCCAGTATTTTCCCTGTCCTGCATATATTCACTATTTTGCTGATCCCTGATGAAACTATTTTTTCTTTTTTTCATTAACTACACATAGTCCCTCCTGCCCTGTGGGAATCTAGGAGTAAGATTTACCAATGCACAGGAACCAATCTATAAATTTCCAGGGTTGAAGTATACATTCTTACGTTGCATATGTCAGTAAATGTGATCTTGCCAGAAATATTTCCATTATACATATATGTAATTAGACTGTTACCTTCACATCTAAAATGGTATACATGCATGTTTTTCATTAACTCCCTTCTCATTTATTTTTTGTTCTTCACAGATATTTTTATCGGATTTAATGTTGCTGTTGGCTTGTTGTCCATTTTTAACCTTGTACTGCTCTACCTCCTTTATCGTTATGGACGCTGCAGGCTCAGAAACAATTACCAAGACATTTAAATCAGAGGTACAAAAATGAAAGAGAGAGCACCTTAACATCAAGAAATACTTGAAGTTGCTGATATCCATCAGTTTGCTCTGGTCAAAATAATCTCTAAAGCATATTCAATAAACCCGAACAGCTGAGGTATCTGTGGCCTAGCTTCTAAAATTCTAAACATCTGCAGTGAGAAATACTGTAGAAATGCGTTATTTTAGGAATTACTGGATGGATGGAATTACTCCAATTTATATCTTTATTCTACTACTACTATTAAGCAATCTCACATCAACCAGTGGGGTGAAGGAATTGCCTATGCTTTTTTTTTTTTTTTGTATTGCCTATTATCATTTAGCCCTCTGCTGCTCAACAAGTCTTTTTTCAAAACTGCAGTCTGTAATACTCACTTCCTATAAATGGCTATTTTGTTGATGCACAGGAAGACGTTTTTAGTGAGCAGAAGCTACAATTACTGTATGAAAAAGACTTATACCAGCATTTGGACATACTGTTTCTGCATTTATTCATGCAAATTTATGCGTGAGTTTTGACCTTGGCCTCAGCTAATAAAAGTCTTCAGCCTGCTCTTTAAAGGAGTTACACCTCTATAGCTCTTACTGAAATGAGTAGAACGGGGATAATCTCTGTCATATATCCAGGCATCAAGCAAGAGGCTTAGTGCAACAGCATCTTGGTCAGTGTCCATAACTTCAATAATACAGATAAATAAATACATTAAAATCTATTTTCTGTTGCTACACTGTTTTCCTATTTTTCTGAGCTCCCAGTCATGAATGATACTTTGCTCTGCATCTTTTCTACAATGTCTCTGTTCTCTGTCCTCTGTCCCTTCTATAATTTTATTTCTTTGAGCCACTCCTAGAATACTTCCTCAAGCTATCACTCTCTTCATTATCTTTAGTTTAGTAACTCCTTTAACTCCTTGCTCTGTTCACAATCCCTGTTAGCAAGATGTACACCAAAAGTAAGAAACAATGATTCTGCTTTTTGTAAGTTGATCTCTGCTGTGCAATATATTTTGTTTAGATTGTAAGCTCCTAATGCCAGGGAATGTGTCTCTGTAAGTGCTCGTGAGTGTCACAAACTATATGCATAATAAGCACTAATATTGCTGTATAAAATCCTACTTATTGTCATAGATTTCAACACTAAATGAAGACTTTTTCATCCTGTAGTCCTGCAGAGGATACTGTGAATTACAATACCATGGAGAAGACTCTTTAAAAACCAAGAATACCATACAAACAGGTGCCAACAGCAGGGTCAGCCCAACAGATATAATGAGTTCAAGTTAATGTGCTCAAGCTAATGTGTCCTGTTGAGATTTATAAAGAGAGAAGGCTGAGAGACGGAGCTGCTTAGCTCAGACATAACATCACAGCAATGTGAATACATTACTTCTGGACTGACTTTTACTCACATTCTGTGGGTTGCAACGTGCAGCCCAGGAGCCTCAGTAAGCTATCAATGAGATAGTCATCTAGAGATCAGCCCTCAATATTACAGCTGGAATGTGATATATGTATAGTGATATTAAATATCATATATTAAATAGCATAAGTCAGAGTAACAAATGCTTGTGGGAATATAGCACTTCCCAAACATTGCATTTCTTGTAGTAACTTCAGGTACTTAAGTGTCCACCTTTTGAAACATTATTCTCACTCAGTAAAAAGCTTTTAGTAGTATCCATGACATTTCCATTTTATCTATTTTAGGAAATATCATAATCAACTGATGGATTTGATTCTTTCATGCTCAGGATTTTTACTGTATAACAACTTGATGCAAAGCTGTCAAAAAGGTAAAAGGCTGTCCCTAAATTAGATGGTTTAGATGTACAAGCTTCAGCTTGTAACTAGCAGTTTTGATCCTCATGCAAAAACTTGAAGGAATATCTATACTGCAATCAAATGTATTATAGCAGCTCTAGGAAACAAGCCTGAGCTGGCTTGGTTACTATTAGCAGGGTCCTCACAGTGGGGAAAATCCAGAACAGACTGCAAAACTCATCCTGGCTCCTGCGTGTGCATATATATATAAATATATACACAGTCAGTGGTTACCTGATACTGAGCTCTGTATTACCACAGCCACAATGCTTCTGGTACCCACTTTAGGATAAATTATGGTTTTTATTAGAGGAAGCCAGATGCTCAACAAGTGAAGATGTATTGACTGATAATGTGCAGTAACAACCAGTTTTGAAATATTAGAAAATCAGTCGATTGCACTTCTCAAGAAGCAGAATGGGACGTGTTTTTTCCAAGATTGCTTCTTACAAAAAGAAGAAGATTCAGACAGAAAGTAAAATGTGAAGTGTCTGAGACTTCTTGTGTGGTTTATGCTGCTCAAGCGTAAGCTGTAACAAAGAATTTCAAAAGATGAGGCAATTCTTATTGCAGCAAGAGCTGACAGGAAGGATTTTTATTGTAGGGACATCTATTTGTTAACAGATAGTCATACTTGAAAATGCATATGCACTGTTAGAAAGGATCCAGTGAACACAAGTTACAGAAAATGTAATGAAAGGTTCAGATGATGTAACTTAAGAATAAATGAGGCTACATTAAAGATGTAATACATAGTAAAGTAGACCCTGACTCTCACTTATAGGAAAGATGTTTTGTCTTGCTGTGTTTAAATCAAGTAAAATTTCTCCAGTGGAGTAAAAGGTTGCATGCGTGGACAAGTTTGTAGCTTTTTTATTTTTTCAGCCATGTTTACAATTTGCTTATTATAATCTGCAGACTGTTTGTGATTAGAAAATATCTTGTCTCCAACCAACTTGTAGCACTGCAATAAAGTACTTTAAAAAAACACTTCAACATTTGCAATTTTATCTTGTTGAAAATCAATGGAGCTTACAGTATGTCTAGAATTTCCAAACAAAAGTAAACACTCAGATTTGTTGCTTCTGTAAGAATAGATTTTAAAGCACTTCTGCTTTGATATGAATAAAGTTGATGACATGAAGCTCTTCAATTTGCCCTCCAACAGTGACATCATTTGTCTCTACAATAATTACAGTAGCAACTAGATGTTCTGCAGCAGGGTTTTCTGGTGCATATGCAGCACTTTTCATCTCAGTCAGCAACAACCTCCTCTTACTGAATTGATTTTATTCTGGAACTTCTTTATTCACAGGCCTGAATATTGCACACACTGGGTCAGCACAGCACAGGCATCTGACTTCCAGAGTAATATCAGGTCAGCCAGGAGCACTCATGTTCATTTGTACTGTGATGTAGGGACACAGGATCCACATGACATTATTTCTTCTCACTTTAATACATTGTCTTAGCTGGGGTAAGATACAGAAAGTAGAATGACAAATGCACTCTATTTGGAAAAAAAAAAAAAATCCATTTAGTCCAAAAGTCTTAAATCTGGATTAAACCCGAAAAGACGGGAGTTATGTTTCTAAATTTTTCTCCATGAACAAAAAAAGGCTCAAAATTCTACTCTACAAGGAATATTAATGATTTGCCATGCTGGAACTTGAGAGTGATGATGAGAGTAGGGACTGGCTTGTTCTTAGGGCTTGGCCCATACAAATCCATGCTGAGGTGATGTCAGCAATATTGCATAAGATTGTATTCTTGGCATGGAAGAGTTGAAACTACTGTATTCCTTATAGCATTTCTTATAAAGATGGGGATGAAAGATGGACATTTACCTATAAACAGCTAGCTTTATTGATTGAGACACTAAAGCTTCTTCATCAGAAATTGCCAAGTATTAATACTCAAAGAGATAAACATGAGTTGCTATTGAAATAATAGCACATCACTTGAACTATTACATTACACGGTCTCTTCTATGACTTCACTTCCAAAGGGATTATAGCACTGGGAAGACCTGCAAGATCATGTCCAGGAGATCAGGTACAGTTGGAAAGACAGTTAAAAAGACAAAGTCCCATTTTTCTAATTTCTGTAACTTCTCTTACTAGAATGACACTACCTTTTCTCCTGAGACTCAATGCATTATCAAATTTGTCCACCTGACTGAGGTTCCAGTGGTCTTTTAAAAAATCTGTAGAGAGGAGAACAATGCCATTTATCTGTTCAAAGTAGATAGAAGCAAAAGAAATTGTCCTGTCTTAGTCTCCATATATTTAGCTGCAGTCATGTGCATGTCAAAAAAAAGGTAATTTCTTTGTGCTCTGTTTACAGCAGCTAAATCTCTTGCTCTCTTACTACAGTGAGCCCTTGACTTCAGAGGACACAGCAATTCTCCTAGCCCATCTACCCTACAAACTAAAACTATGGAAAGAAAAGTTGTAAAAGGCAGTCTAATCATGAAGTCTTTTCTTTAGGAAGATGAAAACAAATATGGACTGTAATTTAAGGTCCAAACAGGTAAGTTTTCCATTCTCTAATATACAAGTCTTGACAGCATTTGGATCAATAATTACAGGCAGACTAGCAAAATTCCATAATACCCACAAGTATTGAGCTGTCTAAGGACAGTGCCAGTACTTCTTGGAAGTGGAGCTCCTTCATTCTTTCCATTCTAAAACATTCTTGCAGTTTCTCCTGGCTGCTCTTCAGAAAGGAGCAAGAACTGAAGCAGATCTAAAGCCTACATCTTGTTCAGAGTTTTCAAAACACATGCATTTAAGATTAAAATAGATGTGATTAGTGAATTACTGCTTGTTGTACAAAAGTTTCTCCACTTGTTTCATTAGAATATATATACAGGAATACTTTTACAGTACAGGCCAACTCCTCCAGGGCAGTCAAATGAACAATTCAGACATAGCATGTTACATTTGTATATAGATGAGATCATTTGCTACTGATATAAGCAGTTCTTCATGAGAATCTTCTGTATCCTCTGTAATGTGGTGGTGGAAGAGAGCTTTATCAACCCATTATCCACAACAAACAGACTCCTCTTTTCTTGTTAAAAGAATATGTGGGTGACAAAGCACTGCAGTCTGCAACACTTTTCAAATAAACACATGGAAGTATCCTTTTGCTAAATGAAGGCCTAATTTTCATTTCACTCACCTAAATGTTTGGAAAGAAGGAGCTGGAAAAGACAGGCTATATTAAACCACTCTATACTGTGGTTAGCCCATCTCCGGCACAGTTACTGAGTTGTCTTCTCTTGTAAACCTGTTTGCTCTCACCTCTGAATTACTGGTAGGATAGAGGTGAAGGACAACAATACAGTGAGTACTATAAGCTTACTGTTACGTTTTTTAATTGCCAAAATATTTGGCCAGATATGTGAACCAAGTGAGTCTTTAATCCCTTTTACTCCTCATTCTAACTACCACACTGAACCTTAATGTATGCACCAAAGCATAATCTCTGTTGATTTATCTCTCTCCCTTTCTGAACATACATTCAGTAATATCAATACCGTAAAAAAACACTATCTGGGTTGCTTGGTCTGGTTGTCTGGTTGAGGTTTCACTATGGTTCGAATACCAATCCTCTGTAAAGACCATTCTTCAGTATGAAGTGCTGTTTTCATTAATGACTGCCTGACTTGAGCCCTAAGAAGAATCCTATAGTGCAGAATTGCAGGCCAGAGTACAACTACTTAATATTTATTCACCTGATGCTTCGAACAAATAACTCTGAACAAAATCCTAGGAGATTTTCATAACCATAGCTTGCATTATCAAAGCAGACTGAGCACTCTAAACAAACTTTCTTCTTTCTTTCAATGAAGTAACTGCCAATTTGGAGAGTGCAGACATCCTCTGACTCTTCTCAAGTGTGTTATTTATAATGATGTATCTCTCTGGTTTAGGATGTATTTTTAGAATGTAGTCTTTATTTGTCATCAGAGAAAACACAAGGTCTAATATGAGGCTCTTGATGATGATAGGTCTTGACTGTTCAAGAAAGAGCTATGTATCCTGAAATAACAATGATAAACTTTTTAAGAATTGCACTGCTGAGCAGAAGGATATTACAGACTCTTATCTGTTCAAAGTAAATTCTATGAAAAACTGGAAATACTATTGGAATGGTCATAAGTATAGGTTTGGGAGATTTCTAATAATAAAATATAAAAATTTTGAAAACGAGCTCTTCTATCAAGAAGTGATTGGGATGGTCCTGAAGCTCCTCTTTCTGTTCTTCTCAGAGATGTTTTTGTTTTCCACCATGTGCTTACATGTTCACTAAGCCCTCATAAAAAGGCCTGTGACAAGACCACCCCAGATTTCCCCTGAGCCTGAATGAGTGCACAGGAGGGTGGAAGGAGGGGAACTGTGCATAGCTGGACAACACCCCATTCTCAAATCAATCTTTCATTTATACACTAAGCAACTGATGTAAAACTGATAGCAAGATAACATGACACATGGAAAGGAACTCAAACAATCTGTATGTTTCACCATGTATGATCAGTAAAGAAATTCCATCATGTTTTAAGGGAGATAAAAGCAAGAGAAAGCACCTTGAAGATGCTAAGCAAATCATTCCATAAATCAGATCCAACATTTTTGCATAGTGGATGGGTAGCTCCCCCAAGTGTTTACCAACTATTGGATTGTGTGGTTTTCAGCAGTCTGTGGACAGTCTTCTACTTTGATACAAGAGCCTAGTTCTAGGTGGGTAATGAAATGTCTTGGTATACACTAGATAGAGTCTCTGACAGTCAGCAAAATAATGGCATGAGAAACAAGTGTGATGGGAAAGGCAGTTTGTGTAAGCACCACAAGCTTCTCTTGCAATGAAACACTTGAGACAAAAGCCAAGGGATAAGGTGCATCCTTAACTACATTAATTATTAGCAGCAGGGCATTGGGAAAACCCCTCAAGGTGAATTTAAATTCAAAATAAAATCTGCTATAAAGAGAAAATATTTGTTCCACCTTAACATCATTTAGGGAAGGGCAAACACCAAAAAAAAGTTTTGTCAAAAGACTGGATCCCAGCTTTTTGCATAATATCCAGAAACCACTTTGTGTATGTAGAGATCAGCAGAGGCTGTGCTGTATCCATAGACATCTTCAAACATATAATTCCATGTGTTAAACTCTATTTTGGTTGAAAAACTCCTTGGGGTCTCTGGAGTTAAGAGGTATTTCCAAATAGTGACAGAACGACAGGCATACTGTTGTGTAGAGTTGTCAAAGCCATGACAGCTCTGGCTTTCCAATCAACAGTGGCAAATCCTCCAAAACGAGATCGAGGTCACACGGGTGCTGCAGGGCAGGGTAACTGCCACAGTTGCTTTAGGAACTGATAACACAGGGCGTGCAGGAGCAGCATCCCCTCGCCCGGCAAGTGCTGACCCGAGTATCCCTGGCATGCTCTGTGAAATTAGGTAGACTGCTTGAACCCTAGGAATCTCCCCACCTTTACATTTCTCTTCTCATCACCTTTAGCTACAGCCCCGTGGGCATTAAGAAGGGCTGAGTCACAATTTCCTACGGATTACTGGGAGTAGTCTGCCACCTACTGCTTAGACAAGATCTTGGTGTTTGCAGTTTCCTATTTATCATAAGAAATCTTGATTTCTTAATCATAAGATATCATAAGAAAGTTTGTTTTAAATGGGATCTAGCCCACTTTGATGCTGCTGAATCTGAAGCTAAAATCAGCTTGGATGGTAAAAGATCAGTTCTGCCCTTCTAGAACCAACTTCTGTTTTAAAGGAGTAGAAAAGGTATTATTAACAATTTTCTTCTGGATAACATCTGCAAAAAGTTGATAGGTAAGATAGGGTCAAATGAACAGATCCTGCTGCCTCAGAAAATATCAGACTTCACTACTGCACTTGGCTCAGGGATTAACCCACGATCTTCTTTTTCACAGACAAGAACTTCTATTCAGTCATATTCAATGGTAAAACTTCAGAAGATATTTGTTTTTCTGACCTCTGTTAGCCTGTGTTCATCTTTATCTGTGCTTAATTCCCATAGTCAGCTAATACAACAGAAACATTAAATGGAAGAACAGAGGAGAAACATCTTTGATCAGTCTAGCTCTTGATTACAGGCTTAGCTGTGCTATATTAAATTCCCATGCCGACCACAGACTTTCCACCAGCATTTTCTTACATCTTGTTGATTACAGTGATGAATCCAACCCATCGTATTTGGTCACTTAGGCCAACACTGGGAATTTCAGTTGGAGATTTTTCAACATTTTGTCATCTGAAGTCAAAAGTTGCTGCCACACACAGATACAAGATTTCTATCAGAAATCAACGAAAGACGCATTCATTCTAGAAACAGATATACTAGCAAGTTTGAAACTTTGTATATTTTTAATTCTGGGAAAACCTAGAACATACAAATTCTAAAACCCTAAGCTATTAATGGATAAGACTGTAGTAATTTGAGAAATAATTCATGGCAAGGAAATTCCCACTTCCAAATTCTCCTTCAAGAACTGTAGTAATGTAGGTATAAAAATAATGATCTACTGAAATCAAATTTATTGTTGTACAAGATTTATATTGCTTTTAATAGTAGTAATCACATTTCAAAAAAGGCACTTCTTAAGGTAGATGAAGTTAATGATCAGAAATTAATTACTAATTTTGTGTGGCCTCCTGCAGTACACAGCAATGCTGCTTGAAGCACATTCAGACAAGACACAAAGAAGGGACACACAAGGGTATACATGCGATAAAAATAGCAAGGGAAATGTGAAGCTATGCAGTATACTTGCCTTGCAGCCACCTCCTGGAAATCCTTACCTGTGTGATTACTCATCACATGCACAGTTCCACTGACTCTGATCCCTCACACTGAGAGCACTCACCTAAGCAAAGGCTGGAAGAGGTAGGTCCTTCTAGAAGGTAAAGACAGGAGCAGAGAAACAAGGAACAATATGGTAAGCTGCAAATAACTCAGATTTTGGGCAGGGGTATTAAGTCTCTCTAGGAACTCAAGAGGAAGAAATAAATTGTCCTGGGGGAAAAAATACCAAATCCACAATGAAACAGTAATATTCTGCATAGGGATGCCTGAAGCCGGAAAATAAAAGGAAACAAAATCCCATGTGATGAGCTGGTTACAAACTGGAACACTGTCAAATGCAGTTTCAGTTTTTTTTAGTTTTGCTTTTAATCAGCAAAGTCCATGCTTTGTCCCTGTTTACTGGTTGAACTGAAATAAATTTAGGGCCACAACTGAACAGTTTGTCCTTTGCCATGTGCCAAGTCATCGCTTTGTGCTTCTGTTGAAAGCTATATTAGTTTTCCTAAAAAACTGGGTGCACCAGCTATCTAAGCACTGTTCAGAGAGAAAACCAAATTTTATTCAAAGACATAACTGCTAGTCACTTTTACATAAGAAAAGAACAGCAAATTAATTAATAAAATACTTAATTTCCTCTTAATGACTACCAAAATATTAGTTTATTTAAATACAGTAAACTAACAATTCAGTTTTAGTCTATTTCTGTATAGAGTATTCTATACCTTACTTGACTTCAATCTTAACTGTGCACAGAAAAGTCTTCTTGTAAGGGTCAGGTCGCTTCAGATCAAAAGATTCACACTGAAGTAATTAATCAGCATATCTGGTGTTATACAAATAATTACCTCTTCATAAAAAGATTCAGTTTGAACATGATCAGTACAAAACAGGCTCAGTGCCTTTTTTGCTAACAAACTACTTGTTTTGCAGATTGTGGGTGAAAACTATCAGCAGAAAGGCGGAGCAATTATGACATTGGCTTATATATTCATGAATTTTATTTTTGACTTTCCTGTAGTGGAAGATATTCCTCTTCTCAAAATGCAATTTGGACTAGAAGCAGAAACAAAAGAATTCTGTGTTTTTTTAATAGTGAACATGGTCCTCTTCATGGCTGCTATAACATTACCTCCATTAAGGGACAGTTCAAGCATTTTTAAACTTCGTCTAGTCTCCTCTCAAGTGGATAGCACTTACTTGTTGACCAACTGATTCAATAAAGACACTAGCTAATTTCACTTCACTGTTAGGTAGTTTATCAAAAAGCTGATTAATTAATATAACCCAAAACTGGTTTATTAGTATAGTACAATAATTATTTGTTATTTTCCAGAAATTAGGAGGTATAAATAAGGATATATTCAAGCTTCTTTCATTACATGCCTCTCCACTATACACTAAAAATAGGACAGCAGAAGTTCAGGGAAATTTGGCCAGAAAAACAAACTAGCACTAAATAAGATTACATAACTGTCCATATGCTTATGCTTAAAAACAACAGCATATGCCATATATACCACTTGATGGTCACGATCTGTGTCAAAGCACAGCAAAAAGAGTGGGAAGATAGTATGGATAATATACTGCCTGAAATGGATGCTAGAAGGGGTGTTAACTTACTGCATGCATTTCTGCCTTGTTTGTTGTGCTTTCTGATATTCATCTACTTCTGTTTCCATTAATTCAGCCAAATGACCCAGTGATCTGGATATTAAGGGTGAAATACTTTTTCATCACCAGAAGCTGAAATACAAGTATCACTGAGAAACTGGTAAGGGACTCAGTGATTTGGTCATAATGAGAAAAACGAAACCAGCAACAGCATGAGGGAAATGAAGGTGAAACTGTAAAGATCTAAGAAAAAGTATCTACCAACTCAAAAGAAAACAGAAATTTCCAAAGTACTGCTTCTGCTTATTACAGGAAACGGGAAAGAGCCTGAAAATCATGCTGACTGACGCTCTTTTTTATGACTCATTGTGTCCGGCAATCTTCCATTGTAGCTGTCATTCAATAACAGAAGAAAGGCAAAGTATCAGCTTCTCCGTGTCCATGGTTTGCCATGCAGTTTGGCATTATTGCAGTATATTGCTACGCTCTCCTTCTGTTGTTAATGTGGATGTAATCTGATTATCACTCTAAATAGCTCATACCACGAGCTTTATAAGCACCTGTGCCCATCTCTTCTGAGCCTTCTTCCAATGAGAGGATGTGTTGCCTAGGAATATTCCCCACCCTCGTTCAGACCAACACTAGTGATCACTGATGTTGCACAGAGAGCTTAAAACACTTCTCACATAAATGATGAGACCTCTTGCCTGTGAAAAACAAAGGTGAGAATACACATACAGGAAATTCCACCCACCTCTTTATTTTTCTTCATGGACTCCACAATGTTACTTGGAGATTCAGAGTCAAGGACTCCAGAGTAATTGCACGTGACTTCTCAGATCTGAGATCTGTCTGCATCGAGGAGGCAGCACAGCTCCTAGGATCTTTTCCTGGCTCCATCAGGAGCTTCAGCTTTAAATGTCAATTAAATCAGATGCACCTTGTGCCATCAGTGTGTGACATGCCAGCTCTGCCATGCGGGGACAGGGTGGCTTTGTGTGCCATTCTTTGCTGGGAAGTTACACCAAGATGTAAAGCTACACATAGGAGTATAGTCTAAAATACCATCGCTGATGCGTTTTAGGCATTTTGACTGAAGTGAGCTGAAACCAAAGTCACTATAGTCAATATCCATTTTTCATGGAAAGAAAAGGGACAGGGGATGGGGAGAGAGCACCTTAAGTAGCCTAGTAAGATGTGTATACTACAAACCACACACACACTAAGCTATACGAACTTTTGAAATAGTTGTAAACAGCTTCTGTGGAGAGCAGGGTTAGATAGTGAGCAGCAGCACCTGAAACGTGGTAAGCAGCAGGTGTTGGGCATCCCATTTTCTGTGCCACGGTGCTGGAGCTAGGGGTGTCTGGTGTAATCTCATAATAAAACTTCTGAATGCTTTGAGAAATTAAACACAGCTCAATAAAACTGCTCTTGAACTAACGTGGACTTTCTTGTCTTCCAGCAAATAGATAATTGCATTCTGTTGTACTTTTGAATGTTTACGAAACCAAAATACATTTTTGTAAAATCCACCATGAAAATATGTTCTACTTGTGGATTGTGCATATAGAGCATTAAGCTGTTGTTGGGGTGGAGGTCTCTAACAGGTATACAGATAATGCTTGCGATTAAATTGCTCTAAAAGCAACACAGCTTTGACATATTATGCAACTCAGATCTTTCAGCCAGAAGCCTTTTAATTGCTGCTGCTGCTGCTATTGGTAGTGATCTGTTCACAGATGAATTAGAGTTGGGGAATGTTATCAGACAAAAAAGGTTCTTTTGCAAAAACACCTTGCAGCTGTATCATTCATAAATGGTTAGTCTGCCTTTCTCAGCTAGCAGTCATTCTAAATGGTAAAGAGCATACTACTGGATTATGGGAAGCTTTACAAAAACAAAAAAAGGACAATAAAATATTCTTTCAGATTTACATTCTTTCTCACAAGGCTATAATTTCAATGGCTTGACCTGCAAGTTATGAGATCATAATTTCCTCTATTCTTCCCTTTGCTTCATGAACAAATTTTGCTGAAACTGGATATGCTCAAGAACATTCTTGATCCGGAAACAGTAAAACTTTTAGGATTCTCTGAGGCACTGTGGGCAAGGTTAATGATTCCTGTTTGTTATTTTGTCCACAGTTATTTCCATTGGGCATTATAATCTCATTTATTTCTACTTCTGGGATTTGATCTCAGGCTAGGGAATCAGAGAATTAGTACTTACTTTTCCCCTATTGCTCTACAGGCTGCAGTGAGGAGTCAAGAATATGTAAGTGACTCCTTCATAACTCTTGCTGATGAAAACTGTATTGTGTAAGCAACAGCAACCTGTTGCTTTGTTTTCAAAAGTCCTTTTGGTTTGGAGGACCAAATTTAAATACCTGCACTGCAGGTAGAGATACATTCAAGGAATCTCCCTGTGATTCCAAGTAGTTCTACTAAAAAATTCCTATGACTGAATTTTCCTACAGTCCCACTAATTCACTCTGCTCCTGAAATACTTAAGTGTTCAAAATAACTTTTTAAAACTTTTTTTAAAATGTTTTTTTTGTTGCCCTAATTGCTGAATATAAATTTCAGCCACTCTGTCAATGTCCAGTTTCTCAAATTAATAGCATTCCTACTCCTGGGCTAGCATTTAAAATTAAATTTCCACAAAAATCAACTTTTAATATGTAAATTGACAATGAAGTTGACAAGTCAATGTCTGAAGTATGTGAATTTTATAAGATAGGAGCATGTCCTAAAATATGTAAGATGTGTAAAAGTTGACATGTCACACTGTCACGCAGATCAATACATTGAATAAGTCTACAAGGTAAACTGTCATCTGTTTTTGTTCTCATGTCTATAAAAAGAGAGACAGAGATCAAATAGCAACGTCTTTTTTTTTTTTTTTTTTAATGGGAGAATTGTGTTTTTGCTAAAAAACACAATCTTTAAAGGTAGTGTTAGGATACTTGAAAATTATACACAGCAATATACAGAAAAAGAAACATTAATTCAACTAGTCAAATATTAGAAGCAGAAGGATGTTGTGAAAATAAATGAATTCATGCTCCTGGAGCACTCAGTGTACTGAACAATGTCACAGAAATGTCAATATGGAAATTAGTAAGCTTGAATATTCTGAAGCTTGAATAATAGAGCTGGTATAGCATACACTAAATAAATCTTGGGCCAGCAAACTGAGCAATGTGAACTGAAAACAGTTTAGCATCCATGTGGATTCAACGAGTCCTTTCATCTTGAGGAGTGAATAAGGCAAAGCTCCCATGGATAAAAATGGTACACAAGCGTGCAATTACTTGCAAAGGCAAACCTAATCTTCTGGAATTTTTTAAATCTAAAAGACTTTTGGGTTTGCAATGTCAGTACTGTATAGCTATTCATGTATGTAAATGCATAATTCTCTAGGTTTATTTTAAAAAGCCACATAGTTATGATGTGGGATTATATCATATACCACATCTAGATCGGCAACACAGATCTCTGATGAGTATTAAGAAAACTAACAACAGAATTGAGATCCACTAAAGAGAATGTCAAATACTTATGGGCATTAGGTTTCCTAGTCTGAGTTATCCTGGAGAAACCATGGTTTCTAGTTTAGCAGACTTTCGTGGGTACTGCCTCTTTTGTCCTGCTTTTTCAGCCTGTTGCTCTGCTAAGCCCTTTCTCTCACTCCTTGCTTCTACATTCGAATCTTCCTATCATCCTATGCTGGTTCAGCTTCTATTCCTCAGATCAATCTCTGTCTCCTTCCTAGACATTCCCAGTCTTTCTTCTCAGCTACTTGTATCACTAACAGTGTTTTGCTAGGCCAGATCTAAGTGTTTCTTCTCCTTTTTCTTTCCTTCTTCTGTGAGTTGCCTGTATCAGTTTTCTTGAGAAGAAGTCCTCTTCTCCTTACATGAACACTTCTTCTGTTCACAGTAAAATTTTCAAAAATCATAGCCTCACAGCTCTTCCTGTCTTCCCACTTCTCAGGTCTAGACTGCAGAAGCTGACTGATTACTCCCCTTCCCTCTCAGTTGTTCAAGATATTTATCCATCTTATGATTCTCATGTGCAAAACCCGCTCCTACCACACTGGCCACAGACAGCACCTGCTCTCCAGTTCTGCTCTTCCAGAACTCCAATTTCTTCTCTGCCTAGGCCCTCACCTTTTTTACAGTCTGCTCCTTCTGTAATTCCTCTTTGTGTTTCAGGGCACTTCCCTGCACAGGCTGTGTGTCAACAGTGGGAACAAATATTATCTGGAACATCTGCAGTACTTTCTATCACAAAATGGTCCCCAAGAGCCAGATATTTCAAAGAACAGTGTATCTTAAGCTAGCTTGCAATGCTAAGGTGAAGCATTCCCAGGATGAACTAAGTATATGGAAATTTTCATTGTCATTTTATCAAGGTTACCACTGCACATAAGCGTACATTTTTTTTTCAACAACCTGGCTAAATGCAGTCAAACGAGAAGGTAGTTAAAGACTTGCTCTATGAAATGGTTGCTATTTTGTTTTACATGCCATAAACAATACATTTATCCTTTAAATTCTCCTTTGAAAAAATACAACCACACATTTTTTTTAAACAGTGTAATTTCATTAGGAACTGTTACATCATTGTGCATTGCTATTTAGTTCCATAAAAAGATTCTTTCTACTATGAATGACATCTGCGATATTAAGCAAGTCTGTTACATTCACTTTTCTTACACTAGATGTACCCATATAAACTACTAAGACTGAATTGCAAATAATATTGGAACTTATCTATTGAAAGGTAAAAGAGTTAAAAGATAATTTGTAGATTATCTTCAAAAGACACCAAAAAGACCAGGTTATACAAGATTATAGGTGGATTAAGAGATCAAAAGTTAATATGGGAGTATTTACTGCACATGGGTCGATGCCAAAATGAACAGATTATCCAAACAGAAGAGGAGTTATTGGAGGAATGCTATGAATATGAATACAGATTGGCATGAATCACTGCATTGAAGATACTTATTAATAATTTAACAAAATTTATCACAAAGTTAATTATCTCAGACTACAGTTATTATCAAGCTATTAGCTAAGATAACAAACAAGTCATCATTTAACAAGTCTGTCAGGAAATATAGAATTATTAATGGGGAGCATCCAGAAGTTACCTTTAAATTAATGTCACAAAGAAGATAAATTAGCATTATTATCTGCATTTATTTTTAGACAAAATATGTCAAGATACATAAAAATTTGATGTGAGCTTTGAACAGCTGGCAGATTGTCAACATAGTCTTAATGCATCCTTGGGATAACAAAGAATAGAACAAAGACTCATGCAGTAATGTGGGTCTGATTTCCAGAAGGCCCTGTGTGTAACCTGCATTTTGCCATTTACAACAATTTTGCAGTAAAAGTGACAAGATCCAGAACAGAGGTTTCCAAAGGCATGTTACTTAATTAGATTGATGTGGGACTTACTTGTACATTTACTTCCCCCTTTCAAAACCTTTCTGTTATCCCCTCAGTCAAGTACTATAATTAGTCATCAAAGGATTACTGTTACTGTTATTTGGTCATCTAAAAAATACAATTATTAAACATATTTTCTGTTAATTATCCTAAATTTCTCCTAAGCTGTGGTGTACCTCTTAGATACAGTCTTTAAGAAGATCTCCATTACTTCATGGCAGAAAAGCAGTAGTTGACCTTAGAGTGGATGGTCCTGCACCCTCCAACACTGTAAGTTAAGAGAGTAATCATAAGTAAGAGAGTAATCATTCCCAGTTCTAGAAAGAACTTATTTTCTTGTAAGACAAGGAATGGTGGAAAAATCTCTCATTTGTCCAAAGAGATGACACAAAATTCTGCCCCACCATTAGAGACAGTACCAGGAAGGGAAGTTACTTTGCCCATTGTTTGCTGCTTGCAGGCTAGGTAGAAACTCATTCTTTGCTATTGCTATAAACCACAATATATCTGTTTTAAAAGTAATAGGATCTCTGCTATTAGAGGTTGTATGTACGTTCATAATATTTACTGTTGCTGCAGAGAATCCTAGCATTGGCTCTACCGTATCTGTACTGTAGCGTGCTTGAAGAATTCAGCCATCCTAAACCACAGTCTTTCAGAAAAAGTGCTGATCACAGAAATAGCCAGTGGACTATTAATTATTTAGTGGTGGACTAGAACTCTTCATTCCTTCCAGATTTCAATAATTGGATGGTAAGGAGAGACCTTGCTCTCTAGATTGGAGGTGGCCTGAACTCTTTTGCAAATGGAAGTATTTAAATGGACAAGGTCAGACTGACATTTGCAGTACTTCAGATGAAAGATCTGGAAGAACTGAACATGGGTTTGCTTCTCCAAAGTGGATTAAAGCAATTTAACATTTTATCTTTTAAGGAGGCATCAAACCAGTGTTTTTTTATTCTTATTTTGATAATGGGAATGGCTCTAATATGATTTCTGACTCTGTAAGTGACTGGGAAAACTAAGGGCAAAACACTACCTGTGTCAAACACAGGTAACAACAAAACTGCCATTGACATTAATGGAGCGAGGATTTTGTTCACTTTCTTTTGAAATTAAAACTGCAAACTTTTAAATTGGAGGTGTTAAAAACACAGGGTTTGTATTCCAGGATTTCCACAAACCTTAAGTGTTGCAGTTGAGAGAGACACGACACGCTGAAATCACACCGACTCCATTCAAGAGGGAAAGAAAGTGCTATCTTTGACCACGATAAGTCTCTTATAGAGGTTTAGATTTTACATAGTTTTAGGGCACAACAGACTTGACTTAACCAATCAGCACACACCACTGGGTGAACACACGATAAATACACAGCACGTTTCTCTAACAGTAACTCAGCTGTGCCTCCTTCTCACGGTCCTTTTCTTGCCTAAGTAACAGACCTGGGCCATAATTTTACAAAGGTAACAAAGTCTTCATTTTGTAAGGTTTTACCTGAATGCTACACTTAAGTTAAACAGAAAAATGAGACCCTATCTTTAAAAATATCCAGTAGTATTATCACAAGAAAAAAATGACCAACCAAACCAGAATGCTGTTGTCCGCACACAATGTAATTTCACAAATACTTCACAATTAGACAGTAATGAAATCCTTGTCTATAATTTCTGAAAGCTGTTGTACCATGTTGTACAATATAATTTCCATAACTTCTTGTCAGAACTGCTAACCACACCTTCCTTGTTTGCTTTTTCTCCAAAAAATAATTTCAGAATTATTATTTCACTATCTCTCAAATTTTCTCTCTTAATCTGTGTCCTCCTTTCCTTTTATCAGTTGTTTGCATTAGAACCAAAGTTAGTATCACTACTTACACAAAAGCATGTCCAAAAATAGAGGAAAACACAGTTACTGAAATACTAGCTTGAGCTGAATAAATATACTGAAATATAATCTGTGCTGTCTGATTAAAATCCATCCATGAAAACATTGATTACTAGTTTGTTATACCAATTTCATTATGCAAGTGTCATACTTAGTTCCCAAGTAATAAACACCTAACAAGCTGTTGCTTTACTTGATGTATTTAACCTATTTAACAAAAAATAAGTACTAAGACAAAATGAACACCCCTCGAACAAAAAATCCTCTGAGCCAACTAATCAACAAAACCAGAAATCACTCCAAGCCTGTCCAAAAACTTTTCCACGCACTCAAAGAAACTCTTCTGAATCATATGACCTCCCTCTGAAATTAGATTCCTACAATTCCTAGTACATTAATAAAACATTAAATCTTTTTTTTTCCTCCCTTGAAGTTCTGTAACCAAAAGCAATCTATCAGCTTCCCCAAAGTAATGTTATTTTCCCATCAGCGCTATTTTATCACAGTGCCCTAGATTCAGAGGACTAGATTTATCAAAAGAATGACTGACTAGTATTTAAATATCTTAAGCAAAATATAAGACAGATAGTTTATCATAGAATCACAGAATAAGCTGAGTTGGAAGGGACCCACAAGGATCATCAAAGCCCAACTCCTGGCTGTGCACAGGATACCCCAAGAACCACACCATGTGCCTGAGAGCACTGTCCAAAAGCTTCTTGAGCTCTGTCAGGCTGGTGCTGTGACCACTTCCCTGGGGAGCCTGTTCAGTGCCCAACCACCCTCGGGGTGAAAAATCTTTCTCCGGATATCCAAACTAAACCTCCCCTGACTCAGCTTCACGCTGTTTATCAGAGTCCCTATGACGATGAAAACGATATTTAAAAAGTAGCAATTTACCTCCTGTGGTTTTGATCTTTTTTCTCCAAGATAATTAGTTACGGTTACAGTTTTTTCCTCATTTCTCTCTTCATCTGCAGACTTCAATAACACTGTTTTAAGGGAAAGGCCATAATAAGCTCATGTATTCTTATGCATATTCTAATAAATGTTGAATATTAATCATTAAGTATTCTAACGAATATTTTTAAAAAATCAAAATATTTATACCGACAAGTAGGCATTTTAAGCAGGTCGCGTTATAATACTGTCGTAGTTTACAACATTTTGGAAGATCTTACATCTGGTGCAGAATATGGGGAAGTTAGCGGGGAGCTCAAGAGTCCTGTAACAACTCTGGAGGGTGTTTAGCCAACCACATAAATCAGTGATTCAGCCTCCGCAGCCTTAATGTGGCATTTTAACATCGCTTTTACAGTCACGTAAGTAATGGGCATCATTAAAACGCGTGCTTTGGCTTTTTAACTGTTCAGCGCGCCTTTGGCGGCCTGGCGCCGCTCGGGCAGGGGCGCGCCGCTCAGTGACACTCCCCAGGCGACGCGCAGGGGAACGTGGCGGGGACTCTGGGTCGCGGCGCGTGCGCAGGGTGCCATGCCGGTTCCCGGCAGAGCAAGGCAGGGCAGGGCAGGGCACGGGGCGAGGGACGGAGGAAGGAAGGAGGGCGGGCGGGAAGGGGGCGGCAGCGCGGAGCCCATCAGGTGACCGCGTCCCGTGACGGCCCCGGGCCGCACGGCGGCTGCGCCGAGGGGGCGGTCTCGCTGCCCGAGCTAAGATGGCGGCCTCCAGCGCCAGAGTCTGAGGCAGCGGGAGCGGTGTAGCGGCTGCCGCCCGCCCGGCCGGCCGGAGGGTGAGGGGCGAGAGCTCCGCTCAGTGCCCCTTCGCCCTTGTCACCGGGAAAGCGCATTGCTGGTGGGGGCAGGTCCGGGCAGCGCGGGCTCCCCGGCCAGGTAAATCCCAGCGGCGGGGGAGGTGA
>VZRO01000214.1:2015010-2221301 GCA_013397915.1 Daphoenositta chrysoptera
CGGGGCCGGGGCAGCGCTCGCTGTGCCGCCCGGGGGCTGGGGCTGCCGCCGGCGCAGCCCCGGTCCTGCCCCAGCCGCGAGCGGCCTCGGGCGGTGAGCGGGCGTCCGTCGTCCCCAGCGCGGTACCTGTCCCCAGCCGCGCTGCCCTTCGCTCCCTGTGTCCGAGCAGGGCACGGGGCTGGGGATGTTCTCCAGCCTCAGCCCGCCCGGTGCTTCCCTCGGCGTGCCCTGCACCTGATGCGGCTTCTGTAGCCGCCGGGCAGAATGTGTCCTCTCTCTTAGAAGAGTACTGACGTGTCCATTAAGAAAAGACACGTTATTTTCCTCCTTCTGCCCTCAGATCAAAATACACTCGTCATGAGATGCTTTGAGAAATAATTTATGAAGGGTGGGAGAGATGTGGCAGAGATGTACGCTCTCACAGAGATGAGATTTTGTTTCTTTTTTGAGTGCTAACAGCATGCCTGAAGAGCATGAGCAGAAGTAGATGCATCTTTCAGAAAATCTACCCTTAATGCGCTTATTTTTCCAAGAGTGTTTGAATTTCTCCCATGGATGCTTTTAGCTTGGTTTTTGTTTTCTGAAAGTCAAAACAAGTAGGCATATTGGATGGTTTTCTGTCTGTGGTGAGCTGCCAGCAGTCTGTGGGATAGATTTTCCTGTCAGGTGGTGTGAAGCTTGTACCTTCATAGCTCTGTCTCTACTGAGGGCCAAGTTCTGGCCCATAGAAATTGTCTTAGCACTTCAGTTTGGGAGGGAGAGGCCTTTTTTTCTCTTTTTGGCTTGGTGCTCTCAAGCTGAGGGAGTTTGAGCATTCTGCTTTGGGGGTAACATGGGCCTAGAAGTTTATTCAGAGACTTCCTGTGAATGCACTTAATCTCTGCTATGGGGCTGCTTTTGAAGTTAATGTAATCTCAAATGTGTTTTCCCTTTTTCTCCTGTGCTCCTTCACTAATAAGATCTGTAATGGTTGGAGTAGATGCAATTGAGTGGGTAACTGCTTTGTTTCGTGTTACATTGTGCTGGCTAGATAATACTGCGTTTCAGAAAATATTCCTGGTCTTAGGATTTAAGTTCTCTGAAGCTGAAG
Source organism: Daphoenositta chrysoptera (assembly GCA_013397915.1). NCBI lineage: Eukaryota > Metazoa > Chordata > Aves > Passeriformes > Daphoenositta > Daphoenositta chrysoptera. The sequence goes on from VZRO01000214.1 coordinate 2,016,101, forward strand.
TCTTTTTTTTTTTCGTTGATTATTAGAATTGTCTGCATAGACTACTTGCATGTAGTGAAATATGTTGAAAAGGAGGAGGCTGTTGAAGGGTCTACTAGTGACTTGAGTTTCATTTTAGGATTGAGTTAGGAAGATGTTCTACAAACAGTCTGCCATGAATAAAATCAAAATAACAGGACCAGTATTACAGATGTGAAAATTATGCTTGGCTCTTGCCTGCTTCAGTTCATAGATATGCAGCTTGGTCTAATTCCTGCCTACTATAGGCAGCCAAGTGCCAGAACACTTAACTAGAAGTTACTGGCGCCTTTCTATTATTACTGACAGTTTTTACCGCTTGCAGCAAATATCTGAGTGTTTGAAGACAGAGCTGCGTTTCTGTCCCTGTGTGGTATAGAGTTTCCAGGAACTTCAACCTTATATTTCAGCCTTGTTGGAACACAATTTTTAAAAGATTTATTTCGTATGTATTTGCTTGCTCCTCTGGGTGTCATGTGGCATTTTTCATAGTTTCCAAACACATACTTGTCCTGAGGGACTGAATCACTGTGTATTTCTAGATTTTAAGTGATATACTGAGGCTTGGTCTTGAGAGCCAGATCTGTTTTTCATACTGAAGAGGTGACTTTGCTTTTAACTTGTTTGAAGCTTAGTAAGTGACTTAATAATTCTTCTGCTGGCATTCAACCATATCTTGAAGTGTTAACCTTCAACTGCTTAGCTTCCTGATTTGCTTCCAAAAAACTATTCTCATGTCAAGAAAAATTAACAACTCTCTTGCCTCACTAATAAAACAGAACATTATTCTGAAGAAATATGACAAGGTTGCTAAACTGTGACTGAAAGGAACAATTTTTTTTTCTTTCTTCTCTTAGTGAGTATATCCTTGTGTTCTGATAGTCACTTGTCTAGCTGGTGAATCTGATTGGTTCACTGGTAAAGCAGAATGCCAATATAATTTAAAAAGAAAACCAGAATCTTCCACGCTTTTTCTTATCCTCAACTATTCTATGCGGTGAGGGAATGGGTTACCTGGAGGATGGATGCTAATGTTGTCACCATCATTTATGGTAGTAGTAAGGCTGAAATTCTCAGCCTGTGTCTGTCCTGAGTCACTGAAGGTGGGATTGCTGCTATCACTGAGGCAGGCTGCATGTAGCTTCTTTTAAGGATCTGGTGGGTCTTATCGTCTTCCCCTCTTACAAAAAGGACTGAGAGTTCCTACACTACAGATGAAGAAATCTGTTTGCACAGCTAGTTAGGCAGTAGTACTTTAAGAGAAGAGTACTGTTCGGAGAAGAGGAAAAATTAAGGCTTGTTAAAAAGAATCTGTCTGAAGGCAAAACTCTGCCAGTTAGTGACCACAGCAATGAAAGAGGCAGCTGAAACGTAGACAGCTAAAACATTTCAGTGCAGGAAAACTCACTTATTAAAATAATGGCTTTAAAGCTGCAGAGGAGTAGATGACCGGAAATCAGGCTCCAGACCCTTCAGCTAGAAGACAGGTATGTAGAACCACAGAATAACACAACCCTAGGGGTTTTTTTGGTGCTTTGCTCTCATTTCTTTCCAGTTGGTCCCTGTTTTTATGCTCGTAGTATGTCTTCTCTCTCTCAGAAAAGTTTCGCTTGAACTTGCTGTAAGTATCTGTCCCTGCGTAGTGAAGACTTTCCAAGAAGTCTAACTTTTATTCAGCCATACTAGAATAAATCTTTAAAAGAAAATCTCAGTTTCTTATCTGCATTTCTCTTCCTCTTTTGCCCAAGAAATCTCAGTTTCTTATCAGCATTTCTTTTACTCCTCCCTGCAGTGGAACAGAATAACAATCCTGTGTGGCTTTGAATCCTACCTTGTTAAACCTTCGCTTAAGAAAGATATTGAGGCTTTGTAATAATAGAGGGATAATATGATCAGGAAAAACCTCAATCTGAATTCTGCACTAAACTTTGAGCCCATGTCCAAACATCCGACTTTATTTAATAAATTGAAGGAAACTTACATATAAGTACAGCTGTGCCTATTGCTTTGATGCCTGCAAGGTCACAGCTTTGCTTCTGACTCCACAAGTGCTAGTTTGAGACTGACTTGTCTCAGTTTCCTGAAATAGATTGTTTTCCCAGATGGTAGTTTTGTCTAAAGAATGTGAAATCCTGGAAAAGTGGAAAGTGCATGCAAATTGAGCATAGCTTGTGTAATATACCTACTTGTGTAAAAGGTCCCTTTCAACTCAAACTATTCTATGATTCTGTGTTGCTTAAACTCTGAGGCAGGGGGAGTCCTGGAAGCAGTTCAGGCCCTTTCGTGTAAGGGGTTGCTATTTCTGGTACATGAGGCACGCAAAAATGTGGTTTCAGCTCTTCCCCTAAAGCTGTTTCAATGCTATTTACAGTACTACAAGAACCAAATAGGAAAGTATTGTTGAACTTCAGTCCTATGAAAAAACAGATTGAAATATCCAGGGGGTATTTTGAGGAGTGCTTTAGTTAGGCTCCCAAAAGAAGTTTTAAGTTGTAGACAATACTTTTCCTGCAGAATCCTCAGATTGACTATAGTCTGCATTCAGCATGTGCACTCTCAACCAAACAAATCATGTTTACAAACTGCTACTTTCAAAGTAGTTTTTGCCTCTGCTCTAGTGGAAGTAGAAACTGGGTGTTGCTCTAGTGTCAAACCTTTGAAAACCATCAGTATGGGATATGCAATAGCTGTGCTGCAAAGTGTTCAAAATAACCTTTGAAGTTGTGACTTTTCTACTCCTAGGTACCCCTAGGTAAGATGATTGTTAAAGTTAGTGCTTTAGATGTGCTGGATGCTTCTATGGGTGAAATAACAAATTTCACTCAATTTTTGTGTTAAGTCAGTCACCTTTTAATTGTTTGTTGAATATGGTAAGAAGAGGTAAAGGTAACAAGAATGTTCTCTTATTTTAGGAAATTAATATGGTATGACTAAGCAGGCCACTATAGCTTACACTGACAACATGGCTAAACTTGATTAATGATAAAGCCTGATGTGTTCTGCAAAGTCAATGGTTATACTGTCTTCGGTGCTAAAATCACAGTGCATCACACTGTAGAAAGTAGAAGAGTGATGCCACACTGGTTCTGCTGGTATGAGTGAAGGAAGAGAACTTTTTGGTTTCTTCTAAAATATCTTTGTCTTTGGTATGAACTATTTTTTTCATCTTGTTCTTACAGTGGAATCAAAGACAGCTGGAAAATAATTGCTGGACTTTAACACAGCAGTTCAGAACACGAGGCTATTGTTAGCCCTTCTCTCTGTTAAACTGCTGGAAAATGTGTACAAGAATTAATTGTTACTAGAGTTGGGCATATACTGCCCCTGTGGTAGTCTCTTCTGTGGGAGGGATGGTTGCAATCACTGTCCAGAAGCACAGTGGGAAAAGCATCAAAGCTAAATGATTTTAGTAGTTTTCATCTAACCAAAAAAGCAGTCTGGTGAATTTGTCACTTGCACTTCAGGTACAATACTTCATGTATCAGTATCCTGATTCTAGTTAGATACTGGTGTTAAAATTATTGGAAGCTGCTGGTAGCTCATAAATTAATGTTTCTTAGTTCTGTATTATTAGGAGTAGATATTTATAACCTTGAGAACATCTTGCTTTAAATACTGTAGAGCAAGTGGTGTTCAGGTGTGGGAGACCTAATAGAGCTGGTCAGAGGAGTCTGGTATTGGTGAAACTGGAATTACAGATAAACAGATCTTTTAATCCTGTACTTAGTGGAGCTAGTCTTGTTATAAGCCTCTTATTTTATTTTTACTAATACTTTAGTCAATGTCAAGAAAATGGCTTTGAAAGAGAGGCATGAAGATTGAGTATAGGACATGTTGTTCTGAAAGATAACTTTAAAACAAAATTACCAGATCTAAAGTGTGCTACTGTACAGCAGGATCTGTGTAGTTTGGATAGAGTGTACTGGTTTGATTCTTATCCATGGTAATAATAATAATTCTTAAACCAAGCAAAACAGAGAACTTTAGGAGTAATCAAAATACTTTGGGTTGGAAAGGACCTTAAATATCATCTAGTTCCAACCTCCCTGCCATGGGCAGGAACACCTTTTACTTGACCAAGTTGCTCAAAGCCCCATCCAGCCTGGCCTTGAGCACTTCCAGGGCTGGTGTAATGGGGTGTCCAGAACTTCTCTGGGCAACCTGTTCCAGTGCCTCACCACCCTCACAGTAAAGAATTTAGTCCTAACATCTAACCTCACTCTCCCCTCTTTCAGTTTAAAGCTGTCACTCTGTGCCCTGTCACTACCTGCCCAAAGTCCCTCTCTGGCTTTCTTGTGGGCTCCATTAGGTACTGGAAGGCTGCTCTAAGTTCTCCCTGGAGCTGCCTTTTCTTCATGCTGCAGACCCCCAGGTCTTAGCCTGTCTCCATAGGAGAGGTGCTCCAGCTCCCTCCCTGGCCATCTTTGTGGTTCTCCTCTAGACTCACTCCAACAGGCGTGGACCAGGTCCTTCTCTGGAGCCCCAGAGCTGGAGACAGAACTGCAGGTGGGGTCTCACAAGAGCAGAGCAGAGTGGAAGAATTGCCTCCCTTGGCCTGCTGGCCACTCTTCATTTGATGCAGCCCAGAATGTGGTTCTGGGCTATGAGCACACATTGCTGGGTTGTGTCAAATTTCTCAGCAACCAACACCCCCAAATCCTCCTCAGAGCTGCTTTCAAGCCATCCTCCACCCAGCCTATATTTGTGCTTGGGATGCCCCAGCCCAGGTGTAGGATCTTGCATGTGGCCTTGTTGAACTTTGTGAGGTTGGCATGGACCCACTGCTCACACCTGTCAGAGTCCCTTTAGATGTCATCCCTTCCCTCCTGCCTGTCGATTGCACCACACTGCTTGGTGTCATCAACAAACTTGCAGAAAGTCACTGTCCATATCCCCGACGAAGGTGTTAACACAGTGCCAGTCTCAATCTTGTCCCCTGAGGAATGCCACTTGTCACTGTCTCCAACACTGAGGCGTTGACTGCAACTCCATGAGTGCAACCCTCCAGACAATTCCTTATGTACTGAGTGGTCCATCTATCAGATCTGTGTTATTTCAGTTTAGGGGCAAGGATATCATGCAGGACAGTGTCAAATGCTTTGCACAGATCCGGGTAGATTATGTCAGCAGTCAGTAGTAATAATGCTGTTGAATCCCTCATAAAACTTTGTTTCCAAAAGCGGCTTTAGAGAATTTAACTTGCTGCAAATCATTGGGGTAGTAACTCTGAAGATTTGACCCAAAGATTGAGTCATTGAAACACATAAATACTGCTCTTCTCTCTTCCCAGAGGCAGTACCTCAAGTTCCCTTCAGTAGGTAGTGGTGATTGTGCTGGTTCTTCACCTGAGGGAAGGAATTCTAGAGTTCATTTTGATCAGGTTATCCATTCTTCATGCTTGTGACTCCATAACTGCTACAGCCTTTGCTCAGAAAGAAAATAACCTGAAGTTGTAGAGGGTAGTGATGAGCTAATGTTACAGGTCATCCATCTGAAAATAAATCTTCATTTGCCAAATCAAGCAGAGTTAGCTGAAGGTAAAAAGGTAATGGGTTGTTACCTAACTTTCAATGGGGTACTGACTGGAATTGAGAGTTGCTTGAGAGTTGCTTCAGGCAAGCAGTGTTCTGTTAGTGTGTGATGTTTTGGGATGCCACCATGTTACTGGTGTGAAGCTGAGAGTAGTACCAGTCTTCAGTCGGTAACAGGGAAACCTGTTTTAACACATTTGAAAATAAAACCAATGCTGTAGCAGTAAATGGAGAGTGACAACTTCACTCTTGTACTTTATCAAGGAACGTCTACTTAACTTCCTTGTATATTCAGTAACAATGTAGTGAAGTGAAAGGGAGGTTAATTTCTGAACTACTCAAAGTGCATTTGTTTCAGGCACTGAAAATAGAAGTATTTAGAGCATTCCTGAGAATTTAGCAGCTCCTAAAGCGATGATCCACAAAAGCAGTTGTGGGCAAGTTTTGCTAAATTCTTCTCTGTGTGTGTGTTTAGGGAATAGATATTCCTGTGTGAAATAAGCATGTCGGGATGTTAGTGGTGAGATTGCGTAAACTTTACAGCACAGGAATGGTACTTAGTCAGCTCTTTGATCGCAATGCTGAGATAATAAGTAAGTTTCTCAACCTCAAGTTCTGTTTCAGACTGGAAGACAAACTGTTCTATGTATCCAGGTATCTCCGTGCTGATTATTTCAAAATTACAGTAGGACTTTGGCTTAATTGGAGTTGCAGGTAGAGGGTACTCAAATAATTTTGGTATCACACAATTTTCAGGAGTAAAGCATTTTGGAGATGACATAAAATGTACTTGAATTTGCATGTGCAAAGGTGTGGTGAAAGTAGAGTGATTGTAATATGGGAAATGGGGCATAAATTACTGGAACCTGGTACTGTTAAGGAGTAGCTAGTGTAACAAATGCAGTAAAGAGACTAATAATTCTTGTGCATAATTTGATAAACATAAGTTTAAAAACAAAGTCTTTTTGTCTTGAAGCATATTGATGATTAGTGAACTTCGGTTTTAAATAAAAATCCTGAGTGCTAACAGGATGTCTCCTTTGTTTTCAGGTCTTGGCACAGAATGAATATAATTAGAGAAAACAGAGATCTTGCTTGTTTCTACACAACAAAACATTCATGGAGGGGAAAGTAAGTAGTTTGAAGTTTGTTAATTTTGGTTTTTTGTTTTTAATGTTTTGTGTGACATTTCTCCTCTCTGTTACTGGATTTAACTGCATAGTTTTAACCTCATCCAACTGATGAAAATTGAACTAAAGGCTCCTGCTGCTCAGTCTCTGAACTGAATGTATCTTCACTAGAGTAAGTTTGGATTTTAAACATTGTGTTTTAGCCGCCTTCTGCTTATGTTCCCACACTGCAGTATAGCTCTGCAATGGACCACCTGACTTAGCTTCTGAGTCTCTTGAACTTACTATATAAAACACTAAATTTAAAGTGGAAATGCTTCTTCTCAGAACAGGTTTATGGAGTAGTGTCTCATGTACTTTAATAAATGAGTATGACTAGACCATACAAACACTTAACAAGTTGTGTAACAGATTATCTGGTAAACTACTGAGATAATTTGAAGAATTCTGCTAATAGAAATGAACCTGATCCTAATGGGGGTCTTGGATCTAAAAATGAATTTTTGGTGATGCTTCTGTCTGCTAAAGCTTGGGAATGTCTAATAAAACTATCCACTAAGTTATTATAACTGGTATCTGTTATACTGTGTCTGAAGTCAGCTGTTATAGGACTGTATGTGGTATCCTTACCCGTGGTTCCTTTTCACATGCATATTACCTCTATAGAATGGGGTTTCTCCTTGCTATCTAAAGATCCACATAACAAAGAGGGTGGGTTATCTGCACCTTGGGAACATGAGAACTGCTTGATTGTAATAATTATATGAAGAGGTACTGTCCAAATGTGTTGTTTGACCAGTAAATTGAAACTGTTTGATTTGTTTTGCCTGTCTGACATATTCATCCTATCAAAGACCAGGAATACTGAGAGGGAAAGGAGGATGGGATTGCAAGGAGCAGCAGTCACGGATCTTTCACAGTTGTGCTTTGAAGAACCATGAGGTTGCTTCAATGTCTAATCAAAGAGCTCCCTGCTATTTTGTAAGCAAAAATTAAAACTCTGGGTAGTTCAGAGTCTCAGTACTACTACTCTCAGTAGTTCAGAGTCCAGACTAGACTGAGCAGCTCTCTGAGTGCAAAATCTTTCCTCTACCAATTGACTTGAAAGAAATTGTTTATTATTTAGTTCTTTCTCTGTAGAATTTTATCCAGTACTTGAGTAAATTGAGTCTTACCTGAGTTACGATCCGTGCATTTGGAATTGTGTGGGCGTGGGTGAATAAACTATTTCCCTTAGTAACAATAAGGTACTATATTGGGGTAGAATATTAGAACAGTTTGTCCCTCCTAATCTTTCTGTTCCCCAATAGAAAACGTCTGGTCTCTTCCTCAGAATTTTCTGTGGCATATGTGCAAATTTAGTGTGCATGTGAATTGAGCCCCTTGGTGAAAATCAAATGCATAAACCTCAGATTTCTTCTTTTGCCCAACTCCTTTCATTAAAGAGCCTGAGGCAAGCTCTTGAAGTTGTGATCTTGAACCTTGGTGTTAATGTTCTGGTACACTTATAGAAGTCTATAGAACTTCAGACTAAGTCTAAATTCAAGGACAGATTTAATTTAAAAATTCTGTCGTGTGTTAGTTCTTTTATAATGAAGGGGAAAGAAGTATTTAATAAGTAGTTGCCTCTGTTGCAGCAGAAGCTTATTTGGTTTTTAGTAATTTTATATTTGAATTCTTTAGTCCACTCAGTTCATAGTTGTACATTCTCAGAATAATCTACATATAACATTAAAAAAACCAGTAACTTGTGTGTGGTACTGAATGAGCCTGAATCATATTGACTACTCATAGAATTGATCACTTCGAATATGGGTTCTGTGTGTGTGTCTGTAAAGTATTTTCTGGTAGTACAAACAATGATGCTCCAATGTTAATCTATAGATCTGTAAAATTAATGCAGATTGTTTTTCTATTGGGTGTGGTGGTATGAAATTTGTCTAGCAGGTTCATTCTGATTAAAAAGATCTCTACAGTGTTTTGAAATAACTAGTGAATTGGCAAAAGCCTTTTTACAGGGAAGAGGACATTTGCTTCAACTCTTCTCTAAACAGCCTGGGATTAGACAGTACTGCAGAGTAGTTTGAGAGATAATTAATAGTAAAGCCTTCAAGTCCTGGAGGTATGAATACTTTTCATACATATTTAAACTTGAAGTTCTGAACAAGAGTAGGCTGCTTGTAAGAGCTGACTTCTGAATCTCCTGTATTCATGCAAAAAGACTTGGGTGTTCTGAATTTACCTAGGGAGAAGAAACAAGGGAAACTCAGCAAAACTGCTGTTCTGTCTTGTGTTCCTTGTCCCATCACGTACTAAAAATGCTGAATAATAAATGCTTCCTAGATCTTGAAATGTAGGCTTGAGCATGAGGGGTGAAAAGGAAGGGGCTATGATGTTTGGAAGCTGGTCTTCTATTATGTGTAATGATTGCAAATCCTTACTCTGCCACAAAGCACTGTGCAGCTCATAGTAGGCTAAGTAAGTAAACAGAACCTTGAGCAAGTAATAATGAGCTTTATTACTTGTGATATGCTGTTCTAAAGAATTTAATCAAACCTTATTTATAAGTCCTATGAAAGAATACCTACCTAAATTGTGCAATGAGAGGAGACTGAACAGTTGGTTTGTTCTTATGAAGCATTCTCTGACAGGCTGAATATAGTTGAATTATCAGCAGCTAGAGTAGCTTCAAACATTCTGCTTCATTACTTCTTGACTTCCTTGACCTGCATCTTAAATAAGGAAATCTCAACTATGTGGAAAAACAAATAGGTTTTGCAAATATATTAAACATCCTTAAAGTGGCAGATCAGTTTAATACAGATGTTCCTAAGCCTTGAAGAAAATAAGTATTTGTTTAATTCCTAGGTAAACTCTGTGCTAGTAACTTGCACCAGTTAATTTGAATAATAATGGAAGATGGAAGGGTATTAAGTTTGTGAGATTGCCTGACTGTCAGATAGATGCTCTTGACCTTCCTGTTATAAGGGATATGTAGGAGCTGCTCTGAATATATTTGAAACCCATGCAAAGTTTGACCTTATACAGAAATGATGGCTTGTGCTGCAGACCTGTCAAGTGAGAGAGGGAAAGGGACTGCAAGACAAGAATGCAGAGAAGGATGGAAGAAGTGACCTGCTGGTTCTTGATGCAGTGTCTAACATGGCACAGATTCAGATTAGTTAAGCATCTGGTTGATAATATCTTTTCCAAGCAAACCCACAGTTTGCCCAGAACTGAAACTAAAATTCACACAATCAGTTTTAATATGGACAAAGTATTTTTATTTGGTTCAAGTTCAAGAAAGGCATCCCTGTTCAAATGCTGTTGCTTTAGTCAGAGAATACTTACTAGTACTGGCTCTGGTTCAGGTTTGGCTTTACTTTTTGGGCTGGATGGCTTCCAAATGGAAGCACCCTAGAATGTGGTTTGTGCATGTAATAAGGTATTATTAATAATCTACTGTTTCAAACTCTGCTTGGTTATGTTGCAGAACTTTCAGATTCAGAAATAGGTAAAGAGTCTTTGTTTGTTCAGGGTATGTTTTGAAGATTATCTAGGAAATGAAGCCATGGTAAGTTAGCATATCTATGATATCAATGTGCAGTGACTAAAGCTTCGGTGATCTGAGTCTTTCTAGACTGGTAGCTTTGGTTTCCCTCAAGATGGAGAAAATTAGGCTTGGCCATAGTAGTGCTTTGACTTGGTACAGTATTGTGACCAGTTGCGTAAACTGGATTTTGTCTTAAAACTGTTGTCTGAGACAGCTTCAGGCAGATGCTTTAAACTATTGCAGGAATGGTTGGGGTCTTTTTTTCCTCTATCTGTGTAGCCTTCTTAGAATTTTTTCTGGTCTGGTAGTACCTTTCAGTGCAAGTTCAAAGACTCTTTGATCCTGACTTAGCTATTAACTTAGGAAAAGGTATACATAAATAAATATATTTAGTAGTATTTAACTTGTATGTCTGATTTATGGATATATAGAACAAAAGAGCTTAATATATTATAAGGGTAAACTGCAAGCTAACAACAAAGAAAGTTCCGTATCCATTTCCTAAGAAAGAGCCGTATATATCTTCTTAACATGATTTTTGCAGTTCAGCAGGGGTTTTCCTGTGACTTCTGGAGAAACTTAACACTTTTTTGTATTCTAGATATAAGCGAGTCTTTTCAGTTGGAACCCATGCCATCACTACATACAACCCCAACACGCTAGAAGTTACAAATCAGGTAACTGTCATTTTTGAAGTTTATTTTGACTTGCATTTATTATCCAGAGTGAATAGTGGCATTCAGGCTTTAGAAACCATCTAGTCTGACAAGATCTCAGAAAAGCCAGAAGGTGTGGCAGCTGTGTACAAAAGCACACATAACAAAAGGTCTACCTTGCCTTTGCTAACTCTACAAATACCCAGTAAGGTTTTGTACTTTTAGGCAATTTCTCTGTATTGGCCAACAAGTAGTAGTTTGCCTTTGTCTGTGCTGTTCCAAAGGAACTGGGATAAGTTTGATCACTGCTGAGCTATGTCCCTGAAGGGAGTCAGGACACTTACTTACTTTGCACAGTATCAAATAGGAAGCTCAAGCTAATGCTGTCACGTAGCATGCTGGCTGTCATCTTGTTACAGCCTGTCCCTGGGTTATTACAGGTTTCTAAGGGGTTTGGAGGGGGGGAGATGTAACTGTAAAATTACTAGCAGTATAACCTAATTACTTTCCATTGTCTAGTGGCCTTATGGAGATATCTGTAGTATTTCTCCTGTTGGAAAAGGACAAGGAACAGAATTTAGTCTCACTTTTCGCAAAGGGAGTGGAAAAAAATCCGAGACACTTAAGTTTTCCACAGAGCACAGAACAGAACTCCTTACAGAGGCACTGGTAAGATTTTTATTTTTATTTTCTTCAAGCAAGCAGTAAGTACTTGGTTTACCATTACCATTTGTGGTAGCTTATTATGCTTTCTTTCCCTACATAAAAAGTAGAAAAGCAAGTTTTTTGAGCTGTTATGTTAATGAACTTGATCTAGTGTCAGTTGCAGCAAGTACTGCATGATTTGTAAATAGTGAGTAAAGCTACGAATACTGAATATATTAAACTGCAGTGGAATGGTGAGCCTTCTGAGGAGGTTTATGTGAGTCCCGTAAAACAGAGTCAGCTTAAACGTAGACTTTCTGGATAGGTTGGCTGTCACATTTGCATTCATTCATGGTTAACTTTTTTAAAAACAGAGATTCAGGACAGACTTCTCAGAAGGAAAAATCACAGGACGGGTAAGTGTCTGGCTTATCTGCATTGTGTGCAGTTTAAGGAAATGATCTAAAGACTTCTACTTTGTTCATTATTTCATGATTGTGTATATGTGCTACCTAAAATGGCTTTTGTGAATTTGGATGTGATGTCTTTAAGAAGACAAAACTGAGTTTGTTCAAAAGCAGTGGAAACCTCTTTACTAGTAGAATATTTGAGCTTTCTTTGCCTGGCCTGAGCCTTATGCTTGTACATGGACTATGAATGTTACTGTTGAAATACAGGGCTGTGCCATGTGGAGTTCTTACGTGGAAAGAAGAAAAACATTGATTCATTAGTCAATGTTTACTTTACTTTCTGACTAAATACTTTTCTGCATAACATCCTGATTATTTGATGCTTCCTAGAAGGATTTCTATAGGTCAGATTACAGACAAGACTGGCATTTGCTGAACTGTGTTAACACAGTAAAAAGCAGCACAGTATACAGAACTGGACTTTGTCTTTTGGTCATAGAAGATAGCACTTCAGTGCTTAAAGTTACTTTAAGTAATTTAAAGTATTGCATAGAACAAATCTTCAGTCATGAGAATAGTAACACTGCTGGAATACAGGGATCCCCTTTGTCTTACTGTAGTTTAGAACAGACCTCTAACTTTTGCTGGCTTAAGTAAGTCTCTATTTATAGTGGAATGTGATTGCAGGAGGTGAAAAATTTTCACTACAGTGATAAACTTACCTTAACTTGATTTAACTAGCTGAATAACAGCATTTGAATGCTATTTCCTCATCTAACCACAGTGTTCAGAAGTCTGTGAGTAGACCACCTTCTCCAACAAGAGCATTTACCTCTTTCAGGAGTGGCTCTTTTGGGACTCTGTTCTTGCTTCAACATGCATTGTTTAAGCTGTGACCTCCCTGTCGGTTGACAGCTACTGTCCTTCGCTTCAGAGTGTTCTTAATATAGATAAGAGCATTCAGGGAAATGATATAATTTTTTGAACTTACCAGCTAAGTAGAGAACTATTGCTGTGTAGTAAAGGAGTGTATTATGATGTCTAAAAGTAGCTCTCTCTGCAGAGGTATAACTGCTATAAGCATCACTGGAGTGATACGAGGAAATCTGTGATTCTGGAAGTGACTCCTGGAGGTATTGACCAAATCGATCCTGCAACAAATAAAGTCCTGTGCTCCTATGACTACAGAAATATTGAAGGCTTTGTTGATATTACTGGCTATCAGGGAGGCTTCTGTATCCTCTATGGAGGATTTAGTAGATTGGTGAGTATTAAATCAAAATACCTTGGTATGGTTCTTAGGATGTTTATAGCTGCATATTGAAGCTTCAACATGGTTGGCGCATACAAGTATGTGCGTCTTTGGGACCAGCTGTGGAGCCTCAAGGCTTATGGGCAGATCCTAAAAGGAAAGGAAATTAGTTAAAACATTTTTAGAGTTATGTATGGGATTGGTTATGGTTTTTGGTGTGGGGCTTTTTTTTGTGTGTATGTTGCATGTTTAAGAACTAGAAAGGATGAAATATCTAGGGTTTTTTCAGGCAGAGAATATGAATCTAATGTGGATGTGGAATTTCCTGTCATTTCTCAAAGTTACAGAAGTGACAGGTAGTGTGTTACTAATCTACCCAGCTGATGGAGGGATTCTATTCAGAAATAGATTGATCAGTGATGCTGTTGCCTCTTTAGACCTGTGATCTGATTACTTGGCAGCTTTGCTTGGGAAATACTGCAGGGTAATGTTGGTGCTAAAATCATGACAGGGCTTCTGTCTACTGTACTTCAGGGTTTCTGTGTACTATACTTCAAGCAGCTGAAAAGGATCTTTATGTTATTAACCATAAATTAATTCCTAGGTATGGTTACCTCAGTCTCTACTAACAAAATAGGAATAGATCAGGGTTTCTATGTCTTTAGAACTGCAGCATGCATTTCTCTGGCATAAAACTAGCAATATATTATTGATCCTCTAGAGCTGGCCTAACCTTGCAGATTGCCAGTGGTAGCCCCAGTTGCTTTCTCTGGCTCCTCACTTCTGCCAGGCTGTGAGGGTCTGTTGCCAGGGGTGGACAGGCAGGTCATGCAGACCCTAACTTTAATGGCACACTAATGTGTAGCACAGTATACTTTAGGAATAACTGCTATAGATTTTTGTTTTAAAGGCAAATGTGAACTTAATTGTGGATCTCTTGTGTGATAAATACTTGTTTATACCATGCACTTAGCAAAGGCTAGTCCACCTGCTGTGAACATTCCCTTGTGTTAGGTATATAGTGGAAGATTATAGAACTGTGATTTTCTTCAGCTGTGCTGTATTTTTCACCTCTTACTTTTTTTTCTTGACAAAATTTGCAGCACCTGTTTGCCTCTGAGCAGAGGGAGGAAATTATCAAGAGCGCAATAGAGCATGCTGGCAACTTCATAGGCATCTCTCTGCGGATACGGAAAGAGTCCCTAGAATTTGAGCAGTACTTGAATCTTCGCTTTGGAAAGTACAGCAATGATGAGTCTATAACATCTTTAGCAGAGTTTGTTGTTCAAAAAATAACACCTAGGCACTTGGTAAGGCTATCAGACTGAACATAGTTGGTTCCCATTTAGTACTAAGTATTCTCTTTGCTAGCATGCCTCTCTCTTGTTTTACAAGGAACCTGTGAAAAGAGTACTAGCTCTTACAGAAGCTTGCTTAGTTGAGAGGGATCCAGCTACCTACAACATTGCAACTTTGAAACCTTTAGGCGAGGTAAGGGGCATTCTTTCTCAGTACCACTTCTGCAAATAAAAGCTCCAAAAGAGAGGAATCGATAGTATACATAAGCCTTGATTTGTAGAGCACCTAAATAACACTGCTTCATGAATGTGATCCTTGACCCTTATTTTTAGGTATTTGCAATAGTGTGTGACTGTGAAAACCCCCAGCTTTTCACCATTGAATTCATCAAAGGACAAATTCGGAAATACTCTTCAACAGAAAGGTAACTGGAGCTTCTGTGCATTACAGATTCAAATGGAAGTTACTGTAGTGCTTGTGGTTTCTCAGCTTCCATAAACTCTGACCCTTGGAGGGGTTAATTCAAAGCCTTACTATGCTAGTGGTCTGCCACTTGGAAATCAAGATTTGTTACAGGAAATAAATCTCTCCCATTTACCTTCATCCCAACTTCGAGCAAATCTCTCCAGAAGATTTCTGATGAACATGAAAGAGAGTTGGACAGTTAGATACAGCCCGTTTCTCCTATGCAATATAGTTCTGTGAATGCTGTACTTGGCTAAGTAGTATATCTGAAACGGGAAGAAAGCACAGTCTGAGTAATATGGAAATGTGAAGGCTGTGAACTCTTTGAGCTCTCTGCTTGTGACAGTCTTAGTTGATTCTATTTAAAACAACCAGCAGAACAGTCCCTGAGTGCACTTGCAGTTGTAATACAGTCTAATCCTGCTAAGTGAGGTTTTGCAGAAAGCACAGGGATGAATTGGCTCACAACATGTGTAACTCATTAATAGATAATCTAGAATTAGAATCTAGTGAAAGGCTGCAGCTGGCTATACTTGGTGTAAGTCAGCTCTCTCCTTAGAGTGAATAAAAGAACACTGAAAGTTAGTGGTTTCCTTCAGAGGTGTAGCTGTTGGCACTAGTGTTAGTAAAAGTTTCCAAGTATTGCTGCCTTTCATAATTTGATTTTTCCCCCCTGGTCCCCATTTGTCTTATAACTTGGTTCTTTGCCATCACTTCTCTCATATAAATTGTATTTGTGTGTCTTTGTCCCAACCCAGAGATTCTCTCCTGGCTAGCTTGTTGGATGGAGTGAGAGCCTCTGGTAATAGAGATGTCTGTGTGAAAATGACCTCCACACACAAAGGCCAGCGTTGGGGATTACTCAGTATGCCAGTAGATGAAGAAGTAGAGAGCCTTCATCTCAAGTTTTTGGCTGCTCCTCCAAGTAAGCTAATGCTTCTAACATGGGTTTGTAGTGCTTATTAAAGCATCCAGATACTGAGTCAGTTACTGTGCGCTTAACTTTTGTTATGTCTTTTTCCAGATGGTAACTTTGCAGATGCTGTGTTCAGGTTCAATGCTAACATTTCCTACAGTGGAGTCCTACATGCAGTTACACAAGATGTAAGAATAGAGCCTTTACGCTCCTTTTAAGATGTTGCTAATGCATAAGGAAATTAATGATTGTTATTTTTTAACCAGGGTCTGTTCTCAGAAAACAAGGAGAAGCTCATAAATAATGCCATAACAGCATTGCTCTCCCAAGAGGGAGATATTGCAGCATCTAATGCAGAGCTTGAAAGCCAATTCCAAGCAGTAAGACGACTAGTGGCTTCAAAAGCAGGCTTCCTTGCCTTTACTCAGCTTCCAAAGTAAGTGCAAAGTCTCTTCAAGCTTGGATGTAGTAGGAGAAAATAGTTCTTGAGCTTTTTTTAGTAACTTATGTCTAAAACTGAGAAATGGAGTTAGGACTCTCTTCTGTAAAAGATTGTAAGAGTCTGCACATGATTGTTTTCAGTAGCATGAGGCTGTCACCAGGCTTCAGTGTAAATTGAGAATCCCAGGTAATCATTAGCAAGTAAAGCTGATTCTTCCTGTGCTAAATACTTTGTCTTGAGGCAAATACAGTTTAATAATTTTCCTAGTGGAAAAACTTTTAACGTGTACCTTCATCTGTCCTTGAAGTAGGCAGTTCTTTATTCTGAAAGTATGCTGATGTCATTGCTGTCTTCAGTTCAACACAAGCTAAAATGATGTTAGCAGGCTGTACTTCTGTAGTACAGATTGCTTGGAGTTTGTCTTAAATAACATAAGGACGCAGGAAAACTATCTGTTGTTCTGAAAATGAAAAATTCTTTGATATATTTCAGGCTAGGAAATATAGAGCAACTATAATATAGAGAATGATGAGAAGAGTCACAAAAGTACTTAGTCTGAGAGTAAAGTTCTGTTTTATAAAGTTCTGTTTGTGGGTAAACAGTGTCCTGTTTACAGAGAAAAATACAGACAAATCCTTATTTTGATTAATGTGCTTTGCATGTTGTTTACAGTGAAGTCAATATTTTCCTACCAAGAATCTCAAATTTATGAAAATATCAAGGTACTGGCTTGCTAAATGCAATGAGAGCAGACCCCTCTTGGTCGCTGGCTAGATTTCATCTTAATTTTAAGATTTTGGTTTCTTCTCTTATCTGAGTGGTTTTGCTTTCCTTTCAAAAGATTTCGAGAACGATTAGGAGTGAAGGTTGTGAAAGCCCTCAAAAGGAACAATGATGGAGTAACCCATGCCTCTATTGACATGCTTTGTGCTCTTATGTGTGTAAGTATTAAGTTTATGGTTCTTTCGCTTTGGATTATGTGAACTTCAGGCTACTGACAGATGTGGAAATAGGGACTCCTAATAACTTGCAGTGTGTTCAGACATGGAGTAACTTGTTGTACAGTGATTTCTTGCTGAACTTGAAGGAGGATGTGCTTTTGTGGGTACAGAGAGTGGCTTTTGGATTACAGCTGTTAAGAACTGAGGGTTGAAATGTAGCTGTGTAGTGAATTCTTTTTTTTGTAGCCCATGCATGATGACTATGACTTGAGGCAGGAGCAGTTGAACAAAGCTTCCCTTCTTTCTTCAAAGAAGTTTCTAGAAAATCTACTAGAGAAATTCAATTCCCATGTGGTAAGTCAAATTTTGAAAACAGATAGCTTCTTTAAGTGCCTTTCGTAATTGCTATGAAAATGCTTTTGTCATACTTAGATGTAACTTTGAATGTATTTGCACCTGCAGTTGAAAATACAGCTCTGTCTGGCACTGAAGTTTGTTCTAATTAAGCTTGGATCTTGACGGGTTAGGACATCGCTGTCTGTACCACAGAATTTGAATAGCTTGCAACAAATGTTTGCATGTTTAATATGGAAACTGGATGTTTCTTTTAACCAAAAGAATAGTGTAAACTCAGATTTGTGGGATTAAACTAGAAAAAGTAGTTTGAGTCTCTGATATGCTTTAGAAACCAATACTTTACCACGGTAGAGCCATACTCAGAGTAATGGAGTATTCTAAACTTGTAGTTTTTGTTTACAGACTATTTTAATGCTATGACAGGGAAGAGCACCTTCAGCATCATGAATACTCTCAGACCACTGTATCTGAATTACATACCTGTCTTCCTAATTTCAGGATCATGGGACAGGTGCCCTAGTAATTAGTTCACTTCTGGACTTCCTGACATTTGCCCTATGTGCTCCATATAGTGAGACTACAGAGGGGCAGCAGTTTGACATGTTGTTGGAAATGGTGGCGTCTAATGGAAGAACACTCTTTAAGCTCTTTCAGGTAAGACATCTTTTTCACTATTTTTAGAGGCTTCAGGTAATCAGTGAACATGAAATTTTTCTTGTTTTCCCGAGAGACAGATTTGTCTTCAGCTGGTTAATGTGCCTAAATCTTCTCTATCTTGGTGAATTTTTTAGTGGCCTATTATTTTGCCTTCAGATACCAAATTGAGGTGGTTATTCTGTAGTGAATGATATACCAAATCGTTGTAGAATAGACTGCCTAAGACCTGTTGCCAGAAACACAGTAAAATACCACTTAGGCATTAAGCTAGATTCAAGAGATGCACAGATCTTCCCCTGATTGGAGAGTCTTCTACCTTTTTGTTTCTCTCTCAATAAATGAGAGTTGAAAGAGTTAGAAAACAAGAGTAACATCCTCTTCGGTAGTAAACCTATAAGGATTGTAGCATTTTTAGCTAAAATGTCAATGCCTTTTTACTGTAAAAAGAATATTTTCTTCTGCTTTTTGGTTAGTGTCAGCCAGTTTCCTCAGCATTATTCCAGCTTCTCTGATATATACTGCTGTTCAGTGCCAGGAATTCTGTCTGGGAGTTGTATGAGAGATGCTTGTTCAAAAGTGCAGGGTAGGAGCTTTTCTTAAGGCTAACTTTCACAAAACTGAGTTGGGGGTAGAACACCCATGTACATAAGTTAAGGAAATTGAATCACAGATGGTCTAATCTTCAATTTTTGCACTTGGATAATTTGTTTGTTAACATTCTGTTCTAGCACCCTTCCATGGCAATTGTGAAAGGAGCAGGTTTGGTAATGAAGGCAATAATAGAGGTGAGATTTGATCAGTGTTAGATGGGATAGCATGCTAAATATGTATTGTCTATTTGGAAGTGCAATTGCTTACCAAGAGAAGTTTGTTATATTAGCTTCTCAAAGTGGGGAGGGGGAGGTTGGAAGGTGAGGAACAGAACACCTGCTTAATTGAGAGTGGTTTAATATAGCAACTTGCTTTATCTTACACTTGGGGGTTTGGAAAGCATGTGAGTTGGGACATTAGGTAGTGCCTTGCATGTCTTCATACTGCAGTCAAGATTTGGCTGTAAATGTTGTATGTAGCTCAGTCATATACCTCAGAGCCACCAGACTTCTCCTGCATGTTAGAGGGCGTCTCAAGGAGGAGAGGCCATATTTCCTGGGATGCATTGCCAGATGGAATGGGACTGGGATTAGCAAGCAGTAGTGTCCCAGAGTAGGCTAGTGATGTCAGCCTCTGTTCTTGCTTTGGCTTTAAGTTTCCATACCACATAATGTATGGGCTAAGTCCATACTTCTCAAGGGTTGCTCATGGTTGTTGCAGGGTGACCTTGCTAACTGACTCTTGACACTTCCTGTGTTGAAATTCAGGGCTTGAGTTAGTGCCTCATTGTATCACAATGGCTTATGCATCTGAAATTCATCTAGTACTTTCTTGGAATGGAAGTGAATGAACACTTGAAATAGAGGTATTCCAAATCTTCAAGTTTTCATTGATGTACCTGATAATGTTAGCTAAAAGTTGCTATGGTGTCTATTAACAGTCCTGTCACTTGGATGAGTAAAAGTGCTGCAAAAGCTTTTTCTTATTCATTGAAACTAATGTATCTTGTCTGAGTGGCAGTTTTATCCATGTGGCTGTTTAAACAGAACAGCAGCCATCAATCTTAAATGGTTACTGTTGGCCAAAGTCAAGCAACAAGCAATTATGTGTGGCTGTCATGCTTTGTTTAATCCTAATTTATAATTGTAGTGTGGAAATGGTACTTCTACTACAGTCTCCTGATCTGTGATGGGAGATAGGCATCCTGCCCTCTTCAGTTACTGTCCTCGTAGATGTAACTACCAGTTATCTGGTCCATGGCTTTACTACAGTTTTGAGCAGTTGCTACTGAGAACTTTCACTTAAAACCTATCATACTTTAGCTTCTGGTTTTTGAATATTAGGTGGCATAATTGATGGTCAGGAAGGCCTTGGAACTGTAGACTGAGATAAAAGCAGCTTAACTAAGATTCTTTCTTTAGTAATCATCTTGCCCTGTTTCCAAAGGAAGGAGACAAAGAGATTGCTACCAAAATGCAAGATCTTGCCCTCAGTGAAGGTGCCTTACCTCGTCACTTGCACACTGCTATGTTTACAATAAGCACAGATCAGAGGATGCTTACAAATAGGTATGTCCATCTCACTTGATATATTACATTTAAAAAAATCTAAGTAGTGGCCTAGCGAACAGTGGGAGGTCAGGGAAGAAAAGTTGCAGCTCTTCAAGAGAATATTTTCTTTAGCAGCTGGTATGTTTTAGTAGAGCAAGCTTCAGCCAAGACTGCAGCCACTTAATAAACCTTGATTGTTTTTTTGTTAAGGTGGGCTTGGGTTGGTTACTCATTAATGGCTCAAGTTTTGATTTTTATTTCTTTTAATTCAGGAAAAGAAAAGGCAAATAGAATGTCTGGGACTTGCAAAAAGTTTCAACTTGTACTTTACAACTGTGTAAAACCTGGTGTGCACATCTCAGACATCTTGCATGCAGTTGGGGTCACCCATCCTATCTGAGAGAGGTTTCCTCACAGAAATTATTCCCTGAATCAAGAGTCCGTAGAACTTGGATCTCTGAGGGTATGCTGTGGAGGATGAGCAATGAGTTATTTCCACCCAAATACAAGATTATAGAAGCTTTAGGTGTGCATTCCTGAAGTGCTTAGGGTTGCTAAAGAATGTAGGGACAAGTGGAGCTTGTTGCCACTGTGTGTCATCCAGGAGAGAGCTGGTGTGAAACCATCTGTCATGCTAGTTCTGTTTGGTGCTACTTACGATGTGCTTGTAGCAATGCTTCTGTTCAGTGCAGTAGAATCCCAGTGACAAATGTTGGCAGAAAGTACCAGTTGGCATAGAAGGCAGGCTCCCAGAAAGGCTTTTCTAGCCAATAACTGGTATTAAAGGCTTCAAGTAGAGCATGTAGCAGTTCTTGATGGCTCCTGGACTCTTAACTTCAGCTGTAACTTAAGGTTGGCTGGATAAACTTACACTTGGTTATTAGGTGGTTCTGCTCTATTGCTCAAGTGTTCTTTTAAGGTCTAGATCAAAACGCATGTGCTGCTACTGTTCCACTAACTTCACTGGAACTTCTTAAAGGCAACACTTTAAAGCATGCTAAGCATATCCTTGACAAATGTAATGCTTTGTGCTCTTACTCACTCAAGAGCACGAAGCTCTTGCTCATCTTCATTTCATCAGCATGGTAAGTAAACGACAGTTTAGTCATTTAAAAATCTGTTTAAAGTACTAACTTGCAGTTTGTTAATTTCAATGGCTTTTTCAGGCAGTTAAGTAGACATTTGGTTGGCCTCTGGACTGCTGAGAACAAAACTGCTATGAACTTGTTGAAACGTATTTTGGTAAGTAAAAACAGAATATGGTGTAGCAAAAGAATAAAAAATGAAAGCTAGCAGTATCAAAGTTGGAACAGTCTATATAGTAAACATATTCCCCATCTCTCTTCAAGGGTAGGGTCTTGCCTGGGAGATCAGCTGTCTGGCATCTGCTAATTAAAGGATATTGATGTCTAGTTCAAAGCATCTCGTACTCTAAAAATTTTCTGTTACTTTCCTGACACTTTTAAAAATACTTTATGACATAAAATTTAAAAATAAGGTGTCTGACTTCTTTTTCTTGATTAAAAGGGCAAAAATGTGGGAGACATTGTAAGCATGTCTCTAATGCTTTCTGTGCCAATAAGAAATTAAGGCATTAAGAGTTCGTCTATGCTTTCATGCCTTGCCTGTCCAACTTCGCTTGCAACTTGGTTAAATTTATATGTTGATAGTTCATATGTTCTTTTACCCTTACAGCCTCCTGAATGCGTCTTACTTAAGTTATTTCAGTGAAGTCAGTTCATTGAATAGTGTTGTAAGGAATTATTATATCTTGGAAATTACCAGCTTTTAATTTCAAAATAGCAGTTCCTTCATTTTTGGCAGAGCAAACTATCCTGATCTTCATCACTATCTTACAGAAAGCTTAGTCAAAAAAGACTGTCTCATCTCTAATGTCACATGTAACATTTAGTCCATATCAGAGGATGTGGATGGATTCTAATGTTATTCATCCTGCTCAGTATTGCCATGGGATCAACTCTTTTCTTCTTGCACTCTTTAGGTGCATTAAGTGCTGTTTTAAGAAATGGGATATAGCCAAGAGTTCTACTGCACTGAAGCGAATAATGTGCCTCTGTTGAGCAGTTCTGTTGAGGGTGGTGGCATTTTACTAGCCACAGCAAAAAAATGCTGTAGCTTTGCATACTTACTTTAGATCAGAATATGAATTCTGTTTTGAAATCTCTGATTTAAAGAAATTATCTTATTACCTAATGTGATGTTTCTGTTCATTAGCCACATGTGTGTTTACACTGTTTTTGAATGTTTTTAGCCACCAGGTTTGCTGGCATACCTTGACAGTGCTGATCCTGTTCCTGAAAAAGATGCTGATAGAATGCACGTTAGAGATAACTTAAAAATTGCAACTGTAAGTAATTGTAGTTGTCTTACCTATTCCATTATATAGATGTACAGTCTTAGTGAATTTCCTAATACAGACTTGACTGCTGCATTGACCTGCAGCAAACATAACCCACAACTGTAACTAATAGATTTTATTCTGCAGGATCAGTATGGCAAGTTTAATAAAGTGCCAGAGTGGCAGAGACTGGCTGGAAAAGCTGCAAAGGAAGTTGAAAAATTTGCCAAAGAGAAGGTGGATCTAGTCTTGATGCACTGGAGAGATCGAATGGGGATAGCTCAGAAAGAGGTAAAAGTATTTGAAACTCTTAGAGTAACTTGACTGAGTCACAGTTGAGTGTCAGAACACACACTCAAATAGTAAAGAAGTGCTGTGATGTGAGAGTTCTGCTTCCTTTTAGCATAAACTCTCTACCTCGTAAAATCCTCGTGTTAGAAATGGGTTCCAGAGAGAATGCAAAGGAGGCAAACTGATTCTTTCAGCATATGCATTGAGCTTTAGCCAGCCTTATCAAATCGGAGTGCAGCCTATATGCATTTCTTGTAAGATAATTACGCGGGAGGAGAGAAAATTCCTTGAAATGTGGCAAAACCAGTTTTTGAAGTACATTTGGAAGAAACAGAATATTCTTTGCATTCAAAATTATGTACTTTACACCAGTGATATTTTAGTTATGGAACCTGCTTGAAGAATCATAGAATGGCCTGGGTTTGAAGGGACCTTAAACATAATCTAGTTCTACTCCCCCTGCCATGGACCCGGACACTAGCTTAGGATTCCCTTGAATATAGGTATCTCAGTGCTTAAACAGCAACACAAGACTGTACCTAAGGTCACCATTGAGACTGAAATCATAAATAACTGTTTTGATCTGATACTATAAGAGAAAAGCTTAAGCACTGCTTGAGTTCTTACTGTTGGTCTCCTTTTTCTTTTAGTTTTATTGCCATGTTCTATATGACAAACTCTTTGAATGATGAGGTGTTTCCCTTAACTTTCTTTAGGACACTGACTAGGCTTGTTTTTATGCATTCAGGAAGTGAAACAATCTGTTGTATACACAAGGAAGGATGAAAAGTGCAATACGGACTATTGAAAATGCCTGTCTTTGTACTTATTCCGATGTAGCAGTAAGCTTTAATTTAGGAAAACCATAACGTGTTTAAATCTAGCTCAAGTTTGATGTAGACCATGGTACAGAAATTTGACAGCAATATTTCTGAAATAACGGTGAACTAGGTTCAAAACTGGAGAAATGGAGCAATGTGAAAAACAGTGGAAGGTCAATTGCACTTCAAACAGCTTGTCTAGATACTGAGTTTAAAGAATCATTTTTCTATGTGGAGTTCTGAGCTTTATCATTTTACAGTAAATGTGGGCAACTGTAGCTTGGAAAAGGTAGTAGCAAGTTTGGTGTTACCACTTTAAATTACTCAGTGACTCTGGAGTGTTAAATGTATTTTTCTTTTCTTCCAATTTTCCTTCATAATCAGGACAGAAACAATATGGTGAGTCTGTGTATCTCTGTCAGTTGTGTGAACTCTGTTGCTCTGACTTCTGCTTGCATGTGATACATCATGTAGATTATAGCACTGATTTCATGCTTCATCAAAATAGAGAATCTTTCAGTGACCAAGTCAGGCTTGTGTTTTATTTTTGTGACTTCCTCTAGTTCTTTCCTTTTAAGAGAAAACGTTCTTCATGTGGGTTTATACCTCCAGCAGCTTTGGAGCTGATGAGTGCTTATGGTGGTGGGAACTAAGCTTTTCTCAGAGATAACTTGCTTCTAAAGGAATGATTTGTCCCACAGCTGAAAGTTTCTCTGGCATGATTTAACTTTGTGCAAATAACACTTGTGAAAATCTGTTGCTCCTACTCACTAGAAAAGGAGATGTTATTAATGAGGCTTAACTTAGTATGGCTTTTGAAGGAGTGTAAAAAACCCAGCTTTTTATTTTAAAAGGGGAAGATGGGAGATAGCTGCTTTTACTAACTTGTGAAATTTGGTTCTTTTGCAGAACATTATTCAAAAACCAGTGATATTAAGGAAACGACGCCAAAGAATAAAAATAGAAGCAAATTGGGATCTCTTCTATTACAGGTGAAAATACTGAAGTTAATATGGTGGTCTCAGATACAAATTATTACCTGGCTGGATATTTTTGTTAATATCTTCTGAGTTGCTGTAACTTTTCCAATTTCTGCCTGCCTCTAAACAGTGCAAGTGTTTTGTAGCAGCTACTTACTAAAAACCCCCTAAACTATACTTAAGGATTCCAGTTGTGTTTAGGAAAAGTAGGAATTTAGAAAGCTTCTGAAATATTATCAAACTACATAATTTTTTCCCTTGAACCAAAAGGAAGAGCAAATAACAAACTGCAGGTGCAAATCTGCATGATATTGAAGGCCAAGTGAAGTGGCACTGGAAAGCGTTGTAGTTTTTTGGTATGTCAACCTGTAAGCTATTCAAGATGTTGTAACTTGAATTGGAACAAACATGAGCTGAAAGCAGGGCAAGAGAAAGCACATGAATACTGGATTTCAAATAATGCCACATGTCCTAAATACAGCTTGCTTACCTGTGAGTTCTTACAGCTGTCAAAGTTTGCAAGGGAGGGCCTTCCATCTGAAAAAGCTTAGTCACTTTGGCTAGAGCCATTGTGTTAAGTAGACTGGTAAATCTTGGCTTGGCTAACAAACTGTGTAAGCAAGCTTGGGGAAATTCCATAAACTTAACTGCTTGATTCAGTGCTTGATGTTTCTAAATGTCAAATACAGTTTCATGAAAGCAAGATTTGTGTGCTCCTAAACCTTGAGTATTGAAGTGCCATTCTCAGTCTTTGGATCCAAAGGCTGTGGTGGTAACTGCTACTAAAGAACGTCCACTGACTGTTTGTGACACTTAAGACATCAACTTCTATGTTACTGCATGAGCTACTTTGTTGTTGTTGTTGTTGGTTTAAAACACAGCTGGTATGTGCAAGTCTGCTGCTCTGGGTTATTGTTTAGTTGTAGCCCCTACTGGCTTACACTGAGTAGTTTGCATGTCTCCTGGTCATCAGCTACATGCAGATGGCAAACTGAGCCCAAAGGGATGACACAGGTGTGCTTTAGTCTAGGCTTGCCTCCATGGCTATGAAAACAGTATAGAAGTGAACAACTGTAGTTACTTTAACAAACTGGAGACCACTGCTCTCTGCCTTCTAATTAAGGTCCATTAATGCTAACAATCTGCCCTACCTTGCCAGCTGAGTCTTGTCTGCTTTACAGATAATGTTTTAAGGGGTTTAAACTATGTAACTTCTTTCTTAGATTTGTTCAGGATCATGCTAGATCAAACTTAATTTGGAACTTCAAAACACGGGAAGAATTGAGAGATACTCTTGAGTCTGAGATGAGAGCATTTAATATTGACAGAGAACTTGGTAGTGCTAATGTTATCTCATGGAACCACCAGGAGTTTGAGGTAAATGACCTACTGTAGGATAAACTGCATCTGTAAAATATATCTGCTTGAAATGTTGCTTCTGTCTTCTTATTCCACAAGGGAATGTTGTTGATGATCTGTGACTGCAAGCTAGAATTCTTTTGAGGTCATGGAATAAACTGCTGAGGCTTGAATCAATGAACAGGCACTACTGTCCAGTGTCACTGTGCAAAACAGAAACCTCTTTAACCTAACAAATGACATTGTAGAGATGAAACATTTATCAGAACCCGTGGTGTATTCTTGCATTAAGACGAGTTGGTCCTTACAATGTTATCCAGATAAGTCGTATTTGTTTTTGAGTGTGTTCTATCAGACTTCTTTTGGGTAGTTTCAGAAGTAATTTCTTCCTGATAACAAGTTTATTGTCTTCCTTTCCTTCATATTTCAGTAATCCTATGTCTGGTAAATACTGGATTGCCAAATCATGAATAGATTATGGGTCTAAAACATGCTGCATTGTAAATTATAGGTGAAGGGCTCTGTCATCCCATTCTAGGAACAGCAGTACCTAAAGTAAAAAAATGATACTTCTGCAAAGCAATCAGTGTGGTCCTTACTGGCTTTCTCAAAACATCTTGCAAGATGTTTTCAAGTAATGTGCTAATAAACACTTCCTGTACTATTCTCTTATCTCCAATATGGTTGTGGTTCCACATGGTTTAAATTAATGTGTAACGCTTAAGCAAAGCAAGGCCGTGCTGGAATTCAGCTACAAGATACAGATATTCCCATTGCCATCCTTGTTAGAGTACAGCTTTCTAGTGACAATTGAGCTGAGAACTATTAGTGAAATTAGAATAAACTTGATTTGGGGAATTTCTCAGCTGACTACTCTGCAAATCAGGAAGAACTGCAAGACATCAGGCTAATGCTGTATGAGAGAGAAGTAGTTTATGTATGCAATTTATCCCTATCACACAACTACAGGTTGCTTCTTAACTTGATGAAGTAAATAGCTAAAACTGGGTTTAGATTGGTATTTCTTGCACTGGCATTTGTCTTTCAAAGTTTCCTTCAGGTATAGGTCAGGCACAGGATTTCTGGGTGTCACAGTGTCTGCTATCCCAACTTTTTAGCAGTGCAAACTGGGACAGAATCAGAAGTAACAATTTTGAAACTTAGTAATACAGACTTCCCCCATGTACTCTACACTCCTATGTGGTTTATGCTGCTGGAATGTATCAGTAGCATTCTTTGCAGCTACAACCCAGGATACTTTGTGACTGGATTGAACAGCTGCTGTCTCACAGATTTGCTTTTAAATAGTTTAAATGAATATGTTATTTGGACTATGCTGTAAGCATTTGAACTAGATAGTGGTGACAAAGGCTCTTCTATCAACCGTGGAACCTGTCACTTTGCCAAGGGGGATGGTGGCTTGAGACTCCTCTGAAAGCATACTAGTTGGTGGGATGTCTTTGTATTGTATGCTGTCATCAAATCTAGATAACTTTGTGGCCTCATGACAGTAACCTGCGAACTATAGATAAGAAAAGCTACTGTAGAGTGGCTTTTGTTGTATGTTAGAGGTACCTCTAATTGAATTGAAGTGCTTGCCAAATGCTTGTTACCACTGAGCATTGAGGCGTTTGTTAAATTTAATGTAGTTGCTCTGAAGTTAATGATGGCTCTTATTGTGCAATTTTATTTCAGCTTCTTGTTTTGTGAACTGATGCCTCTAGGCTTTTATTATCCAGCACAATAGCAAGTATAACTTGTAATTAGGTCATGCTTGTGTTTCATACTTGCAGTAACATTAAGTGAAATACCTTGCACTGGAGTAACTACTTATTAAAACTTGAGTCACTGAATGCATCCCTAATTATCCAAATTTAGTTAATAAAATCAGCTGATATTAGAAACAAGTTAGTTAAAGGCTGGAAATGGAGAGTTCAGTAAGATGAGAAGCTTCATTTATTTGGGGGGCAGCAATAGCCAGTGGCTTTGAATTTTGTAGATGTGTGTTTCTTTAACAAAAAACTTGCAGATTTTAGTTTTCCTACAACTTAGGAGGGGTTGCTAACCTTGTTGAGTTTTTAGATGCAATTGAGTTCAGTATTGTTATGCAAGCAAAAACTGACTGAAGGAGAAACAAAACAATATATATTGTTAAATAAGGTGTTCTGTGTTACAGGTAAAATATGAGTGCCTTTCTGAGGAAATAAAAATAGGGGATTATTATCTAAGACTGCTACTGGAAGAAGATGAAACTGAAGAGAGTGGAGCAATCAAAAGATCGTGAGACATTATTAAAATCTCACCTCATTCCTAAGGTCCGTGTTTGTTTTCTTTACTAAAATCTCATCTCTTTTTTAGATATGAATTCTTCAATGAACTCTACCATCGGTTCTTGCTTACCCCAAAAGTGAATATGAAATGCTTATGTCTGCAAGCATTGGCCATTGTTTATGGAAGATGTCATGAAGAAATAGGACCATTTTCTGATACTAAGTATATTGTTGGCATGTTAGAAAGGGTAAGAATTATTTTAAATTACTGGATATAGTAGTTAACATTCTGCTAGTCCAACATATGTTCAAATCCTTCAAGTTACTGTGAAACCCAAGTTTTGGGTTTACAGAATGTTCATACATTTTTCCATGCTGTAAACAGGTATTCTTAGTATCTCTCTTTGTTTTCGTTTCATTGAAGTTTAACTAAAAAAACTGCTGATCATAGAGATATTTCAAACTAGTCTCTTCAAGGTACACAAAATGCAGATATAACTTCAGTTTGCTTTTAAAAAATGGAGAAGCTTTATAAGAGGAGAACCTTGTTTCATATCATATTATTTCAAAGTACTGACTTTGAGTTGCAGCCCCAGACCTGGTGAAATTATGTGAGCTTTACATGAGCACATGTGGTGGACTAGATTTGTAGTGGTCGCTGCTTTGCCTATTCAGTGTCTGTTAAGTTATGTCTGACAACTGATTCAGCTTGCAAAAATAAATTTCCATGCAGTCTGAAGGAGGAGTTCTTTCCTTGCATCAGCATGGGTTTTGGCTGTTGCAAGTGAAACTGAACCAGAGTAGTCCCTTGTTATTTTGTCTTGAGCCTTGATAGTCTCACCGTAATATCAAAGATCCTTTTCTGTCTGCTGGCCAAAAGCATTCTCTTTTTCTCTTGTACTTGTTTTAACTGGTTCACTTGGAATCCAAACATAGTCCTGATGGAACAGTAGACTTAGCAGAATAGTGGGTTTGACCAAGGCAACAGTAGGGTTGGAGGGCAACAAGGCCTTTGCTCCTCAGTGGCAGAAAACTACTTTTATTAGCTGTGCATGAAACTGAACACTTAATAGTCAGCAGTTTTATCTGGGCATGTAAAAACAGTATGGGGCTTTGCAGGTGAAACTGTGTTGACTTTTGAAGGGAGCTTGTAGTATGTGCTATGAAACACTAACTTGTTCTTTTCTGCTGCACCAGTGCACTGACAGGCTTGAGCGGGACAGATTGATCCTGTTCCTCAACAAGCTGATCCTCAATAAGGTAAGGTGGGCACGTACACTTAACAGCAGTTTATCAGTCTTTTGATTGTATAAAATAGTCTGAACTAGTCTTTCAGGGTTAACTTGAACAAAAATTCAAGTATTGAGGAAGTTTTAGAACAATATTTGATACAGGTTTCTGGAATGTGATAGCTGTTATATATTGGTGAGAAAGCTGAAGGAAATGCATAGATACTGTGGTGATTGTACCATTCTAGTCACTTTAGAGATTGATTTGACTTTTTTCATGGTCACTTCTTACTTGAATAAAACTGTTCAGTGCTTAATTGTAACAATGCTTACCTAGAAAACACTTTTGGTAACTCAGTTTCTTTGTTAACAGAGAAATGTGAAGGACCTTATGGATTCAAATGGTATCAGAATCCTTGTAGATCTTCTTACCCTGGCACATCTTCATACAAGCAGAGCTACAGTTCCTTTGCAGGTACGTGGCCTTTGTTTCTTACTACTCACAGGTTTCTCTGCTAAAGGGGCACTTCTTAAAAAAAAAAAAAATCAATGTACGTTTCACATTTCCTGTGGAAATGTGATATTTGCACCGTGAAGCTAAAGTTGTTTTTGTAAACATCAACTTTTAGAGCAACGTGATTGAGGCAGCACCTGATGCGAAGAGGGAGAGTGAGAAAGAATGGTACTTTGGCAATGCTGACAAAGAAAGGAGTGGTCCTTACAGCTTTCAAGAGGTACCTGTCAGCTTCAGACTCACAACCTGACAGATGATTTCTGTCCTGGTGACTGGGTGTGTTTCAAACAGTGAGAGGGACCATAAACAGTGCTAAAGAATGTTCTCCAAGTAACTCTTTAAAAAAGGATTTCTGCTAGATAAGAGACTTGATGTTGTGCCAAGAACCACAGCCTTTTTGGTAAGACTGTCTATCCCTCCATGCCCCAGTTAGTTGCAACATAATCTGACACATTCTGCTTCATGTGATTCTATGACAGAATTAACACACTGAAATTTCATGCAGCTATAGTGGTCTGCCATACAGCAGTTAAAAGCTTGTCGTGAGTGTGAGTTTTTAGGAGCAAAGGTGGCTCTGAATGCTGGATCAACTAAATTCATCTCTAATCTTGCAATAGATGCAGGAGCTATGGAACAATGGAAAGCTGACTTCAAAAACTCGTTGCTGGGCTCAAGGTATGGATGGCTGGCGACCCTTACAGGTCATCCCTCAGCTGAAGTGGTGCTTGCTTGCCAGTGGCCAGCCTGTGTTGAATGAGACTGACCTTGCCACACTTGTCCTCAACATGCTCATCACCATGTGTGGATATTTTCCCAGCAGGTAAACAGTGATTTTCAGCAGAAGGGGTTAACTTTATCTGGCAGATGCATGAATTCATAAATTCTGTCTTAAAGCTTTTCTTAGAAAGTGGTACATTAAGGAACTCTATTAAAGAGCCTTTTACATGGTAATAATTAATTCTGTGGGCAAATAGAGAGTTTGTAAATGAGACAATACTAATATTGTGAAAGGAACTGCAAGAATGAATGCACAAGCTATTTGCTTTTCTAATGCTATAGACAGGCTCAGTTTAACTTAAACAAAGCCTCTTTAATGCAGGACGTTAACCACACTTACCAAGTCTAACAACAAACTTTGAAATTAACAAAAAAAAGACAAGGAATATGGCTTCAGTAGTCTCATGCTTAATAAAATTTCTCTTTCAAGAATGAACAAAGGCACATGTGCTTACTGCTGTACTACTTGATTTTTTTAGGGATCAAGATAATGCTATTATAAGACCTCTGCCTAGAGTGAAAAGGCTGTTGTCAGATAGTACTTGCCTTCCTCATATCACTCAGGTAAGTAACTCTTCAAAAATTTACCTAAATGAGTGAAAGTTTGACTTACTCTATCATCTTCCCTGTGTGAATATTTTAAGTGGGGCAAACACATCAAAGAACAGTTGTAACATTGCACAGATCTCTGACCGAGCAGTTGTTCATTTCATAGGGTGTTGTTGCAAATTTCATGCTTTTCAGACAACATCTCAAAAAGCAGTATTTCTACCCTTGGAGATTCTGAAAAGCCACCTGGACATGGTCTTTGTCAACGAGGTCTAGAAGACCATGCTTTTAGCAGAGGGGTTTGACAAGATGATCTCCAGGGGTCTCCTCCAACTTTAAATATTCTTTGATTGATGCTTGCTATTTTTAAACTGAAGTATTCTTTAACTGTAATTCCTGTAGGTTTACTGGGTTGTCTCAATAATTAGTTAAAACTTCAGTTTTGGCTAGATAGCTTGCACTCCTTGCATCTAATGTAAATGCCTGCCTTTATTTTCAGCTATTACTGACTTTTGATCCTATCCTTGTGGAAAAAGTCGCTGTATTGCTCTCGCATGTCATGCAAGACAACCCTCAGTTACCTCGTTTTTACCTGAGTGGAGTATTCTTCTTCATCATGATGTACACAGGTTCCAACGTACTTCCTATTGCAAGGTGAGGAAAAAGAACAGCCAAAAGTCCCTCGATTGCTCAGGACTGCTGCTCTACATCTCTACATGCTCTGTGGAGTGTGGCTTGCTAGAACCAACATGAAATTCTTCTTCTAGAAGAATTGCCTCCATGTGATCTAGTCAGTCACTAAAAAGTGAATTGCTTATGATCCTTCCAGAGAGGGAATGAGAGCATGTCTGATGATAACAGTTTTAACAGTACAGCTGGGCATGCCTTATTGTAGAAGAATAAACCATTACAAGCTCTAAAAAGCAGTAACACAGGCTACTAATATGCTAATGTAGCTTTTGATAGTAGGCAGCTATTGAAAGGGTTTAAAAAATCTAATAGCATCTTTCAATATTGAAGCCTAAAATAGTTAAATCCATCCATACTGCCTGATACATGCACTGCACATGCAGGTGGCTATTGCAGTTCATTCCAGTACTTTTCCTCTAAATGCAATAGTTCATAAAAAGCTGTCCTACAGTTCCAGTTAAGTCTCTTGTACAGTGAAATGCACTGGGAAATGATTGCATGCTTCCGTGATGACTCTGGTGTAATAGAACTGTCAGCAGTTAGTCTAAAATCATTTTGTTTCATCCCTGCAGTGATGATCTAACAGCACAGAGGTTGTCTGTGTGTCTATCAACATCTTTTTTGTGTGTGTAGAAAACAAGCTTTCAGGAACAAGACTTTCAAACTGAAATGATGAACATAAGGCAACATTTATAACATGGGAGTGCTTAGCACAGTGGAATTCCCAAGGATTTAATGAACTTTGTACAGAAATTCATACAACTGTTGCTGTTACTCTTTTATCTCAAAGTAAATTTATAATGCCTGCCAGCCTGGGCTATGTTGGTCTGCTTACTATTTAAGGGTACCTAAGTATCAATCAAAAAGAAAATAATTGGCTGTTTCTCTTCTAGGTTTTTGAAATACACTCATACAAAACAAGCTTTCAAGTCTGAAGAAGTGAGTAGATTGCAATAGTAACTACCTTTGTTTCCAAATAGTTTTGCAGACTACAGTTGTTTTAACTAGAATTTAATAACTGTAAGGGAAAAGGGGGAGAGTTTTTAGGTCTCAAATTAGTTAGCAAGACAGAATTAAATTACCTTTGATCTCTTCTGTAGACAAAAAGTCAAGATATAGTTCAAAGGAGCATACTTGGACATATTCTTCCTGAAGCAATGGTGTGTTATTTAGAAAACTATGAACCAGAAAAATTTTCTGAGATATTCCTTGGAGAATTTGATACTCCGGAAGCAATTTGGAGCAATGAAATGAGGTAACTGTTTTCTGTCAGAGGGACAAATAAATCTGAACTACAGGTTATGTTGAAGAGGTATTTCATAATCTTAAAGAAAGCTGGAAATACCTGGATTCCATGGCTTCCTCTGTTGGCCTTCTGCAAGGGCAGTGTCCAAGGGCAATGTCCTGCGTGACCCTCTGCTGTGAATGGAGATAACCAGGGCAAGGGAGAACAGAATTGGCAGTGGGAAGGGGAAGATTGCCCTGAACATCTTGATTAAGTTATTTTGTGAATGGAGACTTGATGATGTATGTGAAGTGCTTTATACTTACTCATTTATATGTACTTTTTTATTAACAGCACCTATCTCTGTGATATACCTCTAGTATTCCAATACATATTAGGGTCTTTCAGAAAGTGAAGAGGTGTTGAGAAAGGCAAAATATCTTTAATGTTCTTAATAAACTAATTTTCATGATGTTTAAATAGCTCTGTAATAGAATAGGACAGAATCCTATTCTAAATCCCAGCTAAAATGTGGGAAACTTCTAAGGAAAACGTTTTCAGAAGAAATCATTGAACACACTTGTACAGTGAGTGAGGGTTGAGGACTGCTGGGCAAGTGTTAAACTCAACTTTGTAAATTTTAGGCGGCTTATGATAGAGAAGATTGCTGCTCATCTTGCTGACTTCACCCCTCGTCTTCAAAGCAATACAAGAGCCCTCTACCAATACTGTCCCATCCCGGTTATCAACTATCCACAACTGGAAAATGAGCTGTTCTGTAACATTTATTACCTCAAGCATCTTTGTGATACACTCAGATTTCCAGATTGGCCAATTAAAGATCCAGTAAGTAAGAAGTGTTTTAGGATTCATTTAGTTCTTGATCTTTCAGTCCTAAAAGTGGGATTTGTAATAAATATTGATGAAATCAAATGCTAGGTTTGTTGCTAGTAACTGCTTTATTGTGAATTTTGGTCCACAAGTAAATACATTAAACCCTACTTTATCTTGAAGCAGCATAGTGTTCTTTCCATATAGCAACCCCAACTACTTAAATAGCAAAATAAACCATCCAAGAAACTTCAAAGAGTGTTTCAGTGAATCTTAATTTTGGGAGGGGGGGAGGGGAATTGGAATCATGACTTTGGGGTTCTTATTTGTCCACGCTGCACAAGAAAGCAAGCTAACATGTCAGTATTTTAACTGAAGTGATGAGATCTTTTTGGTACAAGTCTATGGCCGAGATCTGTCTAAGCAGCTTTTTTATTCATGCATCTTCGCAGTTTGTACAGTATCAAGATGTGAACTGCATCTTATTTAAGTGATTCTCCATCTTCTAGTGTGACTCTTAAAAAGTCATTTTAATCTTAAGGTGCTTTTATCTTGAATAAAAGACAGGATTCATGTATAAAACAGCATTTTATTAAAAATTAGGTGTACTGGTGTCAGCATAAATGAAATACTAATAAACTGTAATTATTCAGGTTAAACTGTTGAAAGATACCCTAGAAGCTTGGAAGAAGGAGGTGGAGAAGAAGCCACCTACCATGTCAATAGATGATGCCTATGAAGTTCTTAACCTACCCAGAGGACAAGGCCAGTAAGTTTCCAGGATTTAAATTTGTATAACTACTTTTATATAAGCTCCATGCACTGACCAAACTGAAGTTTCTTACCTCAGCACTTGGAATGAGTTAGTGGTACCAGGTCAGTCACGTGTAGCACCTTCTTTCGCAGTGGAAGATTGCTTTGCTAAAAAGAAACAAAGCTTGGACATACAATTCCAGTGTTTGAGAGAATAATTGTAGAAGTGTTTAGATAAGATGAAAATGGGGGAAAGAATTCTTTGAGCTCTGCTGTTTTAAAGGACAAACTTTATACTCAACCATAGTGAGCAAAGCATATAGCAGAACTTGAATATGTTGAAAGTGGAGCTTTTCTTTCTAATCATCCTTCTCCCTCTCACATACTGCCCTTTTTCATGGTGATTATATCCTTAGAATTTTTTGCCTTCTGTTTTGGCACTGGTTTCTGACTTCAGGTCTCTAGAAGCAAACCAACAGCAATTTGTGTTTATCCTTCAAGAACGGTGCACTTATTGCAAATTGAAACACTAACTTTTAACACTTGTAGCTCATTTAGATTCTTCATTTAAAATATTCAGGGACTTTGAGCACCCTGTGGTTATTATATTAGGGACAAGAGGTATTAAAATACTTTCAGTCTCTAAAATTTCTTCCTATTGTGACCACATGATTACCCCCCATTCAGTGTAAGATGATGAATCAGGATTTTAAAATGGAAATAGGAGAGCTTTGTAGTTTTCACTCAATTGCAGTTACTGTTAGTACTGTTGTCAGAACCCAGGCTGGTTTTGCTATGGTTGTTTTTGGATTTTTGTTATTCAGTGTAATTGATGGAACTTGTTTTATTTTAGAAATGATGAAAGCAAGATCAGGAAGGCTTATTTCAGGCTGGCTCAAAAATATCACCCAGACAAGAATCCAGAAGGCAGGGTATGTACAGCACAAATTCATAGGGTTAATAAAATGGGGACATATTCAGCTATTATGTATATTAAGAATTTTGAAATGCACACTTAAATTTTCTTTCTTTGTTTTAAAAGCTATGTCCTAGGTGAATGCTAAAATACAGATTAATGCTACAGACAGATAATTTAACTAATGCCATTCAAGGATTTAGGATTTCTACAGTAAAACTGGTGTAGTCAGATCAGACTCACATCTCAGAAAGGGTCTTGTTTAGAGTGTTGCACAGGACCTAAATAAGCTGTTTGTTCCATTTCAGAGACAGACTGCATCCTCTGCCCCTTCTCACAATCCAACTGTACTTACTGCTTTTGTCATAGTATGATTGACTTAGTTTAAGTCTCTTGCTTAGGGCAGAGTTTAGGAGACAAAAGAAAACTAATCTGTGTTGTTTGCAGTATTTTTTGAAGTGCAGTGAGGCAACAAAACTAGTGCTGTTGCTAATAGCCTGAAATGCTTTATTTTGCCTGCATTTAAACTGATGCTCCAGTAATTTAGAGGGTTCTTAACAACTCTTATGACTGTTTCTCCTTACTTGCAGGATATGTTTGAAAAAGTTAATAAAGCATATGAGTTTCTATGCACTAAGTCTGCCAAGGTGATAGATGGGCCAGATCCAGAAAACATAATTTTGATCTTGAAAACTCAAAGCATTCTCTTCAACAGGCATAAGGAAGGTAAGCATGCTGCCTCAGTCTTTTGTGTTCATTTCTTTAGTGGTCATTCAGTCAGCTTTAGTCTCCTCTCTTCTTGAGTTTGTGCTCTGTTGATCTGGTTTCTGACTTGCCACAGCATTATGTTGCTATGGTATAGGGCTTCAAAACAGGCCTTTTTCTTCCATGAAATAAATTAATCTGCAGTACAACTTAATTCAAAACAGCATTAATAGCTCTTTGAAGTGCTCTGCTCCAATACTAATCAGTTTGAATCTTCTTCCATACGGAGAATTCAGTCTACACAGAAAAATCCTCACTAGTACTCAGTCACCCAGATGCTGGTTATGCATGCAATTGCACTCATCAGGCTGTGAACAAAGAGCCATTCTTGCAGAAATTCTGATCAGTGTTAGAGTCCTCGGGTGCAGCACAACCTATCTCATTGCTCAACTGGGAAAGGGGGATAGCTAGAGCCCCCTAACGCTTGGCTCCAGCTACAGTCCCAGGCTGGCAGCTGCTGCCATGTCCGAGCCTAGCAGAGCCAACAGTGTTTTGCTGCCTAAGTGTTACATTATAATGGAAAACTAAGAACCTCACGTGCAGTCATAGTTCTGTCAGTTGCATGGAGCTAGGGACAGCATTGGTGTAGACTTAAGCAGGTTGGCTTGCAGTTGATTCCATGTGAAAAATGAAATTGTTCTTTAGCACTGCTGAACTCTACAGGACTGAAAAACACAATTTAAAACTTAAAATTGTTACGTCAAACTGGACAAGGTCCTTAGAGGCTTATGTAGTCAGTCCTGGCCTAAGACACAGACCAAGGTAAACCTGTGTTTCTGTGGGGAAAGACAAGCACCATTGGGAAGGCTCTGAGCTTGGGGGCTTACTGAGCTGGAGATCAGTCTTTTTTTATCTTAAATGAGTTTCCTGTGAAGCTCTGTTAGCTTCTAGTCTGAACAGTTCTAATGTGATGAGGAGTCAGATTGTGTGATCTGCTCAGTCTTGCTCCAGATTTCCCAGGTGCTGGCTTTCTTTGACTCCTAGTCCTTATATATCTATCTTTCACTGATAATTTTGTGGTGGCATAAATTGCTTAGACTCTGCATATACATAAACTTGGACTTTTTTTCCTCTTTCAGATTTGAAGCCTTACAAGTATGCAGGTTATCCTATGCTGATAAAGACCATTACCATTGAAACATCAGATGACCTTTTGTTTTCCAAAGAATCTCCACTGTTGCCTGCTGCTACAGAACTTGCTTTTCATACTGTCAGTTGTTCAGCATTAAATGCAGAAGAACTGAGGAGAGAAAGTGGAATTGAGGTAAACGTAAAGAAATGCATTGAAACGCATGCTTTTAGTCTAACTTTTCCATAGCTAGAAATCTTAGATCCTCAATGCATAGGCAATCAAATGTGACTGAGAATGGCTTTTGGTCTTGAGATACCTGTTATTCTTTACATCTCAGATATTCTGGATACAGTAGGAGAAACATCTTGCAGAGTATACCCCTTTCTGGACCTAGGCTTGTCTATTGAACTGTGAATAAGCAAGCTACATGCAAAGTTTCTCTACTCCTTTACAAAACTGCTGAAACTGCTGCAATTTTCATGTAAAAGAATAGATAAATGTGAACAACTCACTTGAGCAGAAGGCCTTTTCATTGCACATATTACAATATTAGAAACATTTAGGTTGGAAAAGACCGTGAAGATCGTTGAGTCCAACTGTTAGTCCCAACACTGACAAGTCCCACTAAATCACATCTACATGTCTTTTTAAATACCTTCAGGATGGCAACTCAGCCACTTCCCTGGGCAGCCTGTTCCAGTGCTTGACCACCCTTTCAGTGAAGAAATTCCTCCTGACATCTAATCTAAACCTTCCCTGGCACAACATGAGGCCATTTCCTCTTCTCCTGTCTCTCGTTTCTTGGGAGAAGAGACCAACCCCAACTTTGCTACAGCCTCCTTTCAGGTGCTTGGAGGAGAGTGATACAGTCTCTCCTGAGGCTCCTTTTCTCAAGGGTAAACAACCCCAACTCCCCCAGCTACTCCTTATCAGACTTGTACTCCAGAACCTTCCCCAGCTCTGTTGGCCTTCTCTGGACACTCTCCAGCACCTCAATGTCTGTCTTGCAGGGAGGGGCCCAAAAATGAATACAGGGTTCAAGGTGCAGCCTCACCAGTGCTAAATACCAGGGGGATGATCACTGCCCTGCTCCTGCTGGCCACACCATTGCTGATCCAGGCCAGGATGCCCTTGGCCTTCTTGGCCTCCTGGGCACACCCTGGCTCATGTTCAGCCACTGTTGACCAGCAGCCCCAGGTCCTTTTCTGCCAGGCAGCTCCCCAGCCACTCTGCCCCCAGCCTGCACTGCTGCGTGGGCTTGTTGTGACCCAGGTACAGGACCTGGCACTTGACCTTGTTGAACCTGGTACAGTTGGCCTTGGCCCACTGGTCTAGCCTGTCCAGATCCCTCTGAAGAGCCTTCCTGCCCTCCAGCAAATCCACACTCCCACACAACTTAGTGTCATCTGCACACTGACTGAGGAATGCACACTGACTGCGCACTCTCAAGAGCTCACATGTGAGAAGGCTGTCAACTCTCAAAGCATCAAAGATTATTACTAGCACTTGCAAGGAATTTTGCACTACAAACCATTTAAGCAAGCAGCAGATTTTTGTCAAATGTTTCCCTTCAGCCATTAAAAATGACTTTATCAGCTCATGTTTTGTTTTTGCTAACCATTATCTGTTTTTGTTGTGACTGAACTTGTGCATCATCCAATCCTCACAGGTATTGCAAGAAGCATTTAATCGTTGTGTAGCAGTCTTGACTCGTTCTAGCAAGCCAGATGATATGTCTGTGCAGGTGAGTTTAAAGCAGCAGCTTTAACTGAGTGCAATTGTCTCAGAAGATTACATGGCGTATGTATATGTACAATGTGATAATAAACACAGATGTGCATATATATAATAAAAACATTGATCTAGTAGTGTATATATTAAAAATACAACTGTAAGCATGCGTTTTTCCTCCACTTGGAACCAATAAAATACTGTATTTTGTAGGTATGTGGATACATTAGTAAGTGTTACAGTGTAGCAGCTCAGTTTGAGGAATGCAGAGAGAAGATTACAGAAATGCCTAACATAATTAAGGACCTCTGTAGACTACTGTATTATGGCAAGGTGAGTGCTCCTTTTCTTTGTCTAAATGGGTGTTTAACTATTAAATGTTTAGGGGAATATTCTGCTTTTAGGGCAGATAAGACAATCAGAATAATAGAATGGTTTGCATTGGAAGAGACCTTAAGTTCATCTAATTCCAAACCCCCTGCCATGGGTAGGGACACTAGACCAGGTTGCCCAGGCCCCCATCCAACGTGGCCTTGAAGACTTCCAGAGATGGGGCATCCACAGTTTCTCTGGGCAACCTGTTTCAGTGCCTCGCCACCTTCACAGTAAAGATGATCTTCCTAATATCTGATCTAAACCTACTCTCTCTGTTTGAAGTCTTTTCCCCTTGTCCTGTCACTCCATACGCTTGTAAATAGTCCCTCTCCTCCTTTTCTGTAGGCTTCCTTCAGGTACTTGAAGGCCACAATTAGGTCACCTTGAAGAAGCCTTCTTTTTTACAGGCTGAACAAACCCAATTCTCTCAGCCTTTCCTCATAGCTGCAGTGACTGGTCAAACCCTTCTGTGAGATCCCAGCCAATCATGAGATACAGAACTCAACTGCCTTGTTTCAACACCTGTGTTTGAATCCATGTAGTAGATTTAAACTCCAGCCACTCTAAAGATTCAGCTATTTCTGCCATTTAACTGACATGTCTAGCAGCTTGGCTTAGTGTACTAAATCAGCAGATAAAAGTACTACAACTAGATCCTGCATAAACAGATAGACTCTTAAGTCAGCATAAACTCTGGGAACAGTATTCAAGGAGTATTCATGCCATTTAGCTCTTTTGAACTTGCCTCATGTTATGAAAATGCCGAATTTTGTCTGAATTAAGAGAGGAAGGCTTGTCTTGAACTTTTCATGTGGGGTGTGTGAAAACAGGAGACTAAAGACAGATTCTAGTAATTGACTGTATATGCTTGTGTATTCTTTAGTCCCTGCAGGACACATGTATTGCCATAAAAAATTCACCTGGGAATCTCTGCTGCAGTTTTGAATTGTTTTTCCAGCAGTTCATCAATGCTTCTTTCTAATTATATGAAATAACTATTCAAGTACTCTTCCCTTTGAAAAATGCTGACTAATTAGCCATGTTGTTGGTTACCAAATACTTCAGCTGCAGAAATTGTCTACTTCAGTTTCCATCTCTGTGCTGCTTAGATAGTACTGCAGAATTAGCAAGTTTTGCTTTTAAATCTTTGGTAAGGAAACGATTTGGTATTCTTCGGTTACAAGGTACTAAGGCAAATTTTTTTTTCCTCCTCAGACCATACCACGAGTAGCTGCTTTAGGAGTAGAGTGTGTTAGCTCCTTTGCCTTAGATTACTGGCTACAAACACATTTGTTCCAAGCTGGAGTTCTCTGGTACTTACTGGGTTACCTCTTCAACTATGACTATACCCTGGAGGAGAGTGGGATTCAGAAAAGTGAAGATTCAAACCACCAGGTAATGTTACTGAGGTGTTTCAGCAACCATTGGCTTTTGTTTGCCATGTCTTACTAACAGGCCAAGTGTATTCAAATATTTGTTAGAATTATTGAATAGCATGAAGAGTAACATTAACAGAGTTTTGGAAGGGACTTCTTGAGTAGTGGTAAATACTGTGAGTTTTGGTTTTTTGGATTTTTTTAGAGTTCAAACGTTAAAGCTGCCAAAACCTGTGGTTTTTAATAGACTTAATGCAAGAGACTTTTAATCTATAGCAAACAGTATAAAAGCAAATTTTTGCTGTCAGAAGAAAGCTCTAGGTTTTCTCAAATTGTCTCTTCATTTTTCAGGAGGTAGCAAATAGCCTTGCTAAGCTCAGTCTCCTGGCCTTGAGTCGCCTTGGAGGGTATCTTTCTGATGAACAAACTACTCCTGAAAACCCAACGATCAGGAAAAGCTTGGCTGGAATGTTGACACCCTATATTGCAAGAAAACTTGCTGTGGTCAGTCCTACTGAGGTAAGCTTCTGTTGGCCAAAACTTTCTCTAGTGATTTATGAAAGGAGTACCTGATCACTTCTAAAACACTGAACTCTCTTAGACCAACTTGATACTGAGAACAGCAGCATGATTTTTCTTTACAGTCGAGATAACTGCAGGGAAAACAAACTGCTTCAGCCTCAAACACTACAGACAGGAACAGTGCCTTACAGAATAATATTTGCAAAACAAATACAGGAACAAAAAAGTTAATTGTTCAGGGCTTAAGGATATAATGATGATGGAGAGCAAAGGTTAAACTTAACTCTTTAAAAGTGGTGCCAGGGAAGTCATGTATAAAGAGGTACTGCAGGTAATTGCTGCTCACAGTCAAAAGTAGCTGGACAATCTGAAGTAAGTGTGTTTCAGAGCAGAAAAAAGAGAAAACTAAAACACAGATTGTACTGTACCATGTTACTTGCACGTAATGTTTTTCCAGTATGTTTTTCCAATATGGGAAATTTCAAACTTTAAACTTAGTTGTGTAATTGGTCTAGCTGTTAATGAGATTGGATTGACTAGTACCATGGAACATTCTGATTACTGTGCATAATGATCCAAAACTGTTGTACATGTGTTACATCATGTAAATTCTTTTTCTTAGACTCTGAAGATGCTTAACAGTAACTCAGAGAACCCCTACTTGATCTGGAACAATGGAACACGAGCTGAATTACTTGAGTTTTTGGAATCTCAGCAAGAAAGCATGATTAAGAGAGTAAGATATTCTTTACTTTAAATTTGACTACTATTTTTTTTTAAAACTGTTTTGTGTTTTCTTATATATGCTTGGGATGCAATTGTATGGCTAATACAAGTATCCATTGTTGTCTACTCCTAAGTCACTTTCTTCATTCCATAGTTTTTAGAAGAAAACAAAAACCCTTACATTTTGCTTGTTCATTTCATGTTATGTTTCAGTCTGAGCATCTGACTTGCTGAAGCATTAAGTTTTCTGCTCAAGTATTGCCTGTTTCATTATCGGATTATAGCTTTACACTTTCTACAAGATTATTTTCTGTCTGAGCTTGTGCTACTTATCTCTGCTTAAAGGGTGATTGTGACAAGAGCTATGGATCTGACTTTGTCTTCAGTGACCATGCAAAGGAACTTATTGTGGGAGAGATTTTTGTTAGAGTCTACAATGAGGTCCCTACCTTCCAACTAGAGGTGAGATGTAGCTAAAAACCCTCCTGTTGAAACTAATGTTTTGAGTGCTACTTCTTCCTGTTTATCTCTCAGTGCAAACAGAGTGGAGAAAATACAAATCTTATGGGAATTTCCTTCAAGATCAGCATGTTATGAGAAAGCTCTTTACTGGAGCAGATAAATTAAAGAATGTCTGTCACAAGGTGTGTTCTTCAGATGTGTTAATGACTTGTCTCTGCAAGCTTGTGATGCAGACACTTGGGTTGATTCAGTAGTTCTGGGAGGTGGTGGTTCTGCCTACTGGCTTTACAATCAATCGATATATGTGGGCAAACATACACCTGTTGGAGCAGTGGCAGCTTTTTAAGTTTTGCTAGAAACAGGGTTAGTGTGATCCAGATGTTACAGTGGTCACAGAGAAGTGTTGCCTGTCTGGAAGAAAGGAGTATGTGAAATGTAGAAGTTACATGGATACATTTTGTTCCGTTGTGGGTACTGTTGCATCACACAGCTAAAAATGTTCTCATCTCTACTCTAAAGCTTCCTAAAGCATTTGCTGCAAGCCTCTTGGATTACGTAGGCTCACAAGCACAGTACCTTCACACGCTAATGGCAATAACTCAGACTGGGAAAGTGGAGTCCAACCAACACGGAGATCGCTTACGGAGAGTTGAAATGGCCCTGGAGGCTCTAAGAAATGTCATAAAGCACAATCCAGGTAGGCTTAAAACTGAACTTCCCCAGTACACTCTTCTGTGGACAACCCTAAAAACTGTGGACCTCTGTAGTCTTTATCTTCCAGTGAGAAGGAAGCTTGTTTTGCTGGCTAA
This sequence comes from Daphoenositta chrysoptera, assembly GCA_013397915.1. NCBI lineage: Eukaryota > Metazoa > Chordata > Aves > Passeriformes > Daphoenositta > Daphoenositta chrysoptera. Next base: position 2,059,916 of record VZRO01000214.1, read on the forward strand.
CAGACTTTAACATTGTTGGTAAGCCATATAAGCTTGCTATTTTTTTCCTTACCTGGAGAACACTGTCAGTAGATGTAGCAAAATGTTGGGTTAAATTCGAGCCTTATCTGTTTTCATCTCTGAATCATTAGGTTTTAACTCTAATTTGATCCTGCTCTTGCTAGGAAGACTTAAACCTCTTGAAAGAAACCTGTTTTTCTGTAATCCTTCGAAGAATCTTCAACTGATTTTTAAAATTTCCTTGCATCAAAAAAACCTTCTTGAACTGAGTACTGTGTGCTAGTAAACACCTAAGTGGCACTTGTGTTAGGGCCTCAGTAAAGCAAGAGGTGAAGATGCTCTTGAGAGTGGGCAGCTAATACCAGCAAAGTTTTATGAGCAGACATCAATGTACAGACTGGAAAAGTCTGAGACAAATGATTAGGATATTTTCCTACTGTATTATATGCTACTTGTAAGAGCAAACCATGTTACTACTGTGGCATCTAGCTGGTTAGGATGTTTTCTGTATTTGCAATTATAACCCTGAAGGCATCTGTTCCTGCTGGAGATGGCAACCCTGCTCTGAGCTGGGACATTCTGAAAGGGCAAGTGCATTTGAAGACAAGAGATGTTGATCAAAGATAAATAAAATTATGAAATTGGTTTAGTTGTTTTGCAAGAATGTAAGTAACTAGGCAGTCTAAGAACTATATCAGTTCCTTTCCTTAGGAGAGGTGTCCTCTGTTTTTGAAATATTGTTGACCTGAAATTCTGTGAAAGCTAGGTTAATAGAGAGGAGTTAATAATTTTCTTACTCTGTAGCAGGTGCTGTCCTGTATGAGCTGTTACAACTACTGTGGCAGACTACAGACAACTGTGTAGTCTTTAACACCTCTCTGTATAGTGAAATATGGGCATGGGAATTGGCCTTCTGTGAATGCTTTGGCTAACATGGAGAGTAACTTATTTGGTCTCTTGCAGGTTCTGAGTGTGAATGCATAGGGCACTTTAAGTTGATATTCTCCCTTCTGCGTGTTCATGGAGCTGGCCTGGTGCAGCAGTTGGCTCTGGAGGTAAAAAACCCAACCAGCCAAAAAGCAAACCAACACCCACAATCTCCCAACCTCCCTGTCTGGATGCTTTACATAATCACCTTAAAAAAACCTAACTGTGTAGCTGTTGGAGTAGCATCTAAAAAATATTAAGATGAGGGTTTCAAGGTGTCAGTTCCTTGGAGGAAATGTGATACTTCATGCCTGTGTCTTTGCATCCTTCTTTTCTGTAGACAAAACAATTTGGTGGCAGGAATAAATGTAAATATCAGCCCTATTGACCAGTGATGTGGCTGACTTTATAGACTCTGTTTTCTGAAAAGTGTCTTAATAGCTGGAATATAATCAAGTGCTGTTTCTTATCTTTTGCAGGTAGTGAACATAGTAACAAGTAATCAAGAATGTGTTAACAACATTGCTGAGGCAATGGTTCTTGCTAACTTACTGGCACTCCTGCATTCCTTACCTTCAAGTATGTACCGTAGGATTCTCCATCTTGCAAGGCAAAGGGTCTCTTAACTCAGAAATTTACAAGAATGCAGCTGGCTGAGCTTAGCACTGAGTTTTAGGTTAAAGTGGTCTTGTTAGCTTTATAGGACAAAGAGCTGGGTTATGAAGAGAAACTACAGTAAGAGCACCTATATATCAGAACAAAGCTTTCCTCAGCTTTCCCAGCTGTTGCTGTGCTCCGTTCCAGTTGCTCAGCTATTGAGAACAGTGAAAACAGCACTGCAGTACATTCTCAGCGAAACATGGTGTTTCTATGCCCAGGTCTAGTGAGTAACACTCTTCAGCTATCAGTTACTCCCCTGCCAGATAAGAAAAGCAGAGCTACCAAACAGGAATCACTTTTTTTTTTTAAGAAGAGGACAGGAAGCAGGACTAGAAATAGGTTGTTTTTAAACAAATGCAAAATTTAGGCCAGCTCTGTCATCACACAGGCCCTATGATATGCAGCTAAGTCACTTATATTCTGTCTAGTTATTTAAACATTAGTGACTATCATATCCAAAGCTAACAAGGATGATTTACAAAAATGTTGTGTGTGACCAGTTTTTTGTCTTAAATTAACATATGAATTGCAGATACTCTAATTACTTCTGAATTGTGTAGTGTTCCATTGACAAATTATTCCTGGGAGTTTAGCTAATTGGCATCTAGTTGAGAAGTTATGCTGTACTAGAATGTGTGATTGATTTGACAGTCCTTAACTAATGTAGTTTAGCCAGAAATCCCTAAGCTTGTAATTGTCCTAAGCTTTATTGCAGTTTTGATACAGTTTTCTGTTAAGATCAGTTACATTTATCTTTACTTATTCAGTCTCTGTGACACGAAGTCCTTAATGCTTTTTATTTTGACAGGTCGGCAGCTTGTCCTTGAAACTTTGTATGCTTTGACATCTAGCACAAAAATAATTAAAGAGGCCATGGCAAAAGGTACAGTACTACACTGAAAGCAAATGTTTCTGCAACAGTGGACTTAAACTGCATGGAGTGGCCACTCTCCCTTTAGAATAATCAGCAAGGAGTTGGAGAATGTCTACTACTTGTAACCAGAAAAAAAAAAATTGAATGCTTCCTATCTCTTTGTTACAGGTGCTTTAATCTACTTACTAGATATGTTTTGTAACTCAACTCATCCACAAGTCCGAGCCCAAACAGCAGAGCTTTTTGCCAAAATGACTGCAGATAAGCTGGTGGGTCCAAAGGTAAGAATCTTAACAGCTCATGTTGGAACTCTTTCTTGGTATTACCTGCATCTCTCTAAAGATGAGCAAAAAAATCTTCTTCTGTGTCTCATACACATAAGTACTCATGTAAAGAGCAATCAGGCTTTTTCAAAATAAATTCACTTTTAATCTGTGAGCAGACTTCTAGAAGTTGCTGTATGTACAGTAACTTGCATAAGCAGTTTGTTTTCCATTTGTGATGACTTTAACAGCAGAGACATAGATTTCAGTGTCAGTGGCTGTTGCTGTTTGAAATTATGGCAGTATTTTATTTTGTGGTGTTGTGGTCTAGCAGTTGACACTTCTAGCATTACAGACAGTTGGACATTGTGGAGTTTTCTGTTTCTCTCAGTTTGTCCTGGCAGTTCGTTTGTCTTATGAAACGCTAAATGTCATGTACGTTCATCTTTTCTTTTTAGGTTAGAATTACACTAATGAAATTTTTACCTGGAGTCTTCATGGATGCCATGAGAGACAACCCTGAAGCTGCTGTTCATATCTTTGAGGGAACTCATGAAAATCCAGAATTAATTTGGAATGACAGCTCCAGGGAGAGAGTATCAACAACAGTTCGAGAAATGATGCTTGAGTATGTGGAAACCTACTGACTCAGTTATCCTTAACTGAGACACTCTCTTAGTGGCAATAAACCAGAGTTGCTGTAGAAGGACTGTGAGACAGAGCTCTGCCTGTAAGAAGTAGAATTCTTGCAAGCCAGACTTCAGTGAAACAAACTTGTTCATTGTTTGTGTACTGTACCTGTAACTGAGTGATGCAGGTGCAGTTTGTGCACAGTCCAGGTATTTGCTTACTGCTGTAAGACGTGGAGGGATCCAGTGGGGGGAGAACGGGGCTTAGAGGCTGGAACTGCTTCACAGGGATGGAGGGAGACTGAGGTGTCGAGTGGAGAAGACAACTGCTTTCTTTTCCTGCTCATTAAAACTTACTTTCTTTTTAAAGGCACTTTAAACTTCAGAGGGACAACCCTGACACCAACTGGAAGGTAAAAGTGTACTGTTTCTGCTTTGAGTGTGCCTGGGAGGCTGTAAGCCACACGATAATAGATGCATGTATGTGACTCTGACAGCCTTTTGTCTGAAAGTACTAACAGGAATTCACTGCTGTGCTGTGAACATAACTTAATAACTGAAAACTGGTTTAATGTTGAATTGATGCTTTTGTTATTACTTGTACCTTGAAATTAGACACTTACTGGTAAAACCACTGTCAGCATACTCTGAATGTTCTAATAGTTCAAGTCATTCTAAAACACATAAAAAATCAGCAATGAAGGAAGATACTGGTTTGCTGGAAAAAGTCCTGTCACTACACAGCCATAGCAAACTTGCTCTTGGTAAATGTGAAGTAACTTTACTAAGTCAAGCACTTAGAGTCTCAGCACTCAAGTACTTTTTGAGCCATTCCCTCACATCAGGCTCATCAATGAGGCATTTCAGTATGTAGTGATTCCCAGTATCTGTGAAAAGCTAGACATGACTTCCTCCCAACAGTGGAGTTGAAGTTCAACATTAAACCAGTTTCTAAACACATCACGATGTTTATTTTGATCCCAATGAAAACTGGGAACTTCCTTAGATTGATGGTGAGAAACCTTTCCCAGAAATGTGCAAGAAAGGAGGAAAGGGCTGTTGTGTCATCAGCCTTGTTGCTGGTACTTCTCTTGAACTTGGGTTTGCCACTGTTGCAGGTGTAGGTTCAGTTACTTGTGTTCTTTGAAAGAAAAGTTCACTGTAGTGGGACTGCCTGTACTGCACTGCTCTTTCTATTGTCACTGCTTACCTCACGCTCTCTCAAGATGAAGAGTTTATTGGTCTTGCACAGCTCTGTTTCAGAGAATACAGTAACTGACCCTGACCACTTAGAGAAACAGTTTTAGCTCTCACAAATACCCTTGTCAATAACTTCTACTTTACAATTCAACAGCTGCCTGAAGACTTTGCTGTGGTGTATGGTGAGGCAGAAGGTGAACTTTCAGTGGGGGGAGTCTTCCTCAGGATTTTTATTGCCCAGCCGGCCTGGGTTTTACGGAAACCAAGAGAATTTCTCATTGCACTGTTGGAAAAGTTTACTGAACTACTGGAGAAAAATAACCCCCATGTAAGATGATTTTTTTCTGGTCCTATGCTTTGAATTTGTTTAGCACTTCTAAGTTTTTAGTCTTTTAGTGTCTGATGAACTTAGATTCTCACACTTTGTTCCCGTCATGAATAGGGTTTTTTGTCTTTTACTCTCTGTAAAAGTGTGTTGATATGTTTAGGCGACATCTGAACAGGAGTCAGAAGTTTTTAAAGTCCCTGAAGCTGTAGAATTAGCTTCAGTTAAGTCTTGGAGACTTATTTTGTGCTAGAGATGAGGCTTAACAAATGAAGTGTCTTTTAATTACTCCATGACTGACCAACCTAAAAAAATGGCACTTGTTCTACACCACCTAAAAATTTTCTGCTCTTGAGACTTCTATTGTCCTTCTGCGACACTAGCTTCCCACTCTGGTGTAAATTATGTGACTTACAGAAGGCTGCCACATAAGAGTTTAATGAGAACAGCAAATGTGTTACAGTTTGAAAATTAGTTTTTAAACAGTGTTCAGACAGATTCTGGGTTAGACTTGCAGGACGGAAACTAACTTGCATGTTGAATAAAACAGGCATCTTTATTACAAAGATGTGATAGCAGTTTGTAGAGGCATGCACTAGTGCTTCTGCACAGACTGCAGAACCCTTTAGGAATTCAGGTGGTCAGCTAAACATCCATGCTGTCATGCTTGCACCAAGCAACTTAGCCTGATACTGGATTCTCTAGATGCTGGAAACAGTGCTTAGGAATTTCTGTGTGATCTGTCTTTGTGGAACTAGTGAATGTTTGCCACTACTGGAGCTGATAAGCATGTTCTTAACTTGTTATTTTAACAGTTTGAGAGCAAAATGATATAAAAGCATTAGGGAAAAAGGATCTGTAATGCAGAGCACGTGAGAAATGTTGTTATTATGATGATACATAAGGCTTTATTGAGTTACACTTTCTGTTGATTTTCAATTTTCTGCAGGGGGAAACTTTAGAAACCATTACCACAGCAACTGTGTGCCTGTTCAGTGCCCAGCCTCAGCTAGCTGATCAAGTTCCTCCTCTTGGTCATCTTCACAAGATAATCCAGGCTATGAATCACAAGAACAATGCCATTCCTAAAAGTGCCATTCGTGTCCTGCACATATTGTCAGACAATGAGGTACTAAATCATCTAAGTGCTTGAGGGGAGAAAAGCTTAGCTGGAGTTATTTGTATTGTTTAGTAGGGTTCCTGAAAGGGCATTATTCTAACTATAAATACCATATAACAAGTGAGGAGGGACCTATAGCTGACTAATGGAGAATTGATAGATTAAACACTGAGAAATCTATGGTGTTGGCTGACCATATCTGCAATAACCATTAATCTTGGCATAAAATAAAGTCCTTGGGATGTTTGTCTCTCTACAGCTTTGTGTTAGAGCGATGGCATCACTGGAGACCATTGGCCCTCTCATGAATGGAATGAAAAAGAGATCGGATATAGTTGGGATAGCCTGTGAAACACTCAATCGAATGTTTCAGAAGGAACAAACTGACTTAGTAGCCCAAGTGAGTAGTACATTCTCAGACTGTAAAAATGTGTTACTTTTATATTTGAGTGTATTTAAATTGTTCAACTTTAAATGGCATCTGGGAAGCCTTCTGGACACTTAACTAATGTGCTTTTCGTGTTGGAAAAGTTTTTTTATCTAAAATGCAGACCCGTTCAAGGATGTTACCTGAGCATTGAAGCTTAATGCACAGGGTAGTGTTGTATCCACTGAGAAAGTGTAGTGGAATGCCAACTAATTCAACTGAGTTTACACCTAGATAGAGCAGAACTGCTGGACAGTATCTTTGCTTTCTCTTGTAATACTAAACATCTGTATAGAATGTCTTAGTCCATGTTCAGACAACTCATTTGGGTATGTTTGCAGGCTTTGAAAGCAGATTTGGTCCCTTATCTTCTAAAGCTGCTTGAAGGTGTTGGCCTTGAGAACCTGGAAAGCCCATCTGCAACAAAAGCTCAGATTGTTAAAACTCTGAAATCCATGTCTCGCAGCCTGCAGTATGGGGAACAGGTGAGTACTGACAAGTGCTTATCTGGCCTTCGACACTTGGTAGATCAAACTCTGACCATCCCTTGTTTAATCCTCTGGCTGGTATGCGCATCATTCCACCGAAAATGTTAACATCCTTCAACTACAAATTTATTGTGGATTGGAATGGCTTAATCTCTTGCTTGTGGAGAAGTCATTGGTTCAATGCATGTGAAGAGCACTGATAAAAAAGACAAATCCCAAGTGCAGAAATGTTCTATGAGCTGGTTAGCTTTAACTGACAGTTCTTCAGAACTTGTGTAATTAATGTAAATTGCTTTTTTGTTTTCTGAATAAATACGTCACTGTAGCAGCTTTATGGACGTATATTAAAGTTGGTAAATTTGTCCCAGGAACTGCACTAGTTCTTGATGCCTTTCTCTTACCCTTCTATTGAAACCTTTCTCAAGGGGAGGAAACTGGGAATAGGTCTTTCTTCCAAGTAGTCCCTATCTTGCTATAGTACAGGAAATGTCCTGTTCTCCCTCAGCTGTCAGTGCATGGCAAGGGGCTGCTTGCAGGGTTGCTTTTCCTTGTTACCTTTCTGGGGAATGAGGGACAAAGTCAAGCTACTAAATGACTTTTTTGAGCATTGTGTTCAGCTGCACAATTCACATGGAAAAGCAAGTCTCCCTGGAAATGTGTGTGAATTCCATATCACAGCCTGAATTACTGCCATGCTCTTCGGTGTAATCCCTTCAGAATAGTTTGGCTCTAGAAAATGAGTTTGTTTGCCTAGAACATGACAAATGGCTCTTGCTCACTTTGCTAATCTTTTAAAATACTGCAGGTAAATGAAATTCTGTCCCGTTCTTCTGTGTGGAGTGCCTTCAAGGATCAGAAACACGACTTGTTCATTTCTGATACACAAACATCAGGATACCTCACAGGTTAGCAACTCTTTCAGGTTTATGTCCTGAATTGTACTGAACTGTTACTTAATTGTCACGCTGGACTCTGGAGATACTGTTTATCCCCAGGATCTTTTGCTATCACATGGTGTGAACATTCAGTGTTGTAAAAATACAGTAAGTTCTTAAAACACTTACTAAAAGGTGAAATTCTTGCTGGTTGAGAATATATTTCCCTGCATAGTCTTTGCTGTACATACTTAGCAATAGAATCTGGACACTGCCAAGACTTGCAAGTACTCTGTAGTGATAAAGCAGAGATGTAATTGAAATTGATGAATGATAGTAGCTTTTCATGCTTTCTCAGGATCAGTCTACTTCAGTTCTAGAACACAAGTTTTTCCACAGTTTGGAGGGATGTGTAAACTGTCTTCAGAATCACTCAGACTGTCTGTATTAGTTGGCTGTGTGAATTAACACTGCTTTAGTGTTAGGCAGGTAGTTGTACTGTTGGAAAAGTTGGAATGCTAATAGGCTGGAGTTTGAGGCTGTGTTCCAGCCAGAATCAGTGGCCTGCCGGGGTGGCTTCGTGCCCGTACATGGAGCTTGCAGCATATAATTCACTGCAGCAGTGGTGCACCTTGGGTGGGTCCCCTGCTGGTGCCACTGAGATTGAAATGGTGCCACCTCAGTCCCACTGGCAGTGAAGAAGAGCATTTTAGCTGTGTGTGCTGTGCACTGCGTGCACACTAAGGTTAGCAGCTGATGGGAACTTCCTTGCATGGTGCAGACATAATTCCAGATCAGTTATGTCACAGCAAATCAAGTCGTGGTTCTTCCTTTGCTCATGCAGCACTTGACAGACACAAGTATCATAGTCCAAAACATCACTACCACATAAAATATTTTCAGGTATAGCAAATAATGACATTGCAGCAAACTTTGTCTAAAGCAACACATGATGCAAACTTCTGACTCCTCAGTAGCCATCAGCTGAACAAACACTTGGTCTTAAAAGCTTTGCCTCACAGGTGAGGTTTTAAAGTCCTTTTTGACAAGCCAGTGTGGTCATCCATGTGCCACATGGAACTTTCTCATCGAACCCAATATAGGAGTTGGTAAAGCTTTTGAGCATAACTGAACTAATGAGGTATAAATCAGATGGCTAAAGTTTGTCTTGCAACATACTAGCATGTATTTTGAGAAAATGAAGCAAGACCCTTTCAAGTCAGGAATTACACATTCTAAAAGTAGTTGCTTAAATTTTGAGAGTAGGTATATTGCAACACTTGATGCATTTTTTCATACAGGACTCTGTGCTTTAGCTCTGAACAGGAGTTTTCTGGGTTTTGTACAGTTTAATGCCACTTTGACAAAGAACACTGGTACTGATTCAGTATGTACTGAATTTCCTTGGTATTTCATAAATACTATAAATTTAGAAATAAGAAGAAAATGCTGACTGATTACTGGCCAAGAACTGAAACTATACCAGATGTGGTCAGGCTTGAGACTGGGGGCAGTAGCGTTTTCCAATTACCTTAAGGCCTGTGCTGCTTTTAAATTGCCTAATGTTTAAGTGCTTGCCAATATAGAATGAAGGTGCTGTACAAATGCAAAGGGTAGATGGAAACCAAGCTTTATTTTTAACCTCTCTTATCTTGTATTCTGCCTTATGTCTTGCTTCAAATTGCTTTGCTGTTTGCACTTCCCTTGAAACTTCCCTTGCTTATTTCTCTTCCCTCAGGTGTCTCTTCTCCTTCCCTTCTAACTGGCAGCAGTCCCCTTCACCTGAGAAGTGGGCTTTAGATCTGCTGTGTCAGGCAGCTTGCTAACTTCTGTGTAGCTCTCTAAAGCAGGTAGATACCACCTCGCAGAACGCACGCTGCGCTCGCTGCATCCCGAGAAACACGTGCATGTCCTAGAGCTGTACAAATGCGTGGTCCCCAACTGCCCCACACCGACACACTTGGCCTTCCTCGGGCACACAGGAGCACTACACTGCCAACTGTGCTGGCTGGTACTCGCTGGTACTGCACAGGAACTCAGCTTTGGAACTGTGTTAGGGATCCTCCATGATGGAACAGCTTGAGGCACAAGATAACTATGGGGAGCTCTTGCACTAGGATGTGTGACAGTGGGTGTGACACTTGGCAGGTTCCACTGATGGGCTGGCAAAGAGGGCCCCTCCTGCAGCCAGAGAGCTTCTGATTGCCAAAGGCACTGCTTGCTTTGCTCTCTGCCCCACAGCACAGTGTGGGACTCTTCACAGGGAGACAAACCACGCTCTGATGTTCTGGCTCTGGGCTGTAGTGTGAGAGAGGAGGGTGGGGCAGGAAGGAATAGTAACTTTGGGAGAACTCAGTGAGGATGGCTTAAAGGGCAAGAGTACAGGACCCAGCAGAACTTAGGATGTTGAATATTGGCACTGTAGTCTGGAGGTGCAACACCAAGTTGATTGCTGTATTGCTGCAGGAACGTGTTGTGAATGATCAGTGTTCTAGTCACTAATCTGATAAAAATTACTGTTAAAACATCTCATGCTGCAATGTAAGCTTTTCTTGCATTTGTTGGAAGTTTCTATATGACTAAATTTTTAATTCCAGGCTTTGAGGGAGAGAGGCTTTGCCTGAAGTGCAAAACTGATTACCCCTATAGTAATCAACATGGAGACTTACTAATGGTAGGAGTCCTGCATCTCCAGTAGAGAATTTGTGTGTCCCAAGAATGCTGTTGCTTTATTCCAACTGAAGGCGCAAAATGCTGGCTAGACCAGCTTTAGGCAGTTCTGCTTCTTTATGGGGCAGCCCATTGTGCTTCCTGGAGCTATGCAGCTGGGAAAAACCTTTACAACACTGAAAAGATAACACAAGGAGCGCAGTAGTGGAACACATACCTGAAATCACTTTAATTCCATGGCAGGGCCTTTCTTTAGCAAAGGAAGTCTTTACTGCTGCTTCCATGATGGAAGGTGAGATGGGTAGTGCAGGTGGATGGGGGTCTTCTCTAACTCCTTTGGCATATCAGAATAAAAAACACTGAGCAAGCCCAAAAATGGCCTCCACAAGCTGTTCCACTTGGTATACTAAGAAGTCTTAGTTTCTAGTGTTCCTAGAATTGAAAGAATCTAAAGAAAAACCCTTAAATGTTCTTGTGTAAGGTGTCTGGTTGACTTAGATGATGTATCTGAGTGTTACCAGAGGGAATAAAGCTGTTCAGTCACCCGGTGGAAGGAAGAGTAATCCCCAGTATTTGTTTTCCTCCCGCAAGGCCCTGGAGTTGCTGGTTACCTCACTGCAGGGACGCCGTCATCCGTAATGCCCAACGTACCACCCCCGGTAGACAACGACGTGGGAGATGTCAGCTAAGGACTGGAAATCCTTGTGCAAGAGACAAAGGCACACTGGCCAGTGATGAGGAACAGCACTTTCCTCCAGTACATTGAAGTGAACTTACTGCCTTGCCAGGTGTTTATGACAGTGTTATTCCTTTTTTCTATGACTTTTTTTTTTCTAGGAAAAGTCAGTGATTCTAACTACCACACTGTAACACAAGAAAGCACTCTGTGGATCAGTTGAAATGGGTACACAAGAATTTTTTCTTGTTGTACATAAGCACATTTTGTTCCTTTATATTTGTTTACAAGACTGTGAATCAAACTTTCCTAGTTTTTATATTTTATGAATTAGCATGACTGGAGTTGAGCTACAGTCTAGAGGAATTGGGCTAAAATAACTTTGACCTCACCGACCCCACTAAAAGGGCATCCCTTCTTTTCTCAGTCTGATGTGATCACTCCCATTGAACATGACCTGAAAGGGTTTGTCCCTGCACCAGTTCACTCATGTCCTTAATCATTAACATTATCTTCTTCCTTGGATCAAACAGCATTAGACATTTGTATGTATAACTGGCTTGACCAAATTGACAAAGCTTCAGCAAAAAAACCTTAAAAAGTTGACATGTTATGTAAGAAATTAGTGTAATTGTGAAATGTTCTATACATTATCCAGTATATAAAAACTTTCTATATTGAGTGTACATTATACAGATCATTCATATGTACATAAAATTTTAAAATAAAGGGAATTAAGAGCCTTGTTAATGAGATAAAGGTGGTGTTCTTGTGTAGCTGTTCTTTCAAAGTGTGGGACATGAGGGCAGTCAGAGACCCTGATTGGAAGGTGGCTAAATATGGTCCCTGGGCATTCTTGGTGGGAAAAACACATTGTGTAGGTTTTGACAGCCTGGAGCAAAACTCCTGAAACACATGTAGTAAGTACAGTGCAGGTGGTTTTGGTTTTGAAGTGCATTTCAGCCCCTGACCTCCTGACACTCAACATCCTAGAAAACATTCTTGGCAGGAAGCAAGAGGAAACTAAGGTCGATGGAAATGTAAACAAGAATTACTGCTTTCTCAAAAGAGGTTATAATCTTGGTTTTAAGTATAATGAGGTAAGAAACTTCGTGGAATGCTACCTAGAACTGGAACTGTGCTGCTGTGCCCCCCCACGAGTGACCAGAGCAGCTGCAGCTGGACACCCTTCAGGTGAGCACTCGGCTCTGGGCTCAAGGACAGAAGTGACCCCAGCCTCATCCTGAAGGCTGAGCCAAGCAGAATGTGTTCTCCCCAGGTTCCAACAGGAAGGAGCCTGGAGGGGGGCTTGTTTGTTCATGCAAACAGTAAATCCTTGTGTCCTTAACTTAATTGCCCTTAACTTAGCAGCCCTGTATACGTTGAAAAGTGATTATCCTAACTCCAGGAAGGAGAGCTACCAGTGGTGCAGTGGGCTGTGATCTGCCTGGTTCTGTTCCTGCACGGGCAAGTTCTCTTGAAATAACTCAGGTCAAAGGGGATTGATACAGGAGCAGAACTGAGCAACTCTCACCTCTGAGAACTTCACAGAGGTGGATTGGGCATAAATGGCAGAGTTTTGGTAGCAGCAGAGGCCATGAACTGCACCCTGACACTGCTGCTGCCAGCCAAAACATCGACTCCTTAGGGAGGAAGGTGCCACCTGAGCTTAGGCATATTTAAGAAAGGGTGGGAGCAGCTGGCATCAGGAGACAGGAGGAGGCTTGTGAGGGTGCACAAAAGGAGTGACAAGGATGCAAGCGAAGACAAAAGGGACATCTAGAAGGGAAAATGGGAGGAGATCCATTTGGAGAAGCACTGCAGATTAATAAGCCAAGCAGTAGCAGACAAACTGCTACACATGACCCCAGCCTCCTGTGCTGCCCTGAGCCTCACTTGAGGGGAGCTGGAGGAAGGACTGCAGCTGAGCTTTGGACAAGAAAAAGCAAGGTAGTACCTCCAGGGTTTATCATTTAACAAAATAAAAAGTTTAGCCTAGCCTGTAATAAATGAAATTGTCTGAGCCTTCTGCATTGTCTACAATAGAAGGATAAAAGGCTTTGATTCAGAGCAAAGAAAGCACTTTAGGCCTGTTAGAAAATAGATTTTATTTAGTGTTATAAAGAACCCAGACATGTTATTTACATGGCATTCTGCAAATTCTTAAAAGCAAGCCCATAATTATTAAGTGTAATAAGTGTAAATACTGAGAGAAGAATTGCCTCCTTTTAGAATCAAGCTTTTGTATTCATCCAGTTTTACCTTAGATAGCATTATTACACTAAAACTTCCCAAAATCTCCCCTGCATTTGAGAAGGCTTTGTGCTAACATTAGATTTTTGCAGTGAGCTTCTTTGACTGATCCAGGAGTTCCCACCTTGCAATGGTTGAGAGATGAACTTCGTCGGGCCCGTCTGCCAGGCGCAAGGTGCGTACGTACGCAAACCTGTGGGGGGAGCTGAGTTAGGGCTGGCTTCCTGGCCTGCCACAGCAGCCACACAGGCTCACACGGGGGCCCTCAGCACTGCTTTTGCCACAGCTGCCCTTTTGACACTCCCTGCTTTGAAAAGTGCTAGCACGTGGGAGATACTGCAGCAAAATCTTCCTGGCAGGATTGAGATGGGTGGGCTGGGAATTCTCAAGTTTCGCTTCTCCCCAAGGCCGTAAGGGATAACATCAAGCTTTAGAAGCACATCCTCTTTACTGCTGATAAGAACTATTTTAGCTCCAGTTCCAGCTTTTATTTTTTGTAAGGCTAATTGCAGTAGAAAAACAATTGTTCTAAATTTTATAGCTAAAAGGGACATGTACTTTTATTTCATGCTGAGATGGAACAGCATGTACTGGTGTTAAAAATTATTGTAAAAGGAATGCTTAGAATCTACTGGAAATCTCCCTTTACTCACATAAACGCCAAAGGAAAATCCTGGGAAACTCCAGCTCCACCACACACTTGAACTGCACGGTCTATCACTTTAAGCACAGCTCGTGGAACAACCACTTTGGTCATGGCTACCTGTAGTTAGAAGAGAACTCACATTATCACTAATAGTTTCATAAGCAAGTGAAAATATTTACCCAACACTTCTGCTGAATATTGGTATCTCTCAGTACATTCCTTGCTCTCAGGGTTGGATGAGAGCTCCGCTGTTCCCGCTCCTGGGTATGGTAAAACTGTTTCCAGTCACCCAAAACTATCTTACTGTGTTGAGACAAGCAAGCAATGCTTGAACAGATTCTACTCCATTTCTGAGATCACTCCCCCATCTTCTGACAATTAAAAGCATATCTTAAGGCTGTTTTCAACATGGATTTATACTCTACAATTACAATAGTAATATTTAACAATACATTTTAGCTTGTATTTTAACCAGCTGACTGCACAGGCATTGCATCCCCCAAGTCCTAGCTACCAAAAAATGCCATTTACCTCTTTCCTTGCTCTTCTGTTGCCCAGCATGTCAATCTTGCGGGCTGTTTGCAGTGTGAGCAGGCGAGCCTGTTCTATGCTAAGGCGGCATTCCGCAATCCAGTGGGCAACAACTTCCTGCAGAACCAAAGCCGACATCAGTTACTGCCTCTGAGCACACGTGGAGCCCCTCCCGCTCCTCTTCCTCAGCACATGCACCTTCAGGCAACCTGGAGCCACTCGAGTGCAAATTAAAGCCTATCTAGTATGAGGCATGATAAAGAAAACACTTCACTGAAGAAATACTAAAGAGAGAGCAATTCTTTTCCTGCCAGGAAAGAAGAAAAAGGGAAAAGCTGTGGATTCTGGCACCAGATCAGACCCCACTGCATGCTGGCCATTTTCCTGAAGCCCTTCCATGCCTGCTTTTTCCTCCCTGCTTTCCTTTACCTATTACCATCCCTCACAGCCCTCTCTCCATGTAATAAGCCCCAGTATACAAAAATAGGGGGTGAAGGGGGTGAGGAGTTCCTTGTTTTGCTTAAACTGGTGGGGTGGTGTGTCACACAGCGAGGTGAACAGCTGCAGGGTGGTGCCTGCTGCATCTGCTGCATCATGATAAATTAGTAACTCTCTGGATTTGAGATGAAGTTATGATCTTGGCAGCCCCTCCCTGCTCTTCTTGCCTAATTCCCCCCTGCAGCCAGCATACCACAGGAGAAACAAATGTGTCATGCTTGTCAGTGCAAAAGCTGTTTGGAGCCTGAGCCAGCCTCGGGGACACACTTTTCCTGGGGCTGTGGATTTTGTAGCTTTGGCAGGCACAGGATGCCAAGCAAATGTGCATCACTTGCTTCTATGCAGTCTGGAGGCTCAGCTTGGCTGGTACCAGCAAGGGTGGTCTGAACCTGGGTGGGGTGTTCAGTTCTCTTCTCTCAACAGCTCCTGGAGTCATTAATGATGCCTCCTAGATGGGGAGAGGCACCCTGGTACTAAAGGCAGCTGCCAGCCTCACCTTGTCCTTAGGCATCCTCACTGTGAAGAACCTGCATGGGCTCTGCAGCTGCCTCCAGGTCATGCCTGTGGCTTCATCAAACATCACTGTTACTTTAACAAGCTTCTGAGAAGCAGAGTGTGCCTCATGCAGTTCTTACTAATTCTAGGTTATGGTGGTGAATTGAAGTTTGGCAATCACATGTCTATTTTCCAGTCATGTCAAGTTGCTCCCTCTAGATCTGCACAAACAATTTGCTACAATCTGTGCCAGATGCTAATTCAATTTCCTCTTTCCATTGCTTTTACTTGTTTTTTCCAATAAAGTCATCTTAGCTGTTGGGTAAGACTGAGGAACACTTGAAATGTAACAGGCCAACTACCAAAGTCTGATGATTCCTAAATAAAGTAGACTGTCGTATTTTTATTATTTTAGCTAGCTCTTGCTCATGAACCATTCTTTCAATTCCAGAGCAAGATAAGAGCAAGAATCTCCAGTATGCCCTTGGTGTGGTCTCTACTTTCATAAACAACTACATATATTTGATCAAAGAAGTAAAATTTTCAGTGAAATTTAGACTCCTGAGTGTCTCCAGTGATTGTGAATGGAGACATCCAGGTGACAGAATGGATTGTGACTTTAGAACTATAAGCTGTATGCCTGAAAAAATACCTGTCCAAATTGATCAGGGAAAGCAGAGAGCAACACACAGTGAAAAAATCCATATTCAGATCCAGCAAAGGATATCCACTATTCATTACACGTCGCAAGGGGGAAAAAAAAAAGGTGCTGTAGGTTATGGTGAAAAATGGGAGCCTTGCAATGTGTTTTTTTTTCCTTTGCCACCCAAAGCTTTATGAATAGGAATTCAAGGCTGGGGCAGAGCTGCTGCCGTGTGCGTTATCAGAGCCACGAGGCTGCGTGTGGGCGAAGCAGGGGTCAGTGTGTGGAGCCGGCGAGGGAAGGCGCTTACGTGCTGATGGAGCTTCTTGCCGAAGGTCTCGCGCTGCGCCGCGCGCTGGCACAGGAGCTCCAGAGCCGCCTCGGCCGCCCCCAGGCACCGCATGCAGTGGTGGATCCGGCCCGGCCCCAGCCGGCCCTGCGCGATCGCAAACCCCCTGCCCTCACCTGCTCGGAAAGAAAAACAGGCACTGCAGGCTCCTTGATTCCCTCTTGAAAGGGTCCAGGGCTCCACGCAGAAGTGGCCAGCAGAGCTGGAAGCTGCTTCGAAGCTTATTTTGCCAAACTATTGCTGATCCAACCAGGTCTATATTGACACGCTATTAATAATACTTATATCATGAAGCACACCCCAAGGTGGTTTCTGAGGGGGTTTGACTTACCTGATTAAATTAAAATTTTGTTAATCTTACACTGAAAAATACATCTATGAGATCTGGAATATGTATCTGGGGCAAGACCTTGAGGTTGGCAGGTCCTAGGGCTACTCAAGAGAGAAAGCTCTCTGAGCAAAATAAAAGAAGCAGAGGGGAAGTAGACAAAATCAGTATTTATACTAAGTGAGAGAAATAGAGCAGAGTTCTCCCTGCAGGGGGTCACAATTCTGGCCTGCTTATTATTTCTTTTTCACTTTTGCCAAGTACCAGCCATGGAGTGCAGCAAAACATTCTTTCTAAAAGTCTGTAAAATCTATGAGAGCTGGTTTGGGGGGAAGAACTCCAGCAACAGCTTTTGCTTTGCTCTACTTCAGGGCAGTGATATTTGCAGGACAGCCAGAGCTGCCCTGCTTCCTTCTGCTCTAAACAACGTACATTCAAGCAGCAGGTAGGCTGCTAAAGGAAGAGTGGGCTCCCTCAACTGACCAGAGCTGTTTACAATACCTTATGGTGATTAATGAAATAAACCACTGTTTATAAAGCTTGGTTCATCGCTGCATATATTAAAAAGGAATTAGTGCTGAAACTCACCCAATATTATATTGGAGACAGGTACTCGCACGTCGTTGAAGTGTATCTCAAAATGTCCTCCATGGATCTCATCTGCAGAGACAGAAAACACAACAGCAGGGTAAAACAAAGGAGGATAAAAATACAGGCCTCCAGTTCCTAACCCTGCTTCTATATATGCATTTTACCGATTTATTTCATACACAATATTTATTAGTATAACCGCAGCTTCTGGGACTGCTAATAAATTAATACACATACAGCTGGTAAATATGATCACCTACCCATGTAGCCAAACACTGAGAGGGGTCTTATCAGCTTCAGCCCTGGTGTGTCCATTGGAACAATAATCATACTGTGCTGCTTGTACCTGACCAAGACAAAAAGCACAATTACCTCTGAGCCTCCCTTCGTCCCTTCCTTCCATTTTTTCAATTTTCTATCCTCAATTTAGGACTGGCATAAAGCCAATGCTGAGATTTACCTGTACCACCTGCACCATCCTGTCCACAAAGTATGGCTTCAACACTTCTTGACCCAGCAGCCAACAAGTGACAATGTATTAGTGGCACCTAATGCAGCATGACTGAGAAACTCCTGCTGCTGTCACCTCCATGCACATACATCTGGATCCCCCAGTCAGTTCCCCCGCCTCTGCTTTTCCATTTTGTTCCCAAAACAAGTTTATCAGAATCATCATCTTGGCTTGCCCACAGTTTAGGGAAAAAAATTCCCCATGTTTACATTCCTTCAGAATATTTAA
This sequence comes from Daphoenositta chrysoptera, assembly GCA_013397915.1. Lineage (NCBI taxonomy): Eukaryota > Metazoa > Chordata > Aves > Passeriformes > Daphoenositta > Daphoenositta chrysoptera. The sequence goes on from VZRO01000214.1 coordinate 2,078,123, forward strand.
GGTCAGTTGTTAGTCACACAGAACTGGAGGTGATGCCCCAGGTCTCTGAATTCAGTGTCCAGTTCTAGCAAGTGGAGTGTCACATAATCCCCTCCATTAGCTGCTCTTCAGCTTCTAAGAGCTCAACATCTACCAATGTCGGTACAACTTCCAGGCAAACCTTCCTGAGTGCTGTATGCAAGTTACTGATTGCTCCTTGGTGGAACCTAGCCAAACCTAGGAACTTCAGATAATCCACAGGATTTGGGCTAAAATCCATCTTAGATATAAACGTTCCAATTCTTTTGCATTAGAGCTGTGTGATTTTAACAGCACCAGACATGGGGCATTTTACTCATTACTTGTATAAAGTTTCAGCAAAAGTTTGCAATTCTACTTTGGTAATAAGAGTAGAACAACATGTTTGTGTCAAAGGAGAGGTATTATATTTACACGTGTAGGAATGGAATGATGTCCTGGGTTGCAGTGTGTTCTTGAGTAGGTCTGATTTAAGATGTACAATGCTCTCTGCTTACGCAGCTTCACATTACCAACACCCCACATTTCAAACTTAACTTTTTATATCTATAGATATCTTTGTGAAAAACTTAATCAGTAACTTCAGGTCTCTGATGTGCCACTTGTACCCATACTGTTCAGGGAGGCTCTGAAAAGTTTTGGTTTTATTATATAAGCATTATTATTTGTTATTTAATTCTTCCTGATGTTAATTGTTTTATATACTATACTTACAAAAAAAAAAAATGTAAGCCAGAGTCGTCGGTTGTTGGTTGAACAACTGATGCAGACTAAAATTTATGTGACCAAGATAAAGCTAGTGAAGCCCCCAAAATTTCCTGATCCAATTCATCAGACAGCTGCACAAACACTAGAGCTGGTGCAATGGAGAGAGGTGGGAAGCATGCCAATGAAAGACAGTAACAGTGGAAAGATTGGGAGGACTCAGTCAACAGCATCTGACAGCAAAACAGGAGCTAAGGATACAACAGGCAGATGCTGAGGTTTAAAACATCCCTCCAATGCAGGAGCACATCCAACTGCTGAAGGCAATTAATGGCATTTCACATAACAAAATTTTCACAAGCAGTGACTCCTCCACAGAACAAGTTTTAGGGAATTCTGTGTCTACTAGGAATTCTTACCTGGATGCTGATGAGTTTTTGGTTTTGCCCATTACAATTGCAACTTTGCAATTTGGGTTCCCAGCACCTTAAAAAAAGTGGCAAACACAAAAATAGTTTTTGGTATAAAATCTCAATGTCAAATCAAAGGAAGTTTCATAACAAGAAATCCTACTCCTTTCCTTTTGTGATGCAGGAGATGCAATCTCCTCCTGTGTTTATACTCAGAATAATCACGCTGAAACAAAATCCAGGTTCTTACTTAACATGCCAAAGGGAGCTGACTTGTGGGAAGAGGACCATGAAAAGCCAAACACCCAAACCCTCCAGCTCCATCACCTATTCCTATGAAAAGGGAACAAGAAGGTACTTGAAATGGAATCTAATTACTTCTGTCTCCATTTCAGCTGAGCAAATAAGTGTGATACAACAGCACATCTATCAAGGTGAGATGCTGCCATTTCAAAAGTAAAACTTAAAAATCTTCTTCAGCCTATAAAAAGACTGAAGAGGGTATGTGGTAATGAAACACCAACCACATTATAGATAAACTATGCAGATTTTTCCCCCTTTATGCAAACGATTCTAGATGGCACTTCAAAGAAAGATCTGAGTGGAAATGGTTACCTGAAAATAGCCTGCTAGCATTTCAAGCCATTGATAACATTATTTGAGATGTTTGTTATTTGGACATATTTATTAAGCCTTTGTAGCATAAAGCCAGCATTTTAATGTACAAGTCCTAAAGAAGATTCTTCCATTGATTAAAATAACATTTCTATGATCCTTAATCCTCACTGTCTTTTTCTTAGTACCAAAGCATGCTCTCATTCCTTTCAAAGCCTCCCACAAACAATAAGGCAAGGGGAAATACCCAGTGGGTGCAGCAATCAGTAATTTTTTACTGCTATCTCAATGCAGATGACAAGCTTTGCAGAGATTCAATTAAAGGCTTGATCTGCAGCAGCTTGGTTTTGTTCTGAGGTCAGAAACAAATACAACTTTTTAACTTCTCTGACAGCTGTTCTCACAAGGCTTGTGAGACTCTGATCTGGACAATGCAACCACCTGGCTTTGAGCTGAGCCACTTCCTCCTACATACAGCCACTGTGATGGCCAGGAAGTGGGAGAGAGGCTTATTTTGCTCTGATAAACACTGCCTGTTTGGAGGGCCAGACTGCCAGCTGTTTGCTTTCCTCTTTTGCAATATGGTATTCAGCCATTGTTTCCAGAGGGGCTTACAGAGTAGCCCATGAGCTGTGCAATGCTAGCAAGCTAAAAATCCCAGTGAAAAGCTTTGGGCAAGGGGATAAATCAACTTGGTAAAAAAAAAACCAAAAAAAAACTGGATCCAAAACACTTGACTCATTTGGGCAACTGCAACAAGCAGGTGACCAACCCCAAATGACCCAACATATGCTTTGCAAGGTACTACCCAGGGAAATGTCAATGTCACCCCTGTATAGAAGGTATTTGACCCTTCTCCTTTTCCACAGGAGGTAAAGAATTGCACAAGTGCTATTTCCTAAACCAGACCTATCTTCAAGTGAGGTTTACAACAAAAGATATTTTGACCTTCTGGAATCTCTTGATTTGTGAATAATACTCAAGTCACATCCCTGCTTCAAAACAAAGGCAAATTTAACCATGTTGTATGAAAAAAAAACAAACGGAAGAAGCTTTCATGTTGAACTCTGTGAGGAGTTCACTGAGAGCTGGACATCTGGTTAGATGTTCTAAATCATTTGTACACATTTCTGGAAGGCAAATGAATACCTCCATCTCATCTGTGCTTGTTCCTATCTAAGCACAGCAAAGAAAGGCAGATTCCTGGCCCATCCACTCCTTAGAGTCTGAAGTCCTAAAAAACTAAAATTTTATGTCACTTTGACCCTTAAAAGACAGAAAAGAAGTTCTGGTCTAATCCAAGACTCTGAAAGACTCCAGTGCTTTGGAAGGAATGCAAACAGCCTGGATGGAATAAATATCTCATTTGTAAATGACATTTTCACATCACTTACAGAATTCAAAGACATTGCTGGAGGACGGGGGAAAGAGTTCAAGAAGCCTATTATTTTGGTAGGAGTTAGAAGTAGTTTTACAAGAAAACTCACAACTGAAGAGACAGTAGACATTTCAGAAGGTCAGTTTTAACCCTATTTCCATATTGATGAGGTTTTCAATAGTTTTCAATGTATATGACTGCAGAACCTGTCCAAAACTTTTAGACCACAATGCTGCTACACTGGCAAACATCTTCAGTTAAACTGACTTCTTATACTTTTGAACTCTTCATGGCACTCACTCACACAGGCAAAGACAGTACTTTAAAATGTGCTTAGAGTGTTGATCACAATCCCATTAGAAGCCTAATCTTTGCTATCAGGGGTAAACCATGCTTAAGATTACTGATCTTCACACAATCAACTTATACAGGTTCTTTCTGGTGGAGAGACTACTAAACGTGGCAACCTTTGAGGAAGCTGCCATAGAGCCTGCTTTCAGAAGCCTGCTTTCAACAGCACTTTAATTCTTGCAATCTATCTATTTTTCAGTGTTCAGTCTTCAGTTTTCTGTCTAAGATGACTAAGGTCAGATAAACTACTGCCTGAATGCTGAATACCTATGATTTTGCCACATTGGCTGCTGCATCTGTCAGCCCAGCAGGTTACTTCCCTCTGCTAAAGGTCAGGGGTCTGTGGTGACTTACAGACCTGACAGCTTCCTAGACAGGCACTGAAAACACGTTCTGCACTTTCCTGCAAGAAGAAACTGGTCTTAGTAAGGTGGATGGCAGCTGATTGTTGGAATGTGGGAGTCTCCTAACAGAGAAAAGGGACACAGAGGCACATCCCACCAAGAGCCTGCAGTAATTTCTATCCACTAGCATATTGTGTTCCACAGCTTTATCTCATCTTCTCCAGATAACACTGCAGGCAGCTGGTTCATGGATGGCAAAGACTACACTGTAGCTTCAAGCAAACCGGCTACATGCAGTAAGGACAGAGACAATGCTGGGGGTGTGCAGCTGCAAGGGCTTTGCAGTCCTGCCACTGATGTGGCTGCAGGTCATTCCCAGTCGGAGCTCATGGGCTCAGCTGGTGCCAGTGAGAGCAGCTGCTGAGCTTAGGAATGTTTTTTCCTTGACTTCATGCCACTTTCACACAGCCACAAGCATTTTTAGTTAAGTAAGATCCGTTTTGTATTCACTCTTACTTATTAAATAATATTTGTTATTTTTGAGCCTATAGGACCCGACTGAATACATATATGGCAATATTATTTCTCTGTGCTGACTGGAAGGCTCTGTCCTCCCTGCACCCCTGGAAAGTTACAAGGAGCTGAGGAACTGCAATAAGCAAGGCAGGATTTACATGAACTGCCTACCTACAGCCTGCCCACAGAACCTCTTGGGCACTTCTGCAGGCAACACACACTTCCCTGGGAACATTCTCAGCTCTAGCTTGATTATTCCATCCTGTTGGAGACCATATTGAGACAAAGCCTATTCAGAACTGAGAGGTTCATTTGTTTTAAAGAGATACAGCTCAGGCCTCAAAGCCGTGACATGACCTGCAAGGAGATGGCCTGGAAGAAGCCCAAACATCTTATCTGCCACTGTGAAAAACACCACTGAAGTACTGTGATAACTCAAGATGAAAACATTGCAGAAATATGCACAAATATTGTGGCACTCTTCCTTTAGACTGCAATTCCTCTCCCAGCCCATTTTACTTTGTCGTTCTGAAACAAAATATAGCTTGTGGAAAATATATGCCCATTACATTCTTAGCTGCCCATTTTTAAGAATCTTTCCTTTCACATATTTCAAAATAATTGAAGCACAAACAGAAGGTTAATCCAGTCATAGGAGGTGCATCAAAGTGCCAAAAACCCCCAAAAATTGACCTCTGGTCTGCTCAGTATCTCTCTCTGTTGTTTGACTTCAATATTGTATTTACTGAAGCTTGTTAGATTGCTATCTGATCCAGGATAATTCAAACAGGTCACTAATTTGATTATGAATTGACAGGCAACATTCAAGTCCCTGCATCCCTCTCCCACAGGACGCAGGACTATCAGCTTGTACTCTGCTTGACAATTTGCCCCTTGCCTCCACATATTTTCCTTACCATCTTTCTGGTTTCCCAGACCGAAGGAACCCCTTTGCCCACCTCACAAAAAGCAAACTCATCTTTCTACTGTATCCCCTAAAAAGTTACTAAAGGAGAGGATATAAGGATCCCTTAAAACCTTCTATAGGCAGCCATCAAAAGCACAGTAGTGGCCCAAGGAAAGAATGTAGTGACTCCCTTTGGTGTCTGGGGCAGTAACTCAGCCCCAGATGGACCTCCTCTTTTCTCTCTCCTTTTCACCTTTTTAATGTGTGGTTTGATAAAAGCCTTTTTATCGTGTCTAAAACATTTGTACTTTCAGGAATAAAACCACAAACAACAAAGAGAAGGAGTTAGAGTGTCCTGACCTTCCAAAGAGCAGTCCCAGTGTGGTTGGAACAGGGAGGAATGTCGGAAGTGCATACGTTCAACACAAGAAGAGTTTCCAGCTAAGCACAATTTTTTAAAGGTTTTTTTTTTTAAACTGTCAAGTCAAAATGAAAGTGCAACTAACTTCCACATGAGGGTGTGGTGTTTGGAGATAAAATGCAATGTGTCAGACCAATTCAGATCACTTCACTGAGGCACATCTCAATTGCAGTACCTGCTACTCATCTGCTGCCAAAAGAAGGTTAGTTTTGTTTTAATCCTTGTTGCTCTATATATTGTATGATATCTTATTTGCATACATTTACTCTTAGTTAAGTTGGCTTTACAGAGAGACATCGTTTCACTAAGGCACATCTCTTTTCCAGTACCAAAATTAGATTTGTTCAGTAGAAGGACAGAATAGGGCTTAATTCATCAGAGGAAAAAAAACTTGGTTTAAACTGGGATTTTAACTTAATTCACCATCATTCATACAATCCCATATCAAGTTTAAAGACAGAAACACTGAATTTCTATCTGACTGGAAGGCTGAAATAATTCTGCAAGAAAACATGCAGTTGCAGATTTAATATATGTATTAGTATACCTCCTAGAAAACCCTATTTGAAAAATCAGCAGAGCTTCTGAGCTGTTTGGGTACTTGTGGGCAGTTTGTATGTGATAAAATTGCTTTCTGTCATAACATCCTGAGAAACTCCAGCTGTAAGATGCAGTGTGCCCACAGCAATCTGCTTCTGTAAGAAATTCCATTTGGGCACAGCTCCCTGTGTGGGATAGAGACTAAATTAAGCTTTTCCACCACTCTTCAGTGCCCGACTCCCACGGGACTGCCTGGCTGTTTGTAACACACGCCGGGTGCCTGAGAAACAACATTACCAGGAACGACAAACAGGAACAGGTATGGGAGCCAAAACATAACTGTGCTTTTAAGAGAGAAATGTCAACTGTTGCATTTGAGGTAACTTTGTTTCTGCCAAGAACTCAGGGCAGGCAAAAGCTTATCAGGCAGCGGAGCACAGTCACAGCCAAACTGCTTTGTCATATACAGAGTTTTAAAGACTGCCCTGAAATGTTTACTGGTTTGCTTTCAAGTAAATTTGTCAGTCATCCAATTTGAATAAACGTTTCTTGATGGGTTCTGTATTAAGTGTTTCAAGACCACAACCAAATCTTTTCGTTTAACTTCAAATTTTCCTCGAATCTCAGCTAAGTGGATTGAACTCTTCTTGCTGCAGTTTCTCTTCTACTAAAAAAAAAAATTTAAAAATATTCTTTTGCTGCTGATAACTAAACCTCTCCTCAAACTACCATAAAACTGCAAAAGATTACTACTGCTGGAGAATCCTGCTAACACAGCCTGTTAGGCATAGAACAGACATCCCTTTGCCAAAGTACTGAGTGACTGTACTTTTCCATTCTGCACATCTCATTAAAGCAACAATAAAGAACAAATTGCAAGACTTAAAATAAGAGTAATCATTTTTTAAAGTTTGATGGGGAGTGTTTTAAAATGTTAACAGAATAATAAAACAAAATCATTAACAATTGAAATAGTTAATTTCAAACTATACACTTTTGAGAAAATTTGGCTGGGGGAATCGCTGAAAAAAACAAAAATAGAAATTATTAATTTCTCTCTATTTAATTGGTCTGCATCCCTTATTATGAGATACATTAGTAACTTATTTTTTCCTAGTAGACAGATATATTAAAAAAAAACTTTAAGAGACACTTGGCAACCCTTCATTTAAACAATTGTCTAAGAAACAGAAATGGTATTTGCATTTTTCTTTCAGGCTTGAAAAAGGCAAATTGTAGCTCTGGGGCAGAATATCAGATAACAATCTGCTTTCAGCAACACTGACTTTAAATTCTGAACACTGAATATGATGAGAAAAGGGGGATTTATTTTTCATTCTCAGCTATTTTTTGTTACTGCTGTTAAGAAACCTTAATCTATTTCAAGAAAACAGGGTACTGCAGGACTGTATTTTACAATAGACAGAATTTTAGCACATTAGTCAATGAACACAGTCACAGGAAAAGAAGAAAATACTGCAGGACACAACTTGCTTAAGACACAATCTGAAGATACGAATACTTAAGCTTCAACCCTAAGCTGGCAGTGAGAACCCAGCCTCAGTGTTTACAGAGTAAATGTCATGAGGTCGTGCTTGAAAATCCAGCAGAGTTTCTGAGCTGTTTGGGTACTTGTGGGCAGTTTGTATGTGATAAAATTCCTTTCTGTCATAACATCCTGAGAAGCCTCCAGCTGTAAGATGCAGTGTACCCACAGCAATCTGCTTCTGTAAGAAATTCCACATGGGCAGGGTTTGCTGTGTGGGATGGAGACTAAATTAAGCTTGTCCTACCGCTGTTCAGCAACTGACTCCCCTGCTGTGCTTTTTGTAATGGGCATGTGCAGTGTGCCTGAGGAACAAACAAAAACACTCTCCTTGTATTATACTCATATCTAAAATTGGTCAAAATTTATGACAGCAGGCAGCTGCTTGCCTCAGCTGTAATCTGCTCATATTCCTTATACACCTGATTGTAACAGCACTTACAGCCCTCAGCTGGTATTCCTTTGCTTTGCAGAGGCTGGAGAGGGGAAGGTGTAATTCCAACCCTATAAAGGTACAGACACAGCTATGTGCAATGGAATATTGTCACACGTAACACGGGCGGAGCGGTTAAAGCAATGATGGCTCCTCTACTCAAATGTGGAAATCAGTGAGGGGTGCTCCAAGCATTTTACAATCTCAAATGCTAAGGGTAATAAAAGCATTTCAGTTGAATCCATTTTACTTTGTATTGCCCACACAGATGTTGTCAGTTACCCTATTTGATGTGAGAACTTGAGATGGTCTGTCCTGCCTGTTACAGTCTAGCTTCACTTTGATTATTCACAAATGTATTCTCAATATCCAAGTTCGTTAAATTTGAGATGTATAAGCAGCCCTGAAGAAGGGTTTTAGCTTTCAACAGAAATTGTAAAACTTAAACCCAGAATTATTTCTTTGATGTTTGCCTTCTTCCCACTTTTTTTGTGTCTTGTAGCTTTGCCACGGTCTGAGATATGAATAACTCAACAGATTACTGGATTGAGGATGAGGAGGATGATCTCAACCCTCTTATTGATTACAATACCTATGAGCTTCTCTGTGAAAAAGGTGATGTGAGAAATTTCAGAAAATTATTCCTCCCAGTGTTCTATGCACTGGCTTTCACGGTTGGAGTGGCTGGAAACTCACTAGTGGTTGCAATTTACACCTACTGCAAGAAGCCCAAGACCAAGACGGACGTGTACATCATGCACCTCGCCATCGCCGATCTGCTGCTGCTCTTCACCCTCCCCTTCTGGGCTGCAAACGCAGTGCAGGGATGGGAACTTGGGAATCCAATGTGCAAGTTCACCTCTTCTCTGTACACCATGAATTTCAGCTCCAGCATGCTGTTCCTGGCCTGTATCAGTGTGGACAGATACAGGGCCACTTCTGAATCCCAGGGCCGTAGAAGAATTGGCAAACACTGCAGTGTTACCTGCATCTGTGTCTGGCTGGCTGCCATTTGCCTGAGTATCCCTGAGCTGATATTTAATCAAGTCAAGAAACACAATGACAGGAATGAATGCCTTCCTGTATTTCCGATGAACATGGAAACACTCTTAAAATCAAGCATTCAAATCCTGGAAATTATCCTGGAATTTCTGCTTCCTTTCCTAGTAATGCTGGTCTGCTATTCCGCTACTGCTCGGGCAATCTTTAGGTCTGCAAATGTTAAGAAGTCCAGGCCTTTCTCGGTTCTGCTGGCAGTAGTGGCCACTTTCATTGTCACCCAGCTACCCTACAACATCGTGAAGCTGTGGCGAGCCATAGACATCATCTACATGTTGGTTACGGACTGCAACGCCAGCAAAACCATGGACATGGCGCTCCAGGTCACCAAGAGCATAGCCTTGTTCCACACCTGCCTCAACCCTCTCCTCTACGCCTTTCTGGGTGCCTCTTTCAAAATGCATGTCATGAAAATTGCGAAAAATTATGGGTACTGGAGAAGACGACAGCAGAATGGAAGACTTGAAGAAATTTCTATGAATTACGAAGAGCCTACTGAAGAAACAATAAGTTTCACTATATAGGCCCTCCATTGCTTTCATCATCTTACATAACCAAGGGAATTGTTTACTAATTCCAGGGGGTATTGTTTCTGCAGCTGTTTCTCTGCAAGTCAACTTTCAGATGAATTTCTGAAACTGCCAAGACACTACAGAGTGCTTCAAAGTGGAACATGTTTATCAGAATCAAGCAAGAACTGGACACTGAAACTCCCAGAAACAACCAGACATATTTACTAAACAACATCAAAAAATTCAAACAAAAAAACCTCACCACAACAAAACCCAAACACCTAAAAACACCCCCAAGATTTACATTTCAGAGTGTCACAGTACTAGGCAATTAAGTAACTGTGTAATGAGCAACCTGTACACATCTAAGCATGTAATTAAAACAGAGAAAAAAACTCATCAACAATCACACAACAGTACAGGAACCTTTGTACCAGAAGTTAATAATCCTGTGTTTCTCAAACTATTTTGTAAAACTTTAGAACGTTTGCCTAACAGCTCAGTTCCATTTCTCAAATCAACTATAATTCCATAGACACCCTTGCAGCTTGAAATGAGGTATAAGCTTATGGCTGAGAATTGAGAGGGAGAGAGAGGGGTAAAAGCCATTCTCTATGTGTTTCTACAAATGTATAGCAGTAACAACAACCTCCACAAAAAAAACCCCAGTAACTCCTTTTCTACAACTACAGAAAAAATTACCTTTCACCTCTTCTTTTCTGCTCACCCTAAACTTCAAGATCAGTGCTCTAACGGTGGCACATTCTAGATTTTTGTAAATGTAATAAAGAGTTAAGTTAATCTACAGATACAAGGCCTGGATTTTCTATTCAGAATTTTTTAAATTAATCAAGCACTGCAGTAACTGTATCTGCTAAAATATATGGAGATACAATAAAATCAAAGAATAGAAAAGTGCACTGGCTCATGTTTTTTCTTATCTTAATTTTTGTTTTGCTTTAGTAGGTACTGACATCTGTCATCATAGGCATTTATCATTCCCCAAAGGACAGAGGCTTTGCTTGACAAAAGAGAGAGGTTCCGATTCCATACGGAGCTCATGGATTTACAGTTATTACAAAGAGAGGTACGAAAGCTGTCCCCTGCCACGGTGTTGGCAGGAATTCCAGGAAAACAGCAGTTTTCCATGAGTCACTGGAAGCATTTCAAATATACTGACACACTAGCTTAGCTTTCAAAATGAAGAAGTGGTATTGCAGCATACTGTCCTTGCCTTCAAACGTCCTGCTGTCTCTGACAAAATGCCTCATCTACAGATTAGGAAAGCCAACAAGAATCTCTCATTTTTAGATACTGTTCCTAGTAACACAATTACAGACTGGAACAAAAAGCTTTAAAATGACAGACAAGAAACAACAGTAGCATAAAGACATGAACCTCGTCTCCCTGTTTGGATGACAAAAGCTTACAGAATGTCTGCCCAGTGTTTTCAGAAATACTAGGGCGTGAGCAGATAAGTCAGAAGTGCTTGACTGATTTTCTACACGTACACCATAAATCTGACATAGCTAAGCCATACTGGATTTACTGTACACATGCAGAGCATAATAAGAAACCCCACTTCTTCCATAAAGTAACTGACTCCTTGCATGTGTGATTTATGACTTGTCTTCACAAATACAGAATGACATTCTGACCAGGCTGTCAGGTTTCTGGAATTCCCAAACATCCAAGGTTCTAATGTCCCAAAAGTTAAAAAACCCCAACCAGAACCAAAAGAACCCAACCAAACAAAACAAACAAACAAAAAACCACCTACTCAGCCAGGCAGAAAGGGAGACTGACTAACACAGAGCCGAATGAACATGTTTCTCAAACTTCCTGGAATTGCAGTGCCTTTCATGCATTTATCTCTATGCAAATCTTACTGCCCCAATTGTATTTATTAGAAATAAGACAAACCAAATCATGCTGTCTTATGTTTACTCTCCTTTTTGTAATTCACATAACTAATTTTATTAATATTATTTTGTGTGTGTAACCCTGTAAAACTTTCCCGTTACTTCCTCAGGGACTGCAATGCACAGCTGGGAGACACTGACCCAGAGCAAAGGTTAAGTAGCCAGCAGTCAAACAACACTCTTGGGCCAGGAGATAAGATTCCATGTCTCCTTTTGCTGCCAGTTTTACAGGAGTAGAACAGAGAGAGAGATCTATCTTCTGGTGACTCCAGGTATTGCACAAGCTTGTATCAGCAGGTGGCTGACACACTCATGTATGCAAATAAAACATTCACGTTTAATAGCTCCGTTTATTTACTTGGTTTCAAACTCCCAGGGAATGATGACTTTCAAGTTGCTGTCACACACGTTTTGGCAAAAAAGTAACAGTACTACCATATTAGGGACATCTACCACTTACAGTACAATCCATTGATTTTACTGGGAATTATAATGTAAGAAAATCTCCTGCAATAGTCAGTCCAACAGTATCACAGGCTACTTTAAAAGCAGCCGCATTTTACTGTAGCTACACAGTACTATTAAACCTCTCACACAAGCTGCAAAAGACAGTTTAACGAAAACAAAGTTTAAAGGGTTCTGCCATAAATGTATAAGTTGACTGACAGAAACAGGTAATGTTTAAAGAAAATAGGAGCATTCATACTGTGAGCAAAATTCAGAGGTTCCAAAAAGCACCCAAATCTCCAAATTGCATTGAATCTTGGACTATGTTTCATAGAACAAAAGCTCAATTCAGCTCCTTCTGTTATTTTACATTCTATTTCCTTTACTCAAAAAAAGACAAATTTTCATCTCAGAAATGGAGCACAAATACTTTTGTTTTAATAGTTCTTGGAAAAAAAATTTTGGACTTAGCCTAAATAAGAGCCTAAACTCTTATTTAGGTTTCCACACTTACCACTGCTCCACCACTTCTTGCCATTGATCACGTAGCTGTTCCCATCCCGCTCAATGGTGCACTGCATATTGGTGGCATCACTTGAAGCCACATCAGGTTCTGTGTTACAAGGAAAAAAACCAAACCACCAGATAAAATATAAAAGTAGCACTACCTCCACAAATATAGGGCTCTAGATATACTCTATTATAAGAACACTGTTTTGCTACCAGTAGAAAAGCTGTTTGAAGAACCTCACTGCTGGTGGTCAAAAGACTTCCTGTTTTCCCACAACCTGTTGTTCATAGCCACTTTAAATGTACTTGTTCTTGGGCTTGGACCACCCTTTGCAATCAACAGACTTCTTCCTTTCCTTGTGTTTTTAAATCCTTTATCCTTCCATTGTACTTACACGTAACAGTCATATCTCTCCTCAGCCTGTTTTCTTCCCCTGGGCTCCTCTCAAATGAAAATAAAGAGATTGAAACTAATTTTGTGGTGGTATATGAAATAGACTACATGAAGTGGTCAGCAAAATGTCATCAATGATTTTTTGGAACAGGAAAGATTCTTCCTCTCTCCTTTCACCATTACCTCTTTTTATAGGCCATCTACTTTAAAACAAAAGTATCTATTTCCTCTTGAGAAACACAGTGAAACAGAATTTGCAAAGTAAGTGTCTGCAAGGCTGAGTTCTCTTGATTCCTCCTGACACAGGAGGATCAAGATTTTGACATCATGTGTTCCAAAACTACCTTCCTAGAGCAAGAGCCAGACTTTCCAGAAATGCTGAATGCCATAAGCTTTCAGGAGCAAAACTGAATACAATGCTGAGCTATGGACATAAAGCAAGTTATTTCTGGGTTATATCTTAAAAACTCTATGACACACTGCAAAACTACATAACTTTAATCACAATAATGATACTTGGACCCAACTGTGTGTGTCTAGAGAACTCCAAAGCACACTACAAGAAAGGGTAAGCTCTATTGTAAACCTGTTTGGTAGTATAAATTGTATTTTACTAGTACTAAAAGCAAACTGAAAATGTATAGAAAGCAAATACTAATTATTGTAACCAAGAAAATTGGCAACTATCAGGAAAGGCAGCAATGGTGCTTCAGTTTGCATTCACACCTCAAGGACGACTTTATATTCAAACACATTCATGGATACTGAATTTGTTCTGAAATGTCCACTGTAAAACTTGCACAACTTGTAGTTTTCTACTTTTTGGTGCATACACCATGTAAAGTTTCTGCTAATTGCCTCTAGCTTTCTTCTGGAGAAAAATTTACCTGTCATGCAGAAGCAAGAACTGATCTTCCCTTCTAGGAGGGGCTCCAGCCACTCCTTCTTTTGCTCTTCAGTCCCATACATGTGGAGGACCTCCATGTTTCCTGTGTCTGTAAGGAAGCAGCAGTCATGTTTACTGCTGGAGACACACAGCCTGTAAGGTGTAAGATGCCCAACGTTTTAATGCTCCCAGTGCTGTAGTTTTGGGACAGGGTTGCTAACCTGGTGCGTGACAGTTGAAAACCTCAGGAGCAATAAGGCACCTCCCTGTCTCCTCAGCTATGAGGGCATAGTCAAGCTGGCTGAGACCACTGACATCTGGGAGGAAAAGGTTCCACAGACCTTCTGCTTTGGCCAATTCCTGTTGCAAGAATCAACAGAAAAAATATCAGCAATTAATCTTAAAAAAAAAAAATTTAAATTAAATTCTGGCTTGCTACACATTTTCTTCCCTCCTGCCTACCATACTGTCCAATATATCTTCTGCCTTTTTCCAATAGCTATTTTGAAATAATAGGTACAGTTTTTGACTTAAAGTTCAGATATGCCCCTCACAGACCTCATTTTGTTTTTCTTCTCTCTCTTTTGTTTCTCTCACCTTTTGCATAGTTCCCTCTTCCTTTCCTTTCATTGTTCCTCACACTGTTTCTTTCCATGCAGAGTAACTGCTCCAGCAGGATATACCAATCACTCTTATGCTCTATGTCTTGGCTTTTTTACTGCTAGAGTGCTAAAAATATTTATTGTCCCATACCTTCAGTCTCTCCAGCAGTGGCGGTTTCTTCCATTTGTCCTCAGTATTTCTAGGTTCAGTATAGTATTTTACTATTTCCTTAGAGAAACAATTTCAAAGATGCTGTTTAAATTAAGAACACATGTAACACACAAAGAATAATATGCCTCTTCCAGATCTATGACCCAAGAAACCAACTAAACAATATTCAACACAGGTTTACATTATACAGTTGGTTGCATTATAAAATTAAATATATAATTGAAAACTCAAATGCAATCTATTCATTTTGCAAGGCTTTAAATGTGAGTTGACCCCAATCAGTACCTTAACTACTATTTGGGATGGTTTAAAGTATGTGATGATGGCACTAGGAAGTCAGTATTTTCTGGAGACAAAACTACCTGTTACCAACAGTACACACAAGAGGCACGAACCCAAAAGTAAAACAACAAATAAAAGTCTGATATACTGACACTTAAGATTCAGACACATAAGCCAGACAATCTCTTGTTAACTGAGAAAAAAAAAACCCACAAAAAATACATTTTCTCTTCCTGTCAAAATAATTCCTTAAGATAATGTAAGCAGTCATTCCATGCACCAGTCATTAGCTGTAAGTAAACCCCTATATTCATTAATCTTAGTATTTTCACAAGCATGTTTTAGTGAGGCACAGAACTTCAAACCTGGCCCAGATCTAGTTATAAAATGAATAAATGTAGTGCCCAATTCTGAAAATTACACAATAAAAACAAGTGGCCAAGTAGAATTTACAAGTCCTGATTCACAGTCCCTGTTCCCAGAAATAACTTCCAAGCACAACACTACTCATCTGAAAAACTTGCATGGCTATTTGTGGTTTGTTTCTTTTATAAAGCAAATACTTTAATTATTGCAAGGCTTCCTTGGACAATCCAAAACTACAATCCAAACCTAGTCACAGACAGACTTTTAAAGAAATTTTGAATATTGGGAGTTACTGCCCTTGACCCTTCCTTGTGATAGGCAGATGTATTCATAAATCTTTTAGATTAAGATGTTTTCTGCATTTCTGCCTGACTTGGAAAAAAAAAATCAGAAAGCCAAAAAAACCAATTCTGCAACAAAAGCCATCTGTACTTTCATGAGGCTAAAAACTGAACCAACTTTCTAAAGTGGAAATTCCTAACCTTCCTAGGATAAGAAGTAAAATGCTTCATCTCATTTTCCCTTCCACTAACTAGGGACTTTGTGTATATTTCACTATCTGATTTCAAACCTTCATTGGTATTAGATATATTCAGGAATGAGGCTACTCTGATACATTATGCAATCCCATTTTTTGTCACAGCCTAAAAAGCAAGAAACAGAAACATTCAGCTTCACATGGTTAAAATCAGCAGTTTCTATTTTTAAATAGGTGTTGTTCGGTTCAGTATCTAAGAGTTCTAGGTTGTTGTTAGTCTAAAAAGTATTTTTGCAACTTCCTTTAAAAAGCAACTTTTTCTAAAAAGAGAAGCTTTTACACTTCAGAAGTTTAAAAAGTAGCTCTTAGCTTTCATTAACAATGCATACAACATTTTAATCCTGAAAAAAAATAATACAGTCTATAATGATTTCTGCTAATATTTTGCACTGCCACAATCATCACTCCATGAAAATAAGGCTGGTTTGGAAAAAAAAAAAATATTTTTACATTTTTATAAAGTCTAGTCAGAAAATGTTCCTATATACACACGTTAACTAAAAGCTTTTACCTTCTCAGCTGGATAAATGTGCTGCTTCATGAACTGCTTAACCTTCAGCAAAATTTCTTGGCCTTTTCTACTTTGATGGAAGAGCTCTCCAGAAGTGCTGTGCCGTGTGCTGCTGAAGGATGATCTAGGGAAGAACATTCAATGCAGTAGCAAGTAAGACCAGATTTTCCCTCATAACAACATAAGCTGCCTTAGACAGGCATTTAAATAAATGAAGATATTGGAAAAGCTTTTCCTTGCCTTTGACCAGTAGTTTAGACCACTCTTACCTTTTTGAGAGCTCTAATCCTCTTTCTGCCAAAGGCTTCACAATCTTTGCAAATTCATGACTATTTTCTGCAGAAGCATTTCCAATGAGATACCTGGCATATACACCCTAAAACCAAAAGAAAGACATATATGGTATAATTATGCACTTAAAAGTGTCTCTTTAACACACTGGTGATTTCTTAAACTATAAAAGTAATACTTAAATGCACAGACTCTTAAAAGGAAAAAACTTACTGGGATATGTTGACATTGGTTTGGGTGTATTTCTGATAAAATGGAGATGCTTGTTGCACAAGAGTTAAAAACATATCCCAGCTAAACCAATCTAAAGGAAAATTCACAAAAAGTAGTAGTGGAAAAGTAAAAAATAAAAAAGAAAAGACAAATGTCTGCACATGATATAGCAAACGAGCCCAGCCTGTCCCTCAAGCCAACTGACAACAGCACAGACATATCATTATTATCCATGACTAAATGAACTATCCACATACACACAAATATATATGACATTTCAGCAAATGTGAGGGCATTACCTGGGCTATTGCTGCCATTTTAAAATATGACAAAGCAAGAAAAAAGTTAAAGTTGGATAAAGTGGTGGTAATACGGCGGCAGCGGCAGTAAATGGAAACCAGTTCTTCAAAGGAAGGAGTTTCTACAAAAAATAAAACAGATTTTTTTAGAGTACTCAACATTTTCTATGATTTTTTGGCCACCTTATTCTTCAAATATTTGAACAGTTTTAAGCTTTATGGGATATTTCATTTACATAGTAAACACCATGATTTATCATTTCTCATGACGTAACTGTGATATGGAGAAACCTAAGGAAGTAGAAGTTGCCAGAATTTCAGATACCCATTAACATTTCCTGCTGTCCTTTATCTCCACTCCAGTCGAGAAAATAATTTCACCCAGGAGAGAAAAGGCTTTTTAAAAAAAATAAATAATATATTTACATTTAAATGTCTTTTTTTCCCCATTAACTCTTATAAACCTCAAACTAAGGTTTTACAGAAGTAGCATGTTGTGGCTAAGACAAAGCTTGATAGAACAGAACTATCTAAAGCCTCACTATCAGCATGTTTGCTACAATGAAAAAAACTATGGAAAAGTTCTTTAGAAATGCAAAATGATATGCTTGTGAATTTACCATCTAATTCCTGTTTATAAATGTAGCATTTCAAAGAGAAATCAAACCAAGGATTTGTTTCAAGAAAAAGATTATAATCTCATACCTATAGTGTCTTTGAAACCCAAGATAGAGCCTTGACCTAAGTCTTTAATAGATGTAGGCCAGAAGTAGAATTGAGTGGCATATGCTAAATCTGCTAAAGGATGACCAGTAGTTGAAAGTTCCCAGTCCAACACTGCCAAAACACGAGCCTTAAATAAAAATAAAAACCTCAAGTAAGTGCAAGAAGACATGTTCTCTCCATCCACAAATGCACAACCTGCTCAATAACCAAGAGTTTTATTTGGTTACTATGTGTTTAAAATTAAAAACACACACTGTAGCTGTCTACAGCAAAAAGAGTCCCTTCTGGCCCTATCTAAGGATCTGCAGAAAATTAACATTCACATAGAGATAGAAAGCTAGGCATTTTTCCAAATAAAATCTGACTTAAATCTACATTTTTGAGTAGTGTTCTTACTGTCAGAAACTTACAAACTTTACTTGTATAAAACATGATTGAATTAAAATATCCTAAAGAACAGTAGTACTGACAGTTGTCATGTTTCCTTCCCAGTCCTGTTGCACAGTCCTTTAGCACAGAAATTCACAGACAGACCATGCACCAGAAAACCTAATTTATCACAACATCATACATAGATCAACACTTACATGGGGAACTGAATTTCTTAAACAGGAAGTCAATCACTGCTCAGAGTGAGCCTCTGCTGCAAGCATCCTTACAATGGTGTCTTCAGCTTGGTGGTCTGAGACTCCCCACAGTGTCACTCTGATAAATTCTTATAATCCAGCTGGCCTGTAAACCTGAACGACTCCTCCAGCCTACTCATGATCCACAGCTAGTTGAAATATGTGCAAAAGTCTTTCCTACATGGTCCCTCCTGCATCTACAGGAACAGTTTCTACAGATAAATTACAATTACCTATGTACAGCTTGGTCAATTCCTTCAGCTGCATCAGGAACAGCTGGGAGAGTCCTCAAGACTGTCAAATTCCCTACTCAGAGAATCAATCAGCACATTTAATCCTACAAACCATGTCTATCAACTAATCCATGCATAAAAACTCTGGGAATCTCTGAGATCTGTTGTTTTGTCATGAAGCAGACATTGCAGTCATGGTCACAAATTCCAGGCATGTCTTCTGGTCACAACACAGCAGGTAGCACAGAAGAAAGTAATGAAAATTCAACTGTGTTGATAGATAGGTAGCACACATTTATTTCCACAAACTAGAAAAAAAAAACCACTCTTTTTTTCCCTAAAGATGAATGGGGAACTTTCAGGGTCTCTGTGATCCACATGTGATCCATAACTAATCAGCTTTGGCAGATTTTCCTTTGTTTCCATGCATTCAGATCCTGCTCCAAATGCCCTTGTTGTTAACTGAAGCCATACCACAGATGTCAGTGGGCTTTGGATCAGATGCTTATGTAGTTTCATGAAATGGGCTTTCAGCTGCACTGAATCCAATAGGATTTATGCATATAAAATGCTTTGTTCCTGTACTTTGAAGCTGGGACTAGAACTAATGAATAAATTGAGTATCTTTCAAGTCCAGGCTGGGTGGGGCTCTGAGCAACCTGGGCTAGTAAATTGTGTCCCTGCCCATGGCCAAGGCATTGGAAATAGATGATCTCTAAGGTCTCTTCCAATCCAAACCATTCTATGATTCTGTGATTGCATCACTTCTATCTCGTTCCTGTAATGAAAGCCAGGACTGTATTAGGTACCTAAACACTATACACAGAATATAGAGAAGAGTTCAGTTTTCTACTGTTTCTTTCAAAGATGGATCATGCACTAAAATAATCCACGTGTAAGTGTCCCATTACGTGTTAGAGTACAAACAAATGGAGGACCAAAACCTACTAAACATGCAAAAACATTTCAAATACCTCTGTTGGGTGGAAGATGATGTTATCTATTCTGAAATCCCCATGAATCAGACTTTCTTCATTATCATAAGGCGGCAAGTTGTTTGCTAACCACTCAGCCAGCTTGTTCATGGCAGGAATATCTGTATGAGCAGCTGCATCGTACTGTTTCTTCCAAGTTGATACCTTAAAAATACAAACACTCCAACAGATTTTTCAGTTGATTCACAAGTTTTTCAAGAGTATAAAATTTTGAAGCACATGCTTCTGGGCTTTGACTATCACCATGTTGCTTGAAAATTCAGTAAAACCCAGTACCTCTGCATTAGCAACTGTGAACTGAGATAACAAAAGATGAAATGAAGACTAGATCTATTTCAATCCTATTTACATAGCCCAAACCTAGTGTTACTCTAAAAGCAAATGAGTATCATTCCCTAAGTACAGCATTACAGAATCAATCTGAATGTAGTGGCTTTAGACTGTACATAAATAATTGAACTAAGTGAAGGTGTTTAATAGCTAAAATATGATCATTGACAATTTAGCTTGCAAATCAAATAAACATTCAAAGACCAGACAAAACAAGAAATGTTAAGAGCCGTACCTGTCTTTTGCAGTATCCTGGTCCTCTACCATATCCTTGGAGACCCAATGACTGTAAATCAAAGGAGTGCAACAGGGCCAGAGTTTCTATCATTGCAAGATACAGAGCAGAACGCTCTGCTGGGCCCACCTCAGGCAGTGAGATGTCTCGGAAAATGCGACCCTAGAAACAGCATAAATCATTGATACCTGGTGGGATGTACACAGCAGATGAAAAGAAGCTTTACATTCCACAACCAAAAAACAAATCTAGTGAACCAACACTCCCTATGCAATCAAAAATTCCTTCCTCAGTTATTTTATTCCTTGCCCAGGGTCAGTGAAGGGATTCACCATAATCCCAGGTCATTAGTATATGGTGTATCTCTAGATGAATGTTTGAATTATAGCAGCCAATTCAGGTACTCTCAAGTCTGAAAGTACCAGGAAAAACAATGTTACTATAGTGTCTCTAACATCTAAGTTGCAGAAAAAATACCAATGAAGACCTCAGGGAAAAGGAGTGGCAGGCAGGGAGATGAGGGGAATGGGTGGCTTGTGGGTTCAAAGACTCAAGCCATCCAAAGAAATTCACTTGTTTCTCCTAAAAAGCAATTGGATACATTCAGAAGATGAGTGCATTTTTCTATTTTCACAGTTGTTAAAAACAGAGCAGTTCAGTCCCTCCGAGAATGGACAGACTCTACATTTGCATACTTAGAAATGTAACAAGGTTTCTTCTTAAGGAATCACTTCTAGTCAACACCAGAAAAATTCTCCATCTTTAATGTAAGAAATCTGTTTCAAATTGTTCACAGCTTTTATATTTTACTACCCTTGATTTATGGTTTTTGTAGAAAGATTAACTTAATCTTCAGAAACTGGCCCACAAACTTAGATTTCTAATTTCCCAATGAACCTAGACTTATGCTAAAAATCACCAAACTTTAACAGAAAGTGTATCAACTCAGCTACAGCACCCCCAGAGTGGTGGACCACAGACAGAGCTATGCTGTGTTCTTCCTGAAACTAGTGAATCCTGCTTTGTTTTCCAGAAAAGGTGATTGTATGTCAATTCCTATCTTCAATACTAAACGGGCTCCAGGATCTCCAAAGATTCAGTTTGCAGACTATTTTTTTTCCCTCTGATATGTGTATGCTTTTCACAGAAAAGCAATATTGCCTCATTCCAAGATATTCTTCCAAGAGCTCAAACAAAAACAAGAGGTTAAATACTGAGCTAAAAAATTCAACAAAGTGTGAAATAAGCCCTGAAGAAGCTGAAATCTGTGAAAATCACTGATAGCTAGCATTTCTTAAAAATATTAGATTATTCACGCTCATATCACAAAACTGTGCTGGGTGAGGCTCTAACAGAAAGATTTTAGACAATTTAAAAGCAGTTTGTAGTAGGGAGAAGGAAAGAATCTCTCACACTGGAGGACCAACCTGCACATGCTGCATTACATAAAACTCTGTTCCAATGATGGAAACGTCACTGCAGTACAACAGGGGCTCGGGCACTGGAAACCCAGCTGAAAATAAGGCTTTCTGCACACGATACTCTCTATCGACCTGAAGAAGACACAGATATTTAGGTTCAATTAAAACCTCCCAAACATAAATGAGCGCAGTAAATCCTCTTGAATGTTTAATTATATGTAGAACACAGAACATAGGAAATGATCTAGCAACTCACTGCATTTCTGGACACATTCAGCAACATGCTGGACCATCATGTATGTAGACCCTAGTCACCTGCAACACGAAGTGTTTGGAGCTCAGTGAAGAACGTTTGTTACCTTGTGTGCTCCAGGTAAAAGGGGACCATGGGGCTTCTTCCTGAGCACAAAAGCCTGCCCACCATTCTGAAGGTAAAATGTTGGGTTTGACTGGCCTGAGCTGCAAAGAGAAATATTAAAATTACTCAAAAATTCAAATACTTACAAACTGTAAACTTCTAACATAAATGATACTTGCAAAAGGCAGTGTGATTTGACCTGAACAAAATGGCAGGATGGAGGAAAGCATTCTTTTCAAGAGTTGTTTTGTGTGGGTTTTTTTTCAAATCTAGTTTTACAAGGGAGCAAGTGATAGCCTACAAAATCAGAAGTCAGAGGTTCTATTCCTGTGTGTAAGAAAGAGGTCTTCTTTCACTGTTGAAAGATCACAGATAGCCAATCTGTTCTCTTGTAGCATTAACCTCTCCTCCCTAAAGAGACATCATGAACTTATTCAAGGTATGCAGTAGACACTAACCTCACAGCGTTTTGATTGGGAGAATTAACCAGAACAGAATTCTCACTGGCTCATAATCGTATTTGTCTTTTGGAAAACTGTATTTTAAACAATGTAAGCATAAAGGAAGCACTCCAAATTGAATAGGGACTTTCTATAAGAGCATGTACTAACAAGACAAGGGGGAACAGATTCAAACTGAAAAAGGATAGCTTTCGATTAGATACTACAAAAAAAATCTTTATTGTGGAGGTGCTGAGGCACTGGAACAGGTTGTCCAGAGAAGCTGTGTATGCACCATCCCTAAAAGTGTTCAAGGCCAGGCTAAATGGGGCTCTGAACAAGCTGGTCTAGGGAATTGGAACTAGACGATCTTTAAGGTCCCTTCCAGCCCAAATCACTCTATGATTCTATTCTGGGATTAAATTACTGATATTCTAGTACCAAGCCCCATTGTATGCCAGCCTGATCATCACGTCCATAGATTACACTTGAGGGACAGCCTATAGGAACTGTAGATATTTTAAGAATGAATGTTGGAGTCACAAAGAAAATTAGACATTTCAATCACACACATGTGTAAAAGAGAAGGACAACCCAGTTAAACCCTTCATAACACCTTGCTTATCATATTCCAATCAAGCCCATCCTTATTTTCCTCAAGGCTCTGTGCTAATCTGCATGCCTTTCTCTCCTCCTTCGGGATAATTTTTAAGATTTATTCTGACTTAGTCCAATAAACAATCAGACAACTATTGGAAAACAAGAATCAAATGGACTTTTGTCTTCATTCCTCCCATCACATTTCCATTCTCCCTGAAGCAGTTATGGCATAGTTTGTATTAGTTTAACAAGCTTAACAGACAAATACTCTGCCTAGAAAAAAAGAAATTTAGGCCAGCTGAACCCTGAACTACAATTATAAGACAAAGTAGTAAGAGCATAAATACTAACAAAATTTAGCAGATTTTATTATTAACTACTCTCTTAAGGCCCCTCCTAAAGTCTCCTTAACTGAGGTACATACAAGAACTACGGTACAGCTGCGGACTGAACACATGTTTTATATTTGCAACAGAAGACAATGAAAAATTGTTCACTGTCTCTTAGTGATAGCTGCAGATAAGTTAGTCGATGTAATGCTTTACAAATGAATTAATCCTTATTTTTAGAATAACTTAACTTCTAATAGTTAGCTCCTGACACGAAGTCGTGCAGCCACTCCACTGATTTGCTGAATGCAAATGAACTCAGTGTTCTATGGAATAATGGCTTTGGAGCCTGGGTGTAGCACCTCCCTGGCACACTGCCATAATGCCACGGGAATCTCGGCACATCCTTACGCTCTCCTCGTGGATTTGCTTTACCTGGTGACAGCCTAACGCTTTTACCATTGATTTCTTAGGCCATGTATGTGCTTCCGATCATTACTCTTTGCTTTGCAATGAAAGATGGAGCAGATCAATTGAGATGTATGTGTAGGCAATAAAACAATCGTGGGTCTGCTCCGAGGACAGCGGGAAGTCCACCCAACACACAGCCCGCCCACAGACAGCCACAGACTGCGTGTGCCAAAGGTCACCTTGGCCGCCACCGCAAACTTTGCCTTCTCCAGCAGCTCAAGAGACGAGCTGGGACGTCCCTTTAACTGGACTAAGTCCGAACGCATCTTAAAAATCCGTCGATGGCTGCTGCCCGCCATCCCCACGGAAAAGGGCTCTGCGTCTGACCACCTTCCCCGGCAGGCGGCAGCGAGCGGCTCCTCTCCTCGCCCTTCCCGGGCGCTCTGGGGCAGGGGAGCGGCGGCAGCCCCGCCACCTGTGTCGGTCACCTGTGTCACCTGTGTCACCTGTGTTACCTGTACTGCCTGACAGCCAGCGCGCCCGCGGGCTGCCGAGGGAAGCCGGGCAAGTGGCTGCTCAGGTACCGCTCCAGGCTGCCCTGGTCGAAGCGGTGCTGCCGCCGCACCTCGCTGGTGCCCGGCTCCGCCGCCATGCTCGGAGGCCGCGCCGGAGCCCGCCCCGGCCGGGTCACCCGGAGGCGCCTCGGTCCGTCAAGAAAAGCCCTTCGCAAGCCCCCGGCTGCCGGGGCCGGCGGCTTCTCCTGGAAGACGACGTTTCCCGGGAGGGAGGTACCGCCCCGGAGGACACGGCCCCTCAGCCCGCTCCCGCTGCCGGGCGTGAGGAGGCGGCCCCGGGCAGGGCCCGCCCCGGCGCTTCCCGGGAGCCCTCGCGGCAGGAGAGGGACGTGTCGCTGCCATGGCGGATCCCGGGCGGCTGGAGCGGCTGGAGCGGCGCGTGCGGGAGCTGGAGGAGGAGCTGGCCCGGGAGAAGCGCGGGCGGGGAGCGGCGCGGGCCCGCATCGACACCATGAGCCCCGAGGTGACCGACTCCAACCCCTACAGGTGCGGGGAGGGCCGGGCGGGCTGCGGAGGGCTCTGTCAGGATGCGGAGGATGGGGAAGAGGGAGGGCCGTGGGTTGGAAGGATGGCTCTGGGTGAAGCGGGAGAGGCGCTCACAAGAGATGGAGAGGGCTCGGCCGGGTGGGAGTCTCCGGGACGGGGCTGGGTGTGTTCGGGAGGGTGTCGGGCGGTGCCGGGGCAGGTGAAGAGGAGCAGGGGAGGGACGCTCTCGGATCTCCCACCTGCATGGGCTGGCAAGGGTGGATGTCAGGGTAACTTTGTATTATCTTGCTTTGCAATACAGGCGGGGAGAGAGAGAGAGAGGAAACCTTGTGAGTTTTTCGGCTAGGTTGCTAATAAATGGGCCAGGTGTTGGTATTTCATGAGGTCTTATTTCTCCAACTTACCTATTTTAGAGGTTGGTTTATAGAATTCTTGAACATCAGAGACCTCTTCTCTTCTAGAAATTTGATGGGTTTTTGGATTTTGTTTTGTTTGGGTTTTTTCCCCTTAATACAAGCTGATACTTGTACTTTCATTGATACTTCCAGTGAAAAAATCTAATAGCAGGATAAAATGTTACTTTAAAATATTTTCAGTTATCCTCAAAACCTGATAGTATCTACTTTTTTTTAAAATGTTATGTTAATCTAATCAAATCGATCAGAAAACAGTGCAAGTCTTCACTAGTTTGCTGCCATATGGTTCATTACCAAAAAGAGGTGTCACCTTTCATTCTGTAAATCAGGGATTCATTTACAAAAATAGCTGTGTCCTCCTGATGTCATCGATATTACTCATACCTATAGAATAAGTACATGAGTTTCTGCTGGGTTAGGAGTCTGGTGCAAATAGGAAAGCACCTATTCTGTCACTCAGACTGTACCTAGCTGGCAGTCACAATTGCAGTGAAAACAGCAGCCTTGAGTTTAGTGATTGGTGAGGTTATTTCTAAAGCAAAAGTGATTTTAAATACCTGAAAAGCAAAATTGCTGTTAGAAACATAAAGAACGTTTTCTGTGTAACACTGCTTTTTTTTTTTTTTCATAGTCGTTTGATGGCATTAAAAAGAATGGGAATTGTCAAAGACTACGAGGTAGGATTCTATCTGTAATGAAACATTGCTTGCATTTTTTCCCTGGGAAGACCACTTTTGATATACTGATCTGTATATTATTTATTTTTACAGAAAATCCGTACCTTTACAGTTGCAGTAGTAGGTGTAGGTGGTGTTGGCAGTGTGACTGCTGAAATGCTGACAAGGTGTGGCATTGGTAAGGTAATGTGAGTCTTTTTCTTCCTCTCTATCTTTCCAGTAGATGGACCAGTTCTCTTTGTAAAGAATTTGATTTGATTTCACTCTATTGATTTTACCCAAATAAAAACATGTTGTGAAGAAAGCACTCACTTGTGTAAACATCGCACATAAAGAGTCTGTGTTTTTATTTTTATTACACTGGTAAAATGTATTTATTTAGGGCTTAATCCTGTATCATGTGGATGATTCTTGTTTGGATGTTTGTCATCTCCATATTCTTATATGAACCCATCTGTATCATCTTCATGCTGGATTACTGCAAAAGGAAAACAAAATAAAGGAGGGAGTATTTCACATTAAAGTCTTATAAGAACCAAGTTTATATTCATGAATTGAAATGTAGTAGATGCCAAACAGATATCTTTACACAAACATTAGTTTGTCACATGGCACCAAGTAGGAATGTGATAAGAGAGGCAATACTGTTCATGTAAGTTAATCTGTTGAATATTCTAAATTTAGATCAAATGGAGAGATAACTTTCTATTGAGTAATTTTAATGAATCAACAGATTGGTTCAGTTTTTCACGTCATTATGATGTTGGTACCTCTTGTATGTGAACTGAATGGGCCTTTGAAGGAGGGAGTTTGGTTGGCAGGGTTTATGTTTTTGGTTTTAGAATTAGTTTTGTTGTTCAAAATGCTTTTCCATAGTGCTGTTTGCAGAGTCTCTGGAGATTCACACATGTTAAAACAATCTTTTTTGTAGCTGCTTCTGTTTGATTATGACAAAGTGGAATTGGCAAACATGAACAGACTCTTCTTCCAACCTCATCAAGCTGGATTAAGTAAAGTGCAAGCAGCAGAACATACTTTGAGGTATAACTTGGAGAAGTGGGTGTCAGAACCTATTTAGCCAGGATGCTGCTCCAGAAAAACCCATGTTTCACTCTTAATCATTTGCAAAGGAAGATGACCTAATTTGGGAATTTGGGTATAAAATATTTATGGGGTTGATGGATGCTTCAAAGACATTTTTGTACTGGCCAAAACCGTAATGTGAGTCTGCTTTTTAAGTATAGCAAGTTTTCCTCAGGAATTTGGTGTAAATGATGTCACTTCAATATGTTATGGGTTTTTTTTCTTATCTAATCTGAATTTTTGACAAATATGGGTGAGTTCTAGAGTTCAGACTGGAAACCTAAAGACTGTAGCAACACTTGTCAAGTTAGGGAGTAGAATGCAAATTATCATTGTATTCTTTACTACTGACTCCTATTATTTCCTTTATAAGGGATATTAATCCTGATGTTCAGTTTGAAGTACATAACTACAACATCACAACACTGGACAACTTTGAACACTTCATGGACAGAATAAGGTAAAATCTCCCAACAAAACATACTGCTAATTTCTGCTGATGGGTGGTTCTATACAGCCTCATGTTTTTCTTGTTGGGCCTCTTTTTCAATGCAGTAACATCCAGTTGAAAACCTTTGGGAAATACACGTACATGAAGACATTCCTGCCTAGATGTGTTCTCTACAGTTGGCATTTATTTCTACTGTTACATAGTTATTTTTTATATGAGTGCATCTTTAGATTTCCAACCAGAACTGTGGGTTTTCCATTATAGAAAACAGATCAGATTGTATCGTTAGTGCTCTGTAGTAGTTTCAGGTATGATTTATAGAACAAAGAAAGAAAATAGTTATTAGTGGATCTCTTAGAGACCTGAAATAACTTATACCATTTGCAATTCTGGTGTACAAAAATACAGTTCTCCAATTCTTTGTACTGTGAGTGTATACTATATAAAACCAAGTCTAAAATGCTCATATATTTAAATTCCAGCTTCAGCATGGTGTTGTTTCTACTGCAGATCGAAGATGCTCGTTGTATCCTGTACTGCATTTGCACAAGTTTTCTTAGAAATTCACTTATCTTGGCTTTCTGTACTCTAAAGCAGCGTGTTGGTTGCTGTGGTGGTGTTTTGTTTTGCCAGCAATTCCATGTAAACTTCTGATGCTTGTTTCAGCAATGGTGCACTGGAGGAAGGGAAGCCTGTGGATCTGGTTCTAAGCTGCGTGGATAACTTCGAGGCTCGCATGGCAATTAACACGGTAAGGCCACCAAAGGCACGAGCTTGTTGAAGTCTATTTTCTCCCATAAATAATGTTAGGAATTGTGGGACTACAGAAAAGACAGGAACTTAAAAAGAATTTCCTAATTATTGTTCCCCTTGGCTTGAGGAATCTGAGCTTTTACCCAGTTCTTATAAACCCATTTTATTTGTATAAATATAACTGTAGACCTTTTAGTTACTATCAGCTAATGGTTAGCAAAAGATCAAAGTGTCATAAGCTCTGTCTTTTCAAATTACTCTGTTTATATAAAGGTATTTTCAAAGGCTGGTATACTCAATCTTACAAACTTTTAAAGACTTTCTATAGCTAATTGTATACTTCATATGACTTTTTGTGTACTAAAAGTGCTGTGTAGGTAATCACACTGTTTTTTTTTGTAGTAGCAGCCAATGTAGGGTATATGCCGAATGCATGTTTTCTGTTATCTTTCAGTTGACTTGATCCATAAATTGCAGGCACTGTATCCAAGCCTCTAAAAATAGTTTGTGGAATTATATTCTGTAGTGTGCTGTAACTGGGTCACTGATATCTATATTTGTTAAAACATCTCAGGTCCTTAGGGAAGCACAAAGGGCTAGCTTCATGAGGGCAACTTTAATTTGGTGTTTGATTTGTCCCTTGATAAACAATTTCTATTCTATCTCTTCATGTCCCTTTTTCTGACTATAGCCTTTTTGCCTGAAAGCAGGGAGATAAATGTGTTTCATCACTCCCAATTTATTACGCTGTTTGGGTTTTCTTTTCATTAAACTTCTGCAGTGCTGACGTGTTTGTTTCCGTGTTTGTAAGGCCTGCAATGAGCTTGGACAAATCTGGATGGAGTCTGGAGTGAGTGAGAACGCAGTGTCAGGACACATTCAGCTGATCATACCTGGTGAATCCGCGTGTTTTGCGGTACGTGGTGCTCTGCTGAACTTCTCTCTTGCCTTTTAGAGAGGGACTGGCAATGTGAAGATTAGCTGGCCAGTGAATGTGATCCTGGCACAGCTGATGCAGTATCTTAAAATTTTCTGTGGGATTTCTTGAATGCTTTTTTACAGCTTAATTTCTCTTTGCCCCTCAGTGTGCTCCTCCACTTGTAGTAGCTGCAAATATTGATGAGAAGACATTGAAACGAGAAGGAGTTTGTGCAGCCAGTCTTCCTACAACCATGGGTGTTGTGGCAGGAATGCTTGTACAAAACGTTCTCAAGTGAGTGAATGAGTTGTTGCTATTTGATGTGTACAACAAAGTATGAGAAAAATAATACTGAAGGAACATTTCATAATGACAGGTCTGCTTCTTTTTACATGTTCGTGGCCCATTTCCTAATGGTATTGGCAACATTGAACAGGGCTGAAATACACAGTGCTTGAATTTTAAGTAGGACTTATTTAAGGGATAAGAAAGTCTCAGGGTTTTCCAAAGAATTTCTTTTACTACGTGCACACATGCACAGTTTTTTTCTTAGTTCTGCATTTAAACATGCTCTGATTTGACATTAAGTTCTACATAAAAAATGCCACAGTGCTCAGTTGTCTTTGAAATTTTGTACATGGACAAAGAATAAATTACTTCTCTTGCAGTGTTTGTATTCTAAAAACCTGAGGGGAATTAAAAATAGTTATAGAGCAATATGGCATATTTTAATATTTAAAAAAAGTTCTGTCACATTACTACAACTGCTAAAAGAATTGCATGCATTGGCAAAGAAAATACTTGAACAACTTTGTACTCATTTTCAAAATGATGCAGTGTTTTACAAGAATCTTTGAGAATGAGGTTGTATTTAGCCTGCTTTTAGCCTTAGCTTGGTTTGGTCAGTAACACAAAAATTTCAAGTTACCAAGGAATGAAAGTACTGTTTGCAGTTGTGCCTATAAACAACAAACCTTCATTTTCAGTTGTGCAGAGAGAGATGTTTTTCTTGAACGAAGAATACAAACATTGCAACTTAATTGGAATCTTTGATTGCAAATCTGACCCTACAATAAAGATGACTAACCTGATTCTGATTAGCTCTGAAAGCTTCCCCATTGTAATACAGGACACCTGGGTGTTCCAAGCAATGGGTTAAGGCATGGGAGAACACTGCTTACATACAGCTCTAAATATATTTTTCTGAGACTGCAGCTGAATTATTCTCACACACCATGAGAGAATGGGATTCTATATTGATCCAGTTATTCTGTTGCCAGCTGACTACAGCATAACTGGATTTAAGGCAATTACAGTAACTCTACAACTGGAGTGTGAAAGTGTATTCTAAAAGTTCCTTGAGGAAAAATTATTCCTTGAGCAACTGAAGTTTTAGGTTTGCACCTGTATTACAAGGTCCTTCTTTCTCTGTGTTTCTAGATACTTGTTAAATTTTGGTACTGTGAGTTATTATCTTGGTTACAATGCGATGCAGGATTTCTTCCCAACTATGTCTATGAAGCCAAACCCCCAATGTAGTGACCACAATTGCAGAAAACAGCAAGAAAATTATAAGGTAAAGATGGTTTGGGTTTGTGGGTTTGTTTGGGGGCTTTTTTCCTGCATTTCTTAAAATCTTAAAAACAAAGCAAGCTACGAATCTATAGTAAAAGGAAACGTTCATTGCTACTCCAATTTTCAGCAGCCTTGTCTTCACATGGTTGCACATTTCTAAATATACAGTACCTAGAGTTATCTTAAAGGGTAGGAAGAATGGCTTGCATTCAGTTAAATAATATTTTCTTCTACATAATTGCTCAACCTTTCTGGCAGTCGTATCTTTCTGAGTGTTAATGAGTTTGGTGTTGTTTTCAACTTGCAGGTATTGTGCCTTTCTGCTCCTAAGCAATCACCATTTAGAACTTTCTTATCTTATATATTGAAAGAAATGTGAATATCAGGCTTGATCTTCTTTGTTGTTGTTGGAAATTGGACAGTTAAATTTTCGTTTTGAGGCGTTTATTTTTTTTCCCTCCAGAAAAAAGAAGCTGCAAGACCAAAAGAAGAAGTAATTGAAAAGAAAGAAGAAATAGTACATGAAGACAATGACTGGGGTAAGTCATCAACTGGAGACTAAATGGTGTTCCCAATACTGAAATTCAATTTGGGTGAACACAGTTAAGAATACATATAATGCTTATAGTTCCTGTTTTTGTAACTTACACTGTGTAATTACTGTTGTCTTTTCACAGGTTTTGATAGTAATTTTACCACAACTTAATGATGCGTTTTTAGTGCAATTTGCAGGTTTTAGGCTCAAAATGTAACTGCTGCTTGAATGAAGAACTTTCTCAGAGGATGGTCTGAAGATGAGAGAGATGTGACAAGATGTATTAACTGCATATTCCTTTTA
Organism: Daphoenositta chrysoptera; assembly: GCA_013397915.1. NCBI lineage: Eukaryota > Metazoa > Chordata > Aves > Passeriformes > Daphoenositta > Daphoenositta chrysoptera. Next base: position 2,109,788 of record VZRO01000214.1, read on the forward strand.
AATATACTTAAGAGCAATTGTCATTTCCATAACCACTGTGCTGAGGCATCCCATGGATTTTTATATTTCTCTGAGGGTTTTAAATTAGAAGGAATTGTCTTAAGGATTAGAAGGAATTGTCTTAAGGAATGGTAAATGTGTTTTGTATAACCATTTATATAAAGAATGGAGATAGAGATGTTTATTACATGAGAAAGAAAATAATCTTACCTTACAACTGAGAGAAGTGTCCTCATGGTAAGATTTAAATGATAAGAACAAGGACGAGGTGTCATTCTTGTCCACAAGTTGCCTTTATGGAATCATTTCATGTATTGTAAAGGGAAGATATTTTGTATTGATAATGGAATGAAGTTGTTTAACTCCAAGGGCTTCCTGCTTTTAACTGTTTTCTGTTTGGAAAAGTAGCTGCAGCTTTCCTCGCACTGTGATAGCTTGGTGATTAAAGAAATTTTCCTTCTTTTAATGAGTTCTTGTTTCCTTTTAATGCACAGGCATCGAATTAGTATCAGAAATTTCAGAAGATGAGCTGAAGGCTGCATCTGGCCCAGTACCTGAGCTTCCTGAGGGAATTAGTGTAGCATATACTATCCCAGACAAGGTAATGTATTTATTCCTTCTGAATTTTTGAAATACACATAGTAGATTAGATTTATTATACCAACCAGTTTGGTTCCCCTTTAAACATAAAACAGAATTCCATCTTGTATAATACGAGTGAAACTTGACCTCAGTTCATTTGATTATTCCTTTTTATATCCAGTTTTGTGTTCCTATGAAAGGTGTTTCTTTAGGTTTGGATGCTAGTGTGGATGAATGTACTTATCACTGAGGTGATAGGAATGAATGCATTTGGAGGCTGGGGGAAGGACAGCAAATGTGAATTTCTTAGTTGATATTTTGGTGACTAATTAATTTTTACCATACATATCGTGTAAAAGCTGTATGTAGTCAAAGAGCAATGAGTATAATTGGGGAACATAGAATCTGAATGTATTGCAGTAAGAACATTCTAACTCCTAGTCAAAATAGTTTACAGCTGAAGCTTAAAATCACTTAGGCCTAATCTTATAATCGAGTTCCTGGTTCTAGGAAAATGGTATGGTGTAACAGAAATAAAGCTGATCTGTGGGGGTCTTTTCGTTTACTTTTTTTGTTGACAACTTTTTCTTTCTTTTCCTAACAGGAAGAGAATTTAATAACTGGGGAGACAGTGGCAGAGTCTGAAGAAAGCCTAGAAGAACTCATGGCCAAAATGAGAAACATTTAGAAAAACAAATATTAAGTACAACTTGCATGAGTTTGGATGGACATTGGATTTTGAGACCAGATTTCTTATTTTTTCTTTTTTTTACCTCCATTGAAGCTTACCTTTACTTTTCTGATGAAACAGAACTGTTACAGGGGCAGGAAGAACACAGATTTACATTGTTTATATTCTGTTTTCTCATCATGTCTTTATTAACATATAGAGCTGTGCTACTGTAAGTTTTGGTGACTCAGCATTGCCAGCATTCCACTAAGTGGAAGATAAAAGGACATGGATAAACTAAAAAAGCAGGCACAGCACATTATATGCCCTGTCATGTGATGAGATTAGCACATAGAACAGGACAAGGGAAAGGTGAAATCTGCTGGAGTGGACTGAGCAGGTGAAGGGCAGACGATAGTGCCTCTCTCCTGCTGCTGCTCCTGATATTCCAGGCACTCGTACTTGGTTGTTGTGCACTGGTGCAAAGTCTCGGATCATGCTGTGGCTACTTTTTCTGAGTAATGAGAACATCTAAGCCTTTTCATCTGCCTTAAATATCCCTGGGATGGAATTTGCTTTATCAATGTCTTACTACTGCTTGTCCTTAAACAGCTGCTTATGTTTTGTACGTGATAATGTTTTCATGAATACTGTATACGTGTAAGTATACTGTATACTTTCAGTATACTGTAAGAAGGTGAAGTCTTTTGTTAGTGTTACATTAGCAGACTGCACATCAGCATGCCACTATTTTTCCTGGCAGATGCTTTTCATGATAAAATTATGAGCAACATTGGAAAGAACTAAGAGATTTTATCTACATTTTCAAAAGTCTGAATATTATATTTTTGTTTGTTACTGAAATTTTAGCTATAATTCTGATCACTCCCCATCAAATGGGCTAAGGAATATAAGTCTGAGTTTGCATTAAAAGTCTTCTAAAATTAAATGCTATAAACTTTTAGTTTTGCAAATATCTTCATTGGAGTAGCTCACCTGTTGTATTTGTCTTGTAAATCACATTAATACAGTCATATAACCTTTTAAATGGCCACGTATTAAACTGACCTGTAAATATTTGCATCCTGGAGTGCCAGTACCCTGCAGAACTGGAAGGATCAGTTTAAAAAAATTTAACTACTGTGGGCATCTGATCCAGAACTTGGTAATTATTTCAGCCTTGGCAGTATAAAACAAATATTTCCAAGCTGGGCTCTCCAAAAAACTTTTCCACAACGTGCTGCGGCCAAGACAGCTGTTAATGGCAGTAGTAGTATCCCACTAATGTGTAAAGAGAGAGCAATATCATGGTGGTGCTTCTGTTTTTCAGGGCAGCTGAATGAATACCTATTAGTTATACTAATAACTAGTTTAAAAAATGTTTCATTTCTAAATAACAGTTACAAACTTCAAAATCAGTTTCCTCCACAGCTGACATCAGATTATATTATATGCAGAAATCATCTCTGAAACCAGTGAGGGAGATTTTGGGTGGGTTTTGAGAGTGGGGCATTATACTGTAAAATGGAAGTGGCTTTTTTGCATTGAGTTCTGCTTTGGAGAAATGAGGTTTTAGAAATGAACTGTAAAGAAAGATAGGAAATAGAATAATGAGACCATTAAAAAAGTAGATACTTGAATCTGTGTCACTAAGTCTATGTTAGCTTGATGCAGTGTCAATTTACGTGTTACTTACATTTCTCTGTGACTTTCACCTTTCTGTTGGGAACAATAAAAGCCAGGCACACAGCTGGCTCTGGAGATCCTGAGGCAAATGGCTGACTCATTTCTACAACAGCTCAGTTCATCCTGACTCTTAACTATTTGGCTGGTATGACTGCTGTCACAGGAGTGACAGCTTTATGAGAGGCAACTTCAAGTACACTTTTATGAGGGAATACACTTTCGTATGCCCTATTAGAGTACACAAAATGGTTCTTGTATTACTTTTAGACTTTCAACTTGTATATACAAGAAGAATTTGAAATAATCAGAAAATAAATTAATAATTGTATGTGTCAATGGTTAAAATTATTTAAAAATAAACAGCATCCTAAAAAGCAGTGTTAAGGACTTTTTTTTAAATTAAAAAGACACTTACATGTGTGACAGTACAGAAGCTTTCCCACAAGAATTCTTCCTTCTTCTACTAAAGTTTTAGTTTTACTAAAGTAATGTACTCCAACTGTAAAACATACTGGAAAATTTATTGCTTCCTTGGTTATGAACTAACACATCAAAGCACATTGCCATGATTAAGTCCATCGTTGTTTATTTGGCAATCTAATAAAAGAAGTGTTCAGTTTTTACAGTGTCTCATGAACATTATTAAGATGTTGATATTCTGACAGTGTAATTAAATCCCCATTGAAACTGGTGACCTGCTTTGAGGTGGAGTTCTCCTACACAGAAGTATTATCTGGCATACCCCATATATACAAATGACTTTTCCCTCCATGGAAACTGTCTCGTAAGCTTTCTTTGGGTTCATAGGGTAGGCACATCCCTCACTGTCTTTGCTAAATGAAAATGGATGGCTGGGATCTGCTACTTTCTAGGGACCAATTTTTTAATCTTAATTTTTTTCTATTCCAAAACCGACCCTGCAACCTATGAGGAAGTTGGAGAGAAGTTGCTCAGTGGAAGAATAGTAACAGTTCAGCAACAGTAACACTGAGGATCTAGAAAGTAGCTTCTTATTTAAGCTACCAACAATAAGAAAAACTGTTTAGGAGAGGAAGATGTATCACTGTACATGTTAAAATCAGAACAGAGGTGACAAGCTAGACCAGACATCTGATGATTCTTCAGAGGAGAGAATCACCAGGCAACATAAACTCACATAAGCTGAGTAGGTTGAGGTTTTGGGGGCTTATTTTGGTTTGGGGTTTTTGTGTGTGTATTTGTTTTTCCTTTTGCCCCTCTTCTTAGTTGGTGACAATCCTGCAAAGAACTTTCAAATTTTCAAAATTTTCCAAGGTGGCTGAAATAGAGTTGTAAAACCCTTGCTTTGCTTACAAACCCATTTTCTGAATACGAGGAAAATATCCAGAGAGCCATTACAAACTGTCAACTCTTAGTGCTCTATCGTAACACCTTCAAGAGCTATTTTTGATTTTTTTTCAACTAAAACTTAATAACCAAATTTGGGTTGTATATTTGTGCTGTCAGTTTTACATACCTTTTCTTTTGCCAGTTTACTGCATTACCAAAATATTAAGCTCCTCCTAATCAGAACATGGGCTGAAATGAGTAATATTTAATTCTACTCTAAGAGAGAAAAAACACTGTGGAAGGTAAGTACTCCTTTGAAGTGAAGGCCATTTGCATTTTTCAAACTGGATCAAATTAATCTTTACATTAGTTGCCTCTGAAATATTATAGTAGGGTTTCAATTAATTTTCCACTGACATTCGTTTTTATAAAAAGTATTTTTTTAGTATGCATTTAAAGTAATGCATGCATTTATGGACTGAGAACAGAACTCTGATTCTTCCAGATAATTCAGGTGTTAAGAAAAAAAACAGGCATGTAGATTTGATTAACATTTCTTTATCTGATGGCAGACTATTTTGCATCACTAGGTTTTCCCAGCTAATACAAACATTCTTGTATTTTAAGGGATTCAGTAAGACTAAATAGTGAAAATATGGGTAAAGGTTTAACAACAGGAAATGTGGCCATAGTCATCTTCATTATTTTTACTGAACAGAGTGGAATCTTACAACAGCTTTAACTCTAGATGGTGATATATTTAGATACCCTATCTTCCCAAGGAAACCAATTAATTTTGCACAAGTCCCTTGAATGAAAGTTTGCTTAAGGCTGAAATAACCCTGTGGGTAAAACTTCAGGTTAAACAGTATTTTCAAAGAATTTTTAAAATAACTGTTTCTTCAGAAACAACTTTAAAGGCTTGTAAAAACGGCAGGAAGAACTGATGAAACAAAAATACACAAATCCTCTAAGCCATGCTATTACAACACAGAAATAAGAACTGCCCCTTAGAGTTCATACAAGTGGTTCAGCTTAATTTGTTATAATCCTGGCACTTAGGCTAAGAGGCATCAAATCCATGTTTTTGGTATTAGCTACAACTTCAGCTAGTAACTAATGTGGGTACCCATATACAATGAAAGAAGCTCACTTCGTACCATACAGTCTGCAAAGTTAAGGCAGAAGGATTTCCAGCTGAAACATTAGTTTCCCTGTCATTCATGAAGACAGGTGTCAGTCCCAACACAGTACATAATCCTGGGAAAAATGGATTTGTCTTAGTGTAATTTTCTGTCTACTTGAAAATATCAACAGAGACTGCATTTTCTTGGAGCAGGTTTGTATCACCTTTGACCATGTTCCAGGAAAGCATTTGGTGATAAGGCACTTTTTAAGCTGAATGTGTCTCCACTTGATGAGTGTCGAGAAGTTGCTTTTCCACCTATCAACAAAGTCTCTGCTTCTTTTATTTCCATAGCTCTCTTGTAAAGTTCAGCTGCCTTCTCAAAGTCTCCCCTTTCATAGCTTTGGAAAAGAATAAAACAAATTTGAAACAAGCAAATAAAACAAGTCTCTAAATTCATTTAAATTGAAATACACACCATACTATCAACATAGTGTACTTAAAACTATCTACTTTCCTAGAAAGTATGTTTTTCTAACAAGCCCAGATGTTTTGTTTCATGCAGTAATTTGCTTTTATAGGGTTGAAGCATATAATCTTACCTTAGCACAGCCAAGTTTTTCAGCGTTTCCCCCACGCGAGGATGCATGTGGCCAAAGCTGTCTTCATAAATCTTCAGTGCGCGTTCATAGAGAGGCAAAGCTTCAATCTGCTTTTTCTTTGGGTAGCAGAAAGTTTCTTTGTTACAGATGTGTATTTCTTTGTTACAGATGTGTATTTCTTTGTTACAGATGTGTATTATATTGGCTTTTTCTTTTTTTGCCACAATAATATCAACGCATCCTAGATGCAATGTCGTGCCTACCACTCACAGCAATTTTCCTTGCCAAAAATGCTTTTGACGTTTAAAATGGAACCTAAGAATTTTCAAGTACTATGAGGAATTTCCCTTTTAAATACAACCAAATTTCTTTCATTTCATTTAGGTACAAATCATAAAAAAGCCTAAGACATGAAAAATAAACATTAGCCATGAAAAACTTACCATCTGACAGTAAAGGACAGCCAGGTTTACCAGAGCAGTTGCTACACTCGGGTGCTTTGGACCAAATGACTTCTGTCGGATTTCAACTGCTAGCTCATACAGAGGAACAGCCTTGTCAAGCTTCCCCTAGAAATAACAGGGAAAAAATTATTCAGTTCTCTTGTATCAAGATGGCAACAGTAAAACCTATTTTAAACAAAAGCTTGGAGAAGATCTAACTGTTTCTAGAGTAAGGGGTTAACTTTGGTTAATTAATAGCTATATTCTGCACTATTGAATATTTATTAGAACCTAATTTTCCAAAATACTGGACATATTCCAGTCCCAGTTAATGTGTTTGTCAGCTAGGTCTATTTCTTCCTTTCTTAATTTATTTTTTTCCCCACAAGTGTCTCATTGAGAAGGCTGTAAAAAGAAATTTCAGTGCTTTTTGTACTTTTATTAAAATAATTTTCTCCACTGACTTTTAATTTGTGCTCCTTCAAACTAGCAAAGAAGTTTTTGATGCAAATATTGAGTGTTTTTGCAGCTTCTAACAGCATGAAAATTAGAAGCTGAAGTGAGGAGAAAATAACATGACCCAAAACCATTTAATGCACACAATACCAAGTAGAAATTATTTAGCAAAAACACGAGAAAATTTGATCCAAGGGATTATCTTCAAGGTCTTTTTTTCTCTTTGAAGAACAGTAAAACGTGAAAATATAAAATAAATAAAATTCTTACAACCCACTAAACTTGATCATGGTTCAGCTGTTGGAAACAGTATATCACTATTACACTAATAATACCAAATTATTAGAACAACCATCTACAAACACAAATATTCATAACACATTTTGAAATTACAAAATGCAGTTTATACTCCTGTTAATGTTATGCCTCATAGTGCATTTTGAAGAGGAGTAATACTTATCTTTCACTGAGTCAACATAAGCTGAAAGTGGCTCAGCCAGACAGTTTATTTGTAGTATGTACTATCTCCCTCATAAGCCTTCAAGTTAACCTTAAACTGACTGTAAAGTTCAAGGTCATTGTGTAAAAAGAACTATCCCTACACCCTAAAACATGATTTTTCCATTAAGAGAAAGACACTACAGTTAATTTAGGTGATCAGAAGAGGTAACAGGCTTGTGCTCACCATCTTTTTGTACAGCACTGCCAGGTGTTTCACAGTATAAGCCAAGGAGGGATGATCTGGAGCCAAGGCTCTCCTCCTGATGTCCAAAGCTTTCTCATAGAGCTCCTCAGCCTTGTCATAGTGCTTCTTCTCATTGTACAGGGCTGCCAGGTTGTTCAGAGACTGTGCACAGTCTGGGTGCTCGCATCCCAGGACTCGCTCTCGCATTTCCAACGAGCGCTTCAGGAAAAGCTCTGCTGTCCTACACAACATATTTGATCAGCAATATTTTAAAGCTGCTAACGTGTACAGACTGAAGTGCCTGTTTGAAACAACAAACTCAGCCTTGGAAACTCATAGTAGAATCTGTTTAGAACTGACAAAGTAGAAAAGACTGTGTAATGCCACCACTGAAGCAAAGGGCACGTTTTATCTGACTACAGTAGGGTACTACTATTTCATTACAGCTTTGCAGCAGCTCCTCTATCAAAACAATGGATGATCCCCCCCATAAGACTGACAGCACCCAGTATAACTACACAGCTCCTCATCCTGACATACAGATTCTGTGTGATGCTATTCTCAACAGGTCAGCTAGGTAAATTGGAAAAATCCATTTTATGTTAGAGAAAAAAAAGACCATTTATACATAGAACTGTAGGTTCAGTTCCAGAGCTCTTAAAGAAGAGTCAAAAGGTGTTCACTCTATGCAAGGGCTGGAGGATGATGTGTGACAAATAACTATGCATTAAGTGACACACCCTTCTGCCACTGATTTCATTTTAACTACATGAAGTCTTGGACTTGCTGGTTCAGAGCAGAGACACAATATCCATTTTTAAAAGTTCCTTAAAGCTCCACTAGAACAAAGTTTATACCTTTTCTTACCTTTGAAATAGTAGAGATAGAGCTACTCTTGAAGCAGATTTGTTGAATAGGAACTATGTATGAATAATGAAGGATATTAAACAATCTGGTATGAGATTAGATAAGATATTGCTCCCCTATAATCAGTCACTTTGTGAGGGTAAACTGATGAAAACCCCACATGTCCAACAACTGTTAAAAATCAAATTCCTTCACAAAAGAGATTGTGCATTTAACAGAAGTTTTGTATGCAGATCCCAAATAATGATATACTTCTGTAATTATACAAAAGCTACTGGTGCCATAAACAGGTACAGAAAGATCTAGGAGTAAAAATACTTCCAGAACTCACTCTGTGCTTTTTGGCTGGGCACTTTTGTTCTTCTCTGAAAAGATTTAGTTCAGTAGAATAGGATTTAGGTGGCTTTACAATTCCCTCACAACACACTGTTTAGATTCCTCTGCCAACTGAAGAAGTTGATGTGAAGAGTGGCTAAACATACAATCAGAACTGTCTTGTACCTTTTATTCCCCTTCTTCAACACCCCTGCTTATCTCTGCTTTTAGAGCACCTTTGTGCTGTTCTGGTCCTTTCTGGCTTTAAACTGGACATCAGGGTAAAAGCTTAAGGATTACAAGCATAACGAATATTTAGGTCATGATTTCTTGTAATACTATTATAGAAAAAAACTAATCCTGCTGTTCAAAGATGAACACTGCAAAGGAGCCACAAAATAGTGAAGTTGAGTAGAGGAGGCACAAACTTGAGAAAGAGTACTGGTATTTGCAATAAAGGCTAATTAACTCTGGAACATCAATTCTGAATGCAGGAAGTGCACTAACTTGTTCAATACTCACATGGCAACAGCACCAAATAGAAAATAGGAGTGAATTTCACAGTGAACAAAAACCAGGAGAATGAATCAGGGATTGAAATAAAACAAGTATTTAATCATGTGTCTGAATTTAATGCTAGTTCTCAATGCTCTGCCTCCATATAGACACCTGAGAACACTCAGTGGATGTGTCACAATCAGTACAACTTACTCAAGATTATTCTGCAGGTAGTAGAGGACTCCAAGCTCGTTGAGGGTTCGAGCATTATCTGGTGTATCCTTGCCCAATGTGAGCTCTTCCAGCTGCAGGGCTCTCTGACGCAGGAGAGCAAAGCCACACTGCAGCAAAGAGAAGGTAATGTAAGCCAGTCACCAGTACTTTTAAAGTTTAACACTAAAGCCAGAAAACCAAAAGACTTAGTTTGGTGCCAAAGGAGCTCAGTAATCCTCCTTAAGGTCTATTTTTGAGCTACATGGCACATGCTTACTTACAATCTAATAGCAAATTACACCAAAAATGTGAAATTTTGGTGAAAATTTCCAGGCAATTCAAGTTACTGTGTTGTCACACCGCTCTCCCTCTACCACACACGCTAATTTGCTTAAACTCCACCGTTCAAATAATCAATTCAGATAAATTCTTAGGTTTGTAAGCTCAAAACTTAAAATCAATATAATCTCTAATCCTAAACACCACATACAAACACATACAAAATATTACTCAAGGCTTCACATCAATATTTTTTAAATGGGCAGACAAGTTAATGCTTACAAGCAAAATAAATCACAGTAAAAAGTGCAGCTGTTTTTGCACACTCTGCCTATTTTTGATCTTTGCAGTCTTAATAAAAATATTTTTGCAGCAGAACTTATTACAGAAATAGACCAAATCATCATGAAGCAAATTCATTCTTATTTAATCACTGTAGAAATGGCAACATGTTTATGGTTTTTAACTACTTCCATTAGAGCTACAACTAGAGCTCTGGAGTTATTAGCTGAACTCTTACAGTACAGGCATTACATTATAAACCCTTAGCTCAAAAATGACAAGAGAAAACCTGTAGCTGAAAAATAACACAGAAGAAGAAAACAGGGAAAAACTCTGAATCTTACCTAATATTTTTACTGGGATTTCCCATTGCAGTAAGCAGTGTGTTCACTCATAGGATAAATGCCTCAGCTATTCTGGAGAACCCCTTTTTCCATTGTCACTTTGACACACAATTGTATCAGCTGTAATTCTGCACCTCTGCAATGTATATATCCACTTCTTTCTTTTCTGCTTCTCTCAACTCCATTCCAGTTGTACTGATACATCTCCACTTCCAGCAGAGTTGAAAGGGCAGCTTGCAAAGCTGCTGCTAAGCTACTTCACTACCTATGCCTACAATTATCAAAAGCCCTGGAGCATTGTCAGCTCTGCAGACACAATTTATCATTTCTTTAGCAGAGATGCAACATGCCCTGCACCTTTTTTAAATATCAAGCACTTCCTTACCAGACTGCCTTTCTGCCTTGCTGCTTTTTGGCGTATTTTGAAGGACTTCTTCCTCAGTTGCTCAGCTTGTTCATATCTGAAAGTAGTTATTTGTAGTGTTAAAAGAATGTCAAATGTAGCATCAATAAATATGCTGGAAAGATTCTAAGCTACTTGAGTGTACAGAGTTGAAAATTTAAAATCTTGAAAAGAATCCCACTTTTTTCAAATATAAAACTATCCAAAATGCTTAGGGCCAGACAATGTTCCTCATTTATCTCTAAAAGTTTTTGTGAAACTAAGCACAGAATTCGGCCCATCTTAGGTAACCTGCTACAAGAATAGAGAGGGGATGTTCATGGTTGCATTTGAACAGAGGAAACTCGAAAAAAAGAACCAAAGAAAAATTCTGGCTTCAGGAAGAAAACCTTTGCTGTTATTTCTTTTTTTACTACCTCCACATAAAACAAAAACAGCAGTGTAATTAAGCTTACTTGTTCTGCTTTTGGTACAAGGTTGCAAGTGCGTCGAGCTCACGGGCCACCCGAGGGTGCTCAGCTCCATAGGCGTTTTCAGAGATTTCCAGTGCCTGTTTATACAGCTGCTCAGCATTTCCAAACTTCTTCCACTGAACATACACTCCTGCCAGCTGGTGGAGTGACTGTGCCACCCTGGGGTGGTCTGGATCCAGCGCCGTCTCTCGAATCTCCAGCGAGCGCTGCAGGGGAGCCACAGCCTGCAACAGCCGAGCCCAGAGTGTGAGGGCAGCAGGCAGCACCCTCTATGCTACAGTAACTCAACTACTGCCATAGAAAGCACACACTGAGCTCTGCTTCATTTGCCTTTTTGCTGTTACAACAATCTCTAAATGTACTTACCTGACTGAGAAGACCTAGGTCCTTAAGAAACCGTCCCAGGGTCTCATAAAGATCAGCCAGGCAGATCATACTTTCCTCTCCCTCACTGCTTTTTTCATATTCTTTCAGAGAGTCAAAATACTCAGCTGCCATAGAGCTCTTATCTTTCCCAACCAGCTGCCAGTAACTCAGCAATTCTGCAAAATGTCCCCTGTTTTAACAAGGAAATAAGAATCTTATCTCTGATACCCCTCTATTCAGACTGATGCTAACTTAGGAAAAAAGGCCTACATGCACAAATGTTGTTGTTATGCTACAGCATCTACAGACACAATCCATGGAGACTAACACTATTCAACAGCAGTACTTATTCCTTTACCAAAACCCAGCGTGTAACACAATAGAAAATACATTATTTATATGGAAACAGCATTTAGCACTTCAGCCTCTACTATTTAAATACTTCTAATATGATTTTGTCACTTTCCAATTTATATTGACAAAAATTACTTTGAAATGTTTATAATGGCCAAAGCAGTTGCTACCTTTATACCTTTTGTAAAGGTTTTGGGACACAAAGAGATTCAAAAGACACTTGTGTAGCTTTTGCTTATCACCCTGCTGTTGGAAGAGCCAGGGAAGTTCATCTGCACTTCTCCAGGTCACTCGGTCTTGACTATTGAAAGAAAAACAAATGAAAATTAAAATTCTGACAGGCCTAGCAACTTGTCAATTTGATATGAAAACTAAGCAAGCATACAATTTCCATACCTCAGTGTCTGAACACACACATTGCTGTGAGACCTATGTACTCCATTTTCTTACATCTTCATTTTAATTTCACCTCAGAAGGCACTGGAAACCCCAGGCACTGCACAGGAGCTTCTTCTCCATCCCCTAAGGGCTAATCTGTGCCGGCCAGCAGGACTGCAGCCCTGCAGCAGCCCACTGTCCCTTTGTGCCTCCTTTGTCTGGCACACTGTGCCCCTCTTGGCTTCCTGCTGCCTAACAGTGGATGCTTGGAGGAGCAATTAACAGCAGCCCACAGCTGGGACACACTAACTCAGGATGTAAATGCCAATCAGTTTTCAAGCTGGATATGAACTTGTAGATGTTCAGCTGTCCTACTGGACCTCTTCTTATCTATGTGCTAATTGCTTCCTGAACATAAGCGGTTCCTGCTTCAAGTCCCAAGCAAACACAAACTTCCCAGCATTTGCTGGGAGTTAAAAATCCATGGGGGCTTGGAGACCACAAAGTAACTGATATGGCATAAATTCATGCCCTACATTTTCCCACAATAACTTTATCATATGGCCATTCCCCTTCACAGACCTCATTCTTTTCCAAGATTAAAAGGCACATGTCAATAAATAAACTTCTAAACAAAAAAAATTGCATAGTTATTTTTCCATAATTTCCTAAACTCAAAGAAAATATATGAAGAAAACAAAAATATCTATGAGGCATAAAGTCTCCAATTCAGGATTTCTTGAAGAATTCTGACCTACCTTAACTGCATGGTGAAATATTCCACTAGTTTTTGTCTATAGGCAGAAATAACATTTTCATCTGCTTCCATATACTCTAGTTTCACCATCTCCCAAGCCTGAAAGAGAGTATAATTAAAAGAAAGGGAATGCATTTAATTTGTTTAACTGCTGATGATACACAGGGTGTTATGCAAGATGAAACACATCTCATGTTGTAGAACTGAAAATCTTTCAATGACAAAGGCACTAAACAGAAATTGTCTTATATTAGACCACAGCTCTGGTTATTCAGGCAATATTCCCTTCTCCTTCAATTCTTCTTGGTTTTTTGTGGAGCCAGTGTTTTCTAGGATACATGAAGTTAACAGCTAATAGATAAGAAATTTATGAAGGTTTACAAGGCCAGATTTTCAGCAATACTGTTGTCACAGCTCTGGTAGTTTTCAAGGTGTTTCTAAATCAGACCAGATGTTAAGGAGAATGGATGTGCAAACACAAACATTTCGAGGCCTACCTGGCTAACAACAGAATTTATCTAAAAAACAGGCATTGGAGTTAGGGGTGTGGAGCTTCACTTAGGCATGTTTAGAATTACAAACTTTACCTGGAGGTGCTGGAACTTCAGCAAACCACAGCCATATGTCAGCAGACACATTCTGTGCAGGCTGTGAAGGAGTGAGGCCAGCACTGCAGAAGTCAGCTCAGGATAAAGCTCAATCAGCTCTGACTCACTGACGCCATTGTGGCTGACACCGATGACACACAGTATCTACATAAAGCAGAAAACAGACTTCACACAGTCAGCAATATTTGCTGGAGAGCTTAGTTACACTGAAATGTCAAGAAAAATACTATTTATCACTGTGATAACTTTATAGCAAAAGGAAAATAAAACCCTGCCTTCACAAGCCCTTTCCTCTCTTCTCAAAGAAGAGACCTCAGTGTTAATGGTTTAATGGTTTATCTTTGTTTTTTTTAATAGATAAAGCACCAAATGGGACACTCTGGGGGAAACAAATGGCTCCTTAGACTCTCCTCTAAAACACCGGGAGAGAATAACTCCATTATCATGAGGAACTTTCCTCTAAGTTAAATATGCTGAAGGTCTCTATGCTGTCAGCACCAAAGAAGTAGCAATTCTGAGTATTGTGTCCTAATTAAAAAAATGTTTCGCACAAGAGGGAAATCATGCAAAGGTAGGAAGAGGAGCCAGAAATGTAATAAGCAATGCCTCTATTCACAGGACACCATGTTTTGATTGCATTTACTATGCTCAGTGTAGTTAATCACTACATCATGGTAGTGATCAGCAAGGAAGTGCTTATTCTATTTCACATCATAGTGAAAAAGCCCTGCCTTATTCTACGAGACAACAGCTCAGTTTATATTTAACACAAAGCAGTCATACATTCTAAAGTTATGCAAAAGATATATTAATTAAATTGTCCCTTCTATACTAATAATAATACACAGTAATCTCTGAATCATACATATGAACTAATATAAATTTGTATTTACTTTTAAGTTAAGACAAACTCTTTACAGGAAAGAGTATTCATTACCTGTAGAAATAGTGATGCATCCTCTGCTTACCTCTCTCAAAAGACCTTTCTCTTTATCACTCTGCAGTGATTCCTGAATTGATCTCAGAACAAGCCTGTACAGTGACACTGTGTCTTGACACTGGCAACACCGCTGAAGAATCTCATCAATATTTCCTGTATTTCCAACACTGAGCAGAAGGACAGAAAGGGTAAGGTTTAGCATATTAAATTTGGCTCAGTAAGATTGATTTGAAACTACTGAAGAGCTCTATCTCAAATATTCTCTGGCTTCCTATTGGGTTCAAAAGGTGCATAGCATCTGGTGAGATTTAAACAAAGAAGAGGTGAGTTCTTCCAAGCCAATTTCTGTCATATTGTCTGATTTTTCTGAATAGCTGCAACAGTTTTATTAAAAAAACTACACAGCTTCTCCAGCAGGAATACAAGTAAGAATATCAGGATGGATAAAGATAAAACCACATGCTGCTGTTTCATTAAATGCATCTACAAAGCATGTTTTCAGGAGCAATTAAGTCTTCTTGAACATAAAATGTGAACAAAAATAATGAAATCAGTCACCCGGAGTAAATTACCAATTAGTGTATCATCTTCTGGGAGTCTCCTAACTAAAAAGGCATCTTTCTCAACAAGATGAAGTCTAGGTTAATAATAAGCCAATGCACTTATTAGGTAGTCTCTTGCACAACAATGAAGATTAATTTTCTCCACAGCAGGAATTACAAGACTAAGGACCATATGCAGGATGTTAAACTAAACACTTGTTGGACTTCCTTGTAGCCTTAAAAATCTGTGGGGCAAACTCTCTGGTCCATCAGTAAATACAACACACCTGAATTTAACTGTTTAACAACACAATACCAACATTCTCCAAATACCTTTAAAAAGCACTGAAGCAACTGATACACCCATAGAGAAGAACAACATTAAAATAAAATAGAAATAGAAGAACTGAAAAAAAAATAGATACAAGTATTTGGATTCACTTAGTATCAAACTGGTCACTGTGTACTCTCTGATTTCTGTTCTCATTGCATTCACAGTCAGTGAGGGGGGTGAACTTCTCCATTGTTTTTTCTTAAGAAGATTCATTCTGTACTAGATGAAAGTATTTCAAAAGGCCAACCTACTTAAAGTCTTCTAATCTAGTGATGAGCATAGTAATTTTCAGAACACCTCAACTTACCAAGCAATGGTTTTGCCCAAGAGAGTGACATACAAAGCATTGCAAGTTGTGGCAGAACGACAATGTCTCTCAAGCTTCTTCTCCTACAACATTTTAAATAAAATCTGTGAACTGAGATGAAACTAATCATACAAATAAAACATTCACTGTTTGATAAGAAAATAAAAGTTCTAGTTATTCTTTTATCTGTAACAACTGAAGACTATAATATGCTAAGTAGTGCACAAAATACTGCACACATTTCTAGCTAGAGGAGCATATGAGTGAAAATTCCCATTTGAATTTAAGATGAAGAGTTAGGATCTAACACTATATCTCAATATGAGGATTACCTTACAGAATGACTCTCAAAGGAAAAGGTAAAATACTGCTTTTCCCACTCTGCCAATCATTATTACAGTATCATGCAATAATAATGAATGAAAACATAATTAAATCTTCTGGTATTCTAAAATAAAATAACACATTTACAGCAGTACATGCAACTGCTCAGTTTTTGTGTTCAAAATTTATGTTGTTCCATCTGTGTTTCAGTGCTATGAGCCATGGGGTAAAAATACTCAAACTTCATGCTATCTTGAGCAATCACATTTAGTTAGCTAAATAGAATTCTTTTTTTTAGCAGCTGGGCTTATTTCATTTTTCCATGTTTTCATTAAAAGTTATACTAGAGTAAGATATTTTAGAAAAAGTGCAACAGACATACCTGTTCTTTAGTCAATTTAACATTTGCAGAGTTACATTCTGCACTAATGAGAGTTTTAACATCTTTGGAATTCAGTGGATCAAGGTGAAGAGTGGGCCATAACCTTTGGTAAGAGAGAACAAAGTCATATTCAAACCTTATTAAATAGCACACAAAAGGAAAAAAAAAGAGATATCAGAGTTCCAGGGCTTTTTAAAGATTTATATCAAAGCAGTAATTGAAGCTGTTCCCTCCTACTATGAAATTCTAGTCATCTGAAGTCAAATTTCCACTTTTAACCTTATCCTGAATCTACATCATGGTACTGCAGTTCTTGATGTGCATCTGACTGCATTTAATATCGTCTTTCATACAGTCATGTGGATAGATCCATCACAGTAAAACAATATTCTGGTTTTCCAACAGCTAAAATCTGTCATTGCAGCTACAATAGAGAAGCTTTCATTTTCCTCATAGGTTGCAAAATCTAATCCTATTAAATCTCCACGTCTTGACAAATCTGTCTGCTCTTCAATGAGTAACTGCAATTTAAAATAATAATTCTAACCCAGGATACTCAGACACATCACAGAAATATAACATACCTCCAAGCCTGTGGACACGTTTCTACATTCACTGATACAATCACTCTCACGTTCACTGGCAGTGGATCTATCAACCATTTCATATGCTTCTCAGCTTGCTTAAAAACAAATTTTCATTTCTTAATATAGAGGCAGTTCAAAACAATGCCAGAAGTTGCTATGTTTCATTAACTGTTCAACTCTATGAAAGGAGTCTTAAATTCTGCGGTGTCCATTAAAATCTTTCATGATCTGGTCCTCGAGACAGTACTAAATGACCCATTTATATGTATCAGCACAACAGTACGCTAAAAAAAGCAGATAGAATACTATTTTTGAAATGTTCACCTCATAAAAACCAGGCTATTTACATGCCCATTAGGTCAGCTCACAGCCTTGAATCTTTGGATAAATATTGTACCTGGACTGCTCAAAAATTAAGGAGATAAGATGAAATTTAGAAGAAAAAACCCAAAACAACCCCAAAAAAATTTATCTACAAAAATAACTCAACTGCACTTTTTACAAAACTATTTTCTATATGTTCTCTTCAGAGCAAAGCAAACACTAATATTTTTGTTACATAAGTATGGCAGAACCTATTACAACAGTCAAGATTCCCTTTAGACTGACAAATGGCAAAGGTTTTGAAAACATACCTGTATTTGGTCAATAGAGTCAATAATTATAATAATGCTGCCTTGATGGCGTGCAGAAAGTTTTTCCAGCCAACGGGGAAACTCTTCCAGAAGTTTAGCTGGATCGAAAGTCAGAGGTGATACTAACCAAGAGTGTTGCATAAGCTGCAGAATTATAAACATGTACAGGAAATTCTACCTTAAAAATCAGCTAGGATAGTTGAAAGTAGTCCTATAGACACAAGAGGGAAAAACACCCAGTTCCCTCTGAATACCTCACCCTCCCCCCCCAAAAAAATCCTGTGTGATGTGGGGGCAATTTTTCTAGTCAAGTCCACACGGAGTTCTTTCCTTCTAGTATATGCAGAAAACTGGTGTATGCAGAAAAAAGAATATTGAACTCAGTGTGTAAATTCTAGAGAGATAATCTCAGTTTACACAATGGACAAAACATTTGGAGACTTAAAGGACTTGAAGTTGCACAGGTTAAACAGGGAAACATCTAAGATAGATGAGAAAATTGTAAGAATATCACAACTGATTTAATTTTTCTACAGGTTTTAGTCCTGTAAGGCCCATAGTGCCACTCCATAATGGAAAAAGAAAGCTCAGACCCTGGCACAAAAATGATCTTCACTTATTCCCCACATATTTAGCACACAATTAAAAATAAATTAACATAGGAGAGAGCCTAGTCTAGGAACAAGATGGTGCCAAGTGGCCAATACAGCCTCAGGTTTCCAAGCACATAGACACAGGAGGTACCACCTGCCTCTCTCATTGGCCAGATGGCAGGGAATTTTGGAAGGAGTTTATGTGGTTTTGTAAGTCATCAATATAGGTCACTGAAAACGTAACTGCTAATGCTGATCTATTATGGATATCCCAGAGATGCTATTTAATTAATCTACATTAAGTGTATAGGATCAGATTCCCCTCATTCTATAATGCCTTACATTTCATAGACTCACAGAACAGTTTGGATTGGAAAGAGCTTTAAAGGCCAGCTAGTCCAACTCCCTGCAATAAGCAGGGACATCTTCAAACAGACCAGCTTGCCCAGACCCCTGTCCAATCTGAACTTGAATGTTTTTCTATTACATTTGTATTACTTTCCACTGATGCTGAAAAATTTATATAAAATGTTATCTGTTGACATACACACAATGGCAGTTTCCAAAGAAAGATGCAATGCAGGGTGTGTAATCCAGCATTACCTTTAGAGTAAGGCGCTTAATTATCAATGCAGATTCTGAACTAGTAGACATGGGCCTCCCAACAAAGTGGTAAAGAATTAGAGTGTTTGGTGAATGCTTCTGCTGTAATTGAATCCTAATGAAAGAAGAGAAGAAAAAAGAACAAAAAAGACTCAACAGACTCTAATTTTGCAAACAGATCTCAAACAAGAAGCATCAGTTTTGCCAAAGGAGATGAAGTATCTTAGCTACACGTGTTCCATGTTTATCTTACAGAACAGGATAGACGTTTCATGAGCTATAACTGAACTTGCAATGTCAAATTCCATTTTTGCTCTCGCCCGTTTTGACAGCAATTAGTAAGTGCCCTTCCTGGCACTGAATAGTCACTTGCCACTAAGCTTTTAAGAAGCAATGACACCATCCATTTCTTTTTATGACAGCAAGTTTTGTCATAGCATACAAGTGACCATAAAATACATTTCTATGATAAATTATTAGGATTTTTTCTTTATTTCCAGTTAAAAAGACTCCAAAGGACCCTTCTTGTGTATCAGAGAAGGGCAACATTACTGAGCTATCAAAACCACATCATAATGCTGTGAAAAGACAGATATGGAAGGTGTTACAACTGGAGTCAGGGAGATGTTACAGGCAGTCCAGATGAAATTAGCTACTCCAATATCACAAAACTTTCTAGGATGCTTCGATAACTTCAGTGCTTTGTAAATGCCCCATTTCATCTCTTATTAGACTGACACAATGTTTGAAATGTAATGGAAACTTTTTTCTTAAATTTCATTCATATAAAAAACGATAAAAATTTAAACTACCATTTTGACAGAAGGAGAGATTTCCCAGATCCTGGTCCTCCTGATACAAGCAACGGTGGAATTGGTGCTGGTGCTGCTACTAGGTCATTTAGACGTTCAAAATACTATAAAAAAGAAACAATCATTATAAACATTCCACTGTTTAAGGAAGAAATATAGTGCTGGGTATTGTAAACCATTCAGATTCAAAATGTACTGGTTTATTAAGGTAAGAGTAGCTACTGAAATGCAATACAAGTGTAAATAGATGTTGCAAGGAAACCCTTAAACCACAGAATTTATTATCTCTTTTTTAAAAAGCGTAAAATTAATTAACACTTTTTTCACAACTCTATTTAAAATGGAACCTTCGATGCTAATAAATCGAAATGGCATTACTATAGTAAAGCAACTGGGTTGTATGTTTGTTCAGGCTTCCTTGCTCCACTTTTCCCTGAACTACTCCACTGCACTGGATATGGTTGCCAGGAAAAAGCCTTCCAAGTTGGCATCTGCCATCAATGACTATTTTGAAACACTCAGTATACAAAAGAAACCTTTCTTTCACCACATTAATGTCCAAAAATGTTGTAGCAGATGACAAAATAATCCAAAACAAAACACCCTTCACCTACTCGGGAGAGATGTTTTGTTTCCAAAATCGGAGGTGCATTAAGATATACACTGGTATTTTTTCCTTAATGTTCTATTAGTCTATTGCTCTAAACCTTAGTAAAGATGGTACAATCCTCCAAACCATTACCAATATATGAGTGGTGAAGTAAAAGAATATATTGGGCTAGTAAAATTGGGGTACTAAGAATTTAAATACAATAACAGGAACTGCATGCTTATATTACATTGCCCAAATTGTACCACATTCTGTGACGACTTTAATGTTTATCTTCCTGCATTCGTTATATCTTCCCAACATATAGCTGTTCCTGATACTTGCAACTTGAAATGTTTTAAAAAATTTATTTCCAGTAATGAGTAAATACTGAGCTATTCAGCAGCTTTCCACTTTAAAGCTTCCTTTGTTCTTCTTTTACGGCTGCATGATGAGATGAAATCTTTTCATTAACCATCTCCTAAAGACCTAACTCCAGGTGTCAAGAAAGAGATCAGATTTCCTTGGGGAAAAATAAAAGAGAAATAAAAAAATAAAAGAAGAAAAGATAGATATTCAGAGTGTTTTCTATTGATGACCAATGTCTAAGAGGGCAGTCTGCTTCTGGCACACTTACAGTGCTTTTCTCCAGTGCAGGCACAAGAACTACTTCTTCATCAATATTATTCAAGAACACATCACCTGGCATCTCTCCCAGAAAAGAAATATGCCATCTATATCAGGCATATGGCTTCTTCCAGCATAAGGAGTGATAGCCTCCAGGATGCTCTCAGACACAGCGTCTTCTGAAGAAATGCATCTTGCCCAACAAGGGATGGAAGTGAGTGATCACTATCTCTTCATCCATATACCTTTATAATGTACTTACTTTCTCAAATCCCAGCTCACATGTTGAATTAGACGCTTGCTGAAAAGCTTCCATCTGCTCTTGTTCATCGTGTGCATCCCATAATACATCACCAAAAACTTCTTCTTCAGGAGCAGTGGAGTCTTCCTTATTACCCAAATCCTTGCCTTCTAGGTCTGTAATTTCACACCCCAATATATCCTAAGTGAAAAGAAATTACATGGAGAAAACTGCAACTACAGAGCAAGCACATTTGTTGTTAGTCTCAATATGAGTGTGGCTCTACTAACACCAATATGCTCATTTCCTTTTAGGGTAGCAGAGAACCTAAATAAATAAGCAATTAGATTAAACTAAGTAACTGAATGCACAGGTCTCAAGACAATGATTTTAGGTATCTCATAGTGGAAGCAACGCACCACAAGAATAAGGAGAGGACGCATCTATGATATGGATAAAGAGAAATTAAAAGCTAATATAGGCCATAAATAGGCCCCTTTCCCTTGGTTCTGTCCATAAAAGCACTGTTCAGTTTGGTGGTTTATTTTCCACTTGTACATTTTGTTGCTTGCCAAATATTAATGATAAAACAAAGAGATACTTTGAATCACATCTAAGTCCCACATAGTAATCACACTGACATCATTTAAGATTGTAAATCAGTGTAGACATAAAAAGCTAAACTGCATCATGTACTTTACCTGTTTAATCATTTTTTCCACACAATTATAGATTTCATATGCTCCTTCTTCCACACCTCCAACATGATCAATCATCTGAAAAAGTAAATGGCAATGCATGACGCAACTCTGAATCCAGCTGAGAACAGTATTTAGTACTTCCAACAAAAACATTTTGGAACACATTTAAATTCCATTCTGTTGCCTTCCTTAGGTAAGATTCAATTTGCCTAAGAACTTTAAAAGTTGGGCATCTAGTTTCAGCTGTTCTCAAGAATTGTCTCTGTAGAGGAAAATAAATGGTAACTGCTCAATTTTTAGGCAGCAGAAATCTCTCTGGAGGTACACTTCATTTTCTTCAGCGGCTACAGAGGGACCCTCAGAAAAACAACTTTGTCATTAAAATGCCTAAATACAGGTAAGAAATTCTAACCTTATAGCACAGCCTTTTTTTTCAGTGAAAATGCAGAGGCTTTTTTTTCTCCCCTGCTAATGAAAATTTCATAACATTCATAAATTTCAGCTTCATCCATCTGCTCACAGAATGAGCTCCAGAGCAATGAGTGCAATGCAATTTCTCCTAAAGTCTGGGACTATTAGCATGCAGTGTTGTTTATAGCAACTTTTAAATGCCATACCTTTGCTTTGTTCACGTAAGAAATTTGCTCAATTAACTGCTGCACTGAGACTGAACTGACTTGGCCATCCTCCCTTCTGCGGTAAATTAACCGGGGTTTTTCTTCTGGATTTCTCAGGAAGGCTTCTTCACAGTCCTCCAACAAACAACTAGATTGGAAATCAGCATTCTTGTGCTATATTACACTGCTGTAGTAAACAGTTCAATCAACACAAGCTCCGAAGATGGGTTTCATTGCAAAATCTAATTCAAAAGTCAAATCTATTTATAGCAAAAAGCAATCGAATACTTCAACAGAGAATTTGAGAAAAATTCTGAAGCAAGAAAAAGCTAAGAGAGAGATTTATGTTACTTGTACCAAAACCAGTAAACCATTTATTAATTTTTATGCTTACTGATTTGTAAATTAAAAGCTGTTTTTCCTATCACACCAATATGCAGAGTGAAAGGTAATTGCACTGCATGGTTTCACATATGATTAATAAGCATCATATATATGCTCTGCCATCAATTATCTGAAGGTTCTGTTCTGTTCTTTGATATTTTTACAAAAAGTCCTTTAGTATTTTTTAGATGTAGGACAGTCTTTCAATTTATAGTATTTAAAAAGGAGAATTTGACACCTCAAAATTCAAAAACATTTTGCATTTATATATGTGAATGACATCCATGGGTATCTATTGCTGTTCCACAGAAGGAACTATACTACTTGGGAATGCTGTCAATAGCAGACAGGATTGCTCAAATATTACCATCTGTACACAAGCACTACAATTTTCATCAGAGTTTTCCTAGGAGAAATTCTCTAAATTAATACTTTTGGGGTTTTTTTTCTTGCATATTTTGTTCTTACACATTTTTGCCCTACGTACATAAAGCTGGGTTATTTGGCAACAGCATATAATGCATAACAGTAAAATTCCTAACACAACTCAAACAGTATCCCTCCTCTGGTGTTTTTTTCTTTAGTGAATCATGCTTGTTCTTCTAGAAGGTTAAGAAATTACTCAATGAACAAACAGAACACATTCCATCAGTATTTGTCATGAAACATCATTACTTCAGTAAATCAAAGCTGTCAAAACCTAGCATAAGGTAACACACAGGAGAGCCATGAAATTAGTCTGAAAGACAGCCAAAACCAGGAACTAATATGCGATAGAATAAACTCCAAACACTACAGGCAGGTGTAAGCCTCGATAAGCAAATGAAAAACACCGAGGACATTCACACCAGCCATCTTGAATTCCTAAGACACAGCCACATGCACAACAGAGCTGCTCTTGGAAAGCAAAACATTTCTGTATATTATTAAGGCATCGTTCAAGCTGTATGTTAAGAGAATTTGTAGCTACAAGAAAAAGAAAATGGTAGAAAACTGATACATTCTTTTAAGTGTCTGCACTAGCAAACATAAAGTTCGAAGGAGTATCACTTTGAAGTTACTAGCTTAGGAAACGTACTGAGCAAAGCATCCCATACATTTTAATAAGCTATGCACTCCGCATAAATTACCAGTTGCCATTTGTTTCACCAGCCTGGGAAATGCTCACCTTGGCAAAGTTAAATGCAGGAGCAAAATGACTAATGAACTCTTTTCAATTTCCCATTTTCTTACATCCTGAAGAGGCCTTTCATTCTCTGTTGAAAAATTAACAACTTGAAAGAAGTATCCCATTGTTTCACAGATTCTTTGAAGTTTTGAAGAGTAGTTCTGAAAGCAAATATGAGTAACAGTGCTTTATTACTAAACATGCATAGCACGAAGGACCTATCAAACAAATCTCGGTTTCTTTTCTCCAAGCAGTTTCTTCCCCTGAAGCCCTTGACAATACTTTTACTGATTTCACTGAAACCAGACTACACCTACTAAAGCTTTCAAGAAGAATTAGACAAATTTCTGAACCAGTATTACATTGGAAACAAGGCAGCATATAAGGGAGCATAAGTTTTTGAGGTACTCACTCTAACAAAGATGGTCACTTCTGGCTGAGTCTCATCAGTACTGATAATATAACATCTTACTGTGTTACTCCACAGAGAGTGGGAAAACAGAGGAGTAACCTGCAATAAACTGGCAACAGCAGCATCCCAATCATCTGCCAACAAAAAAAACCCCAAATGAAGTCTTAGAGATCTTCACATGTCATTACACTGCATAACAGATAAGTCATCACCTCTTAACATCATGAATACTACATTTTATTTAAAATAGTAGCAGTGTTTTTACTCAATTATTTAAATTTTACGAACTTCGAGAACTCATACCATTTGATAATGTCATGCAATTTGATAATGTGGCAAAATAAAAGTCTTAAACATATTTAGAGTATCAGCACAATAATATTTCCTTTAAAAAGGATTGATGAAATGTTTCCACAAAATCAAGCTGATAGTTGTAATATAAGTAACAATATGCAGGAGTAATAAATTCACTCATAAGCAAACACTTTTTTTTCTTCAGCTCTACATGTATTTCAATTAGACCATGTGAATAAATGACAGCAAAACACTGTGGGAACTTCCTCTTCTGGAGAAAAAACCCATTGCTTTCTGTAGCATTGTAAGTTTATTCCCTACAGAAGCAATGAGTTTTAAAACTTTCTGAGACTCTTCATTTTGTGGTTGGTCATTCTTTCAAGATAGGAACAGGTTCTGTTCCCAGGACCACATAAGTTGATGAAAGGTTTAGTGTATGAAGCTGGAGCCATCACAGGGAAGACCCTCCCCCTCCTACTTTGTAGGCACAGACTTCTGATTCAGAGCCTGAAGGATTGAAGAAAAAAGGGAGAAACTGCCAGCGAAGTCAACTCTATGCAGGAGAGGTTCCAGAGTCAGGAAAGGCTGAAGGAAACCAGAGTATCAGAAGCCAATTTACAAGAGGCCACTTGGGAAACAAAATTCAAAAGCAGCGAATATTGACAAAAAAATACCAAGCATTGATTTACACAACAACACATACATCCTGGTCTTGCAATCAGATTTCCTTAAGTGGCCCCCGAGGCAGAGTCAAAACCCATGCAAATTCAATGAAAAAACAGGGGTGTAATTTATTCTAATACAAATGTGATGTTCATACTCAGGAAGTAGAGAATCTGAATACAAATGGAAAAAAAGAACACCAGCAGATATTGAAAGAAGGAGTTGCTATCTTCCATAGTGAACATAAGGATCATACAACAAAGCACTGGTAACTGCTGTTTGCTAAATCACTGCTGCACATACTGTAGTCACCACGTATATTAAGCATAACTTAGCTACATTTCCTTTTATTTTTACAAAGAATTCCAGATAATCCTTTAGTTAAATTACCCAAGAATAGACAGAAAAGGATCTAAGAAGGAACAGAGTTAATTAAGAATGGTTAGAAAAATTCCATAGACACCTACAATCCCAGCAAAACTAACTACCATTACTTACCTCTGTTTATATTTGCAAATGGTCCCTCGACATCTATGGAGCTATGAGCAAATTCAGGCCCTCTGAAAGACTGCTGAAGTTGCATCATACTACCCATGGATGGCTCACTTCCCAACACTCCTCCATTCCAGTATTCAGATTGCGCCCCAGTAGCTAAGAATTGGAAAACAAACAAAAAATCCCCTCTTCATTTGTTACCACACAACGTAAATTATAAGTCCTAAATACTCCAGCTGAAACCTACAGCCACATGCCACTGGCCATAATTTTTTCTCCTTCAGCAGACTTGCTCACACCTTTGTGTGCTTTAGTTCTAAATGGTTGGTTGTCCAAAGTTAATGAGAATCCATGACACCAAAGGCTATTACAAATTTGCTATTACACAGATTGCTCACATACCCATCTGAACCCTTTCCACGTTATTAAATTCCTCATACAGCATATACAAGGTTTTGTACATACTTCATCTTTGTTAAATATCTAACTCTGCTGTTCTGGAATCTACAGCAGCTGACACTGGCATATGTCATCATCCAAAGTGTCTATCTAAGATTCCCTCTATTTTCAGGTGTGATTTTTGGATCCTTTGCAGCATTATCTCTCAGTTCTAGAGTAAGAAAACTCAGAACAGTTGATAGAACAATTTTTAAGAAGTGTTCAAGTCACTGTGTCTAGACATTGCTCTGTCTTCATCTATTCATTTGTAACACCAGAAATATGAGGTTCCCACAATCTAAACCAAGTTTGCAAGGTTTGTTGCTTTCACCCTTCAAACTACTTCAAGTTGCTTTTCATCGGTATTAATAAAACGTTTTTTCAAAACAACACAAACTTTTGTCTTCTGCTTTACTATTTGGAGACTTCAGTCATGTTCCAACACAAAGTGTTTGGGATGAAATTCTCACCCGTGACATCTGTACAATTATCGTCAGAATCAGACTCTTCAGGATCAAACACTTGGATTCCCTGGGCCTGGAGTCTCTGGAGTTTTGCTTCTAGCTCTCGTTTGGCCCTCAGTAAGTCCTGGATCTCATTTTCCTTAGTTTCTCTAAAAATCTATGAGCAGGGAAGGAAAGAAAATCTTTTAAAATTCAATATCTGTTCCTGAGCTCATGTTACCTACTTTCAATTGGAAAAGTATGTTTCTAGCATTCATTTACCATGCAAAGGCATGGTAATGTGAACATGAAGCCATCATGAGTCAGAAATGAGCAGGAAACCATAGTTTAAAATGATCTATTTTTAAGATTTTACCATTATAAACCTTAGCATATCATTCTGAAAGAAGCCTGCATTATTATGTTCATTAAAAATGAAAAGAACTCCTTTTTAAAATTTATTGTTTTCTAAAATCACTACATGTAACAATTTTTTCAAAGTTTCCCTTTTATTCTTCCATGTATTTTTTTACAATTATATATAATCTTGTATTCACATTTTATTGTTGCAGAAATTTAAATTCCCTATGACAGAAAGTGACCAACCATCTCCAGCTGTCCTGTTTGTAAAGTATTACCATCATGTGGGGAAGAAAACATGAGCCTAGTTTTAAATTCAAAGAGATGAAGTAGTCTTCAAGTCTCATTTTTCTTAAATAAGGTCAAAAGCAAACTTTTGCTGTCAAACATGAACTACATGTAGCTACAGACTAGTACAACTAAGGACATGAAGAATCTTGAAAACAGTGAAAAACTAGCACCTACTGCCCTGGTTTGGGTGGCAAAAGTATCATCTGCAGCAAAGGAAAAGCAGAAACATCTGCCTGGCCTTTTAAGTCTTCCCTCCAGAGAGTGCAAACTGTCTGTAACTGGCTATCATATTTTTGCAGTCAAAAGAGATGCACCAATACACCTTTCTTTAAAAAATGTAATCTAGAGGTGTTACACCTTACAATGCAATATATAAAATTTATTCAGACATAATGGAACTCTGCGTTTATACATTCCTTCAGCATGTTTTCAGCTCATGTTTTCTTGTCACTCTTAAATATGAATATACTCCCGCGTTCAAATTCAAAGTAGGAATTTGGTTTATTAAATATTCTCCTTTTAATATTTAAAACGTTATTTCCTATTTTTTTTCCGCTTAGTTTTACCGAGAGGTTCTGTGAGGATTATTTTCATGGAAATAGGCAGCTACAGCTATGACACTCTAAGGTTTCTTTAAGGAGAGGCCCTCATGATAGCTATTGGTGAAGGGTTCGTTTGGGGAACATGAACAAGTGACATCCATCTTTTTTGGTCATTTCCCCAGGAAAAGAAAAGTCAAACCATACCTTGAATTGCCTTTTGACCTTGTCTCGATCATGTTCAAAAGTAGCAGCTCTCTCCATGGCTTGGTATTTAGCTTCTAATGCACTTTCTTTCTCTCTAAGTATTTTCTGGTATGTTTTCTGAAGTGCCTGCAAATATTTAATATTTCATTTTTTCTGAGTTTTTTCACTGATAAGAGGTTTTAGATTACTTTTCATGTCTGACTACAGTATTATCCCAGCACCCTACATCTCTCCTTCCTGTAGGGAAGCCAGAATCACAGACTATTCTGAGTTGGAAGGGAACAAGGATCATCGAGTCCAACTCCTGGCTCTGCACAGGACACTCCAAGAGTCACACCATGTGCCCAAGAGCACTGTCCAAACGCTTGAACTCTGTCAGGCTTGGTGCTGTGACCACTGCCCTGGGAAACCTGTTCCAGTGCCTGACCACCCTCTGGGTAAAGAAACTCTTCCTACTATCCCGCCTAAGCCTCTCCTGGCACAGCTTCAGGCCGTTCCCTCGGCCCTGTCACTGGTCCCCACAGCCGCGCCGGGAGCGGTCCCCATCCCCAGACGCTCTTTGACGGCACCCCGATGGCTCAGCAGGAGAATGGGGCACACACCATTTCCCCAGCACCTTGCCTTCCCTCGCACCCGCCACCTCCCTGCCACAGCTTTCCCCGTGAGGCGGGACGAGTCCTTGGCAGCCGCAGCTTCGCTGCTCAGTGCCCTCACCCGCGGGCAGCGGGCGCTACCTGCAGCTCGGCGCGCAGCCGCTTGTTCTCCCTGTCCAGCTTGGCCTCCTTCTTCACCATGGAGGCCACCTCGTTGTTCTTGCTGACGCGGAAGATCTCGTACTCCTTCCTCAGGCGCTCGTACTCGGCCACGCACTCCAGCTCCTGCACGGAGGCCGTCGACTTGAAGCTGGCCCCGATGAGGCCGCCGGGCCGGGAGCCGCCGACGCGCCGCAGGGACCCGCGCAGCAGCCGCGCCTTGGGCTTCACCTCCACCGGGATCTCGCAGGCCTCGCCGCCGCCGCCGTACGTGTCCTCGATCACCTCCCCGACCGCGCCCGCCGGGCTCACCAGGGACGACGCCGTGCCCATGGCCCCGCGCCCGCCCCGGGCGAGGCTCTAACCCCGAGCCCAGGGCCCGGTACCCCCGGCGGGACCTGGCGGCGGGGACGTGCCCGGCGCGGAGCCTTCCCAGCGGCGGCTGCGGGCCATGGTCCGCTCCTTGCGGCGGCCGGACGAGGAAGGGAGAGCGGGAGGAAGCTGCCCCGCGGGCCGCCTCTCTCCCTCCCTCCCTCCCTTTCCCGCTCCCGCCCCGTCCCACGCCGGCTCCAAGCTTGGGAACGCTGCTGGAAGAGCCCGGGAGGGGGAGCGCCTGCCGCCGCTAGAGGCTGGGGAAAAGTAGAGAGGGGGAGCCGGAGGGGCTGGCGGCGGGAATCTGCTCCTCTCAGCAAAAAGTGACGGCGTTTTAGGGTTTTGCTGCTAAAAACTAATGCTAGAAACTAATGTGCAGTCACGGCAAACTTTCCAATTCCCGCTGCCACCATCTCAGCCTCGCCGGGGATGCTTCAATAAAAAGAAAGAAAAAAGTGCCCATTTTCTGCTCGCCGTGTCTATTTCTCCTCAAGTGTCCGTATCTCCTCTCTCTGTCACCTGCCCCGGAGCCCTCAGGTTGCGCCGCACCCCGGGCTGGTCTACACGTTTGTATCGCACTCTTCTCCTTGGCCAAACAGGGATACGCAGGTTGTGCCACAAGCTTTGGTGTTGAAGAGATCTTGGAGAGGGAATTACCCCTCATCGCTCTGAAGTTGTGATCTCTGAGACCAGCTGGCACTCTCCAGGGAAAAAGAACTGAGAAGAGCTGGTAGTGGCACCACCAAGAACTGAGTGCTGGGCAATGGTGCCATGTCGTGCCCGAGGTCAGTGCTTGCACCTTGTGCGCCTCATCTGAAACTTGTGAATTGCCTGTTTGAAGATCTACCCTGTCAAGAATAAGGAAGCCATAGATTACCTGCCCATTAAATTATCCTAATGACTCTTCCTTCTCTATGTCTCAAAAAACCCCTGTTTATTTCCTTCACCTGCCGTAGAGAATTCAGCAGAACAGAACATGGCTGAGGATAGCATCCGTTTGTTCCCAAATCTCAGAACCTGCCCTAACTTTGGCATGAAAAACAAAAATGTCACTACCGCAAAACAGATTTTGTCTCATGTATGTGACAGGTCTGCTAGCCATGACCAAGGGACCCATTTCCTCTTAACAGTAAGGAAAAAAATTATCTTAGAAATGTCTTTCCAATGAAACATCTCTGAGTTTCAAAATCTACTGGAGGGGGAAGTTACTGTTGTGTACAGTGAAATAGAAAAAGATGTTGCTTTATTTCCCTGAGTAAAAACTTTGTGTTTGGAGAGTATGTGCTATTTCCCCCCAAATTTTTCCCCATTGTTTTCATGAGGAAAAAACAACTTCTTGTCTGAATATCATTTATTGATAAATCGCCTTAATCATCTATTCTGCTTAAACTCAGCTTCAGTGAAAAAGACAGATACAGAATATGTGACAATTCTGGGAAGAGGAAGGGTGCTGCTACGTTTTCTCTAATATTGACAGTAACATAGCCTACACAGTATTAGGTAATTCAGCAAATAATTCTGTAATCCTGTAACAAAGCAAGGCTCTTGGTTTCGTTTGTGTGTTAGTATCAGGCAGTTTCTCCACTTCTTTGTTGTCTGAGCTCTGGGAACAACTAAAAATGCATTCATGCTGGTGCTTGAACTGAATTATTCTCATATTCTGAGTTTTTGAATATCAAAATCTCCAAGCTTTAAGCCTAGAATAAAAAGTGTAGTATTGTAAGAGCTCTTGGATTCCTTCTAATAATCCACTTGACATTAACAAATAGATTGGAAGAACAGTAAATGCTATTTCTCTTATGCTGCCCCTGGGTGCATTATGGAATTTTTATGGATGTTAAAGACCATATTAACACAATCCTTTCTAAACAGAAAAATTACACTGCTTCCCTGTTGCTTCATGGATTGGTTTTCCTAATGTTTAGAAATTAGAATAGCTTGCTTCAATATCTAATTTGTAAACTAACAAAGATTGCTTTAAATCACTGATTAGGACAATTCAGAAAGAAATCCAACTGTTCATTGCACAAATGTTAGACACAGTGTCTGAGGATGAGCTGTCATAACTTTCAGAAATGAAATGACCCAGAAAATCATTTGCTGAAGAAAACACCGTATCAAGATCTTAAAAAATTTCTTTTCATGTTATGCTATTTTTTAAAGTGTCAACTGGAAGAGCCCAATCATTAGTCCTTTGAGGATATTGATGCTGGGTGTGTTGTGCCATAAAGTTCTTCACTGGTCAGTGAAAATATTTGGGGTAGTTGAGCAGCTCCCTATTTACCATTTCCATTATTTATGTAATTTAGCCAGTTTGTTAAAACATTCCATGAGTGAAATGTGATGGGTTAACTTTAGCCAGCTCTTATTATTACATGATATATTGTTGAAGTGTCTTACTACTGACTTTATTTCATTTTAGGAGTTGTTGGTGACTGTTGACAAACAAGTTCTATGGATCTAAGGATCTGTCCCATAGAGAAAAGTACAACTGCAGGAATTAGACCTTTGTAAGAAGGTTTGGTTTTTTACTTATATTATTAAGTTCAGCTCTGAGTTAGCAGATGTTCATTTTATAAGATAATGTATCTGATACCTCTACATTCCAGTAAAATTTAGTGTACAAGGTAAGCTACGGGAAGATAAGGGGATGCTTAGGAAGGCTGAAGATGATAGGTTGCCACAGATTGATTACCCAGTAAAAACGAGAGTTGCTTTGTTTAGAATGAATGGTGATAATGACCTGAGAACAGAAGGTGCTTTAAATGAGAGGCAAGTGACCAAGCTTCTGTGTGACATTCTTTGTGTTAACTCAGAGGCTGGAGTGACTTTTAAGGCTGTATGCTACATGCATAAGCAAAGTGTGTTAAAAATCCTTCATAAATCAGTATTCAATTGTTTTTGCCTACACTGAAGGAAGTTGAAAATATTTTATCATCTCATTAATTATTCAAAAATGTCTGTGTCTGATGGAACATGATAAGGGAATTCTAGTGAGGACATTTAGTTAAAAGATGTGGAATGTAATTCTTAAAAGATTGCTTTTGTCCTGGATTATACAGACCTTTTGCAAGGGCGTGGAGTGATAGCACAAGGGGTAATAACTTTAAACTGAAAGAGGGTATATTTAGATTAGATACTATGAAGAAGTTCTTTATTGTGAGGGTGTTGAGGGTCTGGAACAGGTTGCCCAGAGAAGCTGTGGATGCCCCATCCCTGACAGTGTTCAAGGCCAGGCTGGATGGGGCTTTGAGCAACTGGATCTAGTGGAAGGTGTCCCTGGCCATGGCAGGGGTGTTGGAACAAGATAATTTTTAAGGTCGCTTCCAACCCAAATCCCTTCATGAGTCTATGGTTCTATGGTGTAAGGTACCACTTCCCTCTTTTTAGAGATGATAAGGACTTTGCTCTAAAAGGACACTTGCTCTTGGGCTGTTCTTTATTAACTTTTTGTCTCTCCCCAGTGCTCTACATTGAGCACAAAGTGGAAGTCTGAATAAGCCAAATGGCTGATCTACTTACTCAGCTTCTTTGTTTTATGTAACGAGGCCTGATGATTTTCAATTGAGATGATCTGTTTTGAATCTGTTACACTGGTTGTTCCACAAAAGCCTGAGACTGCCACATCCTAGCCCTGAGCATGAGAATTACTTTGTTGGCTCTGCCCTGTTGTGACACCTGCATTTTGTTCCTCTGCATGAAAGACATCTGTGCATCTGCATCTGTCCTCCTCGGAGACCTTCATGCTAAGCATCTGCAGTTCCATGATTCAGCAGCCACTATGGCTGGTAGGCAGGCCTCTGGAGCTGGGTGCAGCTGAGCTGATGGCTGCTGGATAGGGAGATGTCTTCTTCCCTCTTTCATGTGTCACAGCAGGGCTGTGGCTACATCCATCATTATGACTGGCTTACACCTTGCAGTCTTTCTGTGACCTGACATGAAATTGCATAACTGGGACTTGAGTCATTTGAGGTGTTGTGAGTATAGGAGACAGGGTAACTAATAAATTGAGCACAGTTCATCATTAGCTCAACAAGTTAGAAATTAACATTCATAAGCAAGACTTTGTCATAAACTTAAGTTTTAGAAGTGGGACTGTACAATTGAAGTCTGAAGAAATGTACTGAAAATCCCATCCAAAGTCTTCAGTTAATTTATTTCAATAGGCACATTAATGAGAGTCTGTAATACATCTGATTTAATTAAACATACCTGTGGTTAATTGTAGACTGCCTAACAAATTCAACGTTGGGGCATAGTTCTAAGTTCAAGTAGCTACTGAACTTGCTGTGGTCCACTCAGTAACTTTGCTACAGTCTGGCAAGTTGAACTCATCAGCTTCTTTCAAGAATCTGTTTGCTGAGAGGCCTGAAAGTTACCTGGAGCAGAGATGATGAAAATCATAATGAAAGAGAGGACATCTGCTTTCAAATGCTCCCACGGCTTTAGATGTCATAGCCCTTTGCCACTAGAGGACAGCAAGACCTCAGGAAAATGGGGTTGAGTGAGGAGGTGAGAGAAAAGGAGAGAAATTGCTTACACAAGAGTTAAAAAAGCCTTAGTTCAGAAGTTACATGCTTCTAGGTATAATCAATCTCCTTAAAGGTTGAGTCAGTTTTGGAAGATATTTTGCGACAAAATACAGAGGAGGCAGATAAATAAAAGCTGAAGTTTTAATGTAGTGCTTTGTGTATCAGTTATAGATAATGCTATTTGAAAAGTACAATACTAATTAGCTTTGAGAGCTGTATGCTGTTTCCATTAAATTCATATATAGTTTTGTATTTATTTCAGCCAGAATAGGGCTTTGCTTTGAAATCTTAAATAACTGGTAGGTGTTCTGATTTTTGATAAAGAAATTAGGTACTGTTATGTAGAAAAGTTTTTACAGTCTGTTATTTAGAATGGAAGTAATAGACTGAACACACAGAAAAGGAATCTTCTGCCTCTACACCTATCTATTACTTTAATCATATTTATGTTTGTAACTTCTAATGCAAGGACTCATTAAAAGTTTCAACATAAGCTGTAGGAAATGTATTCAGAACACTGTAATTCATAACTAAAATCAAACTTTTCACCTTCATGGCTTTAGTATGTCAGACAAGAAAAACTTATTTAATCTTTATGGTAAGTCACTTGGTGATATTTCTCCATTAAGGGTTCAAAAGCCTCTTTGAAGTGACCTTAGTTTGTCATAAATCTGAATTGAGTTTTAACCGAAAATTACACAATGAGTTATAATCCTAGTAAGAAAAGAGCTCTTGAACATCTATTTTATCATCACTGAATCATCACTGAACTGAGAAGGACATATCCGATTTTGCAGTCTCATGGTCATTTTTTCCCATGCCAGCTGGATTAATGTGTATGATCACAATGCTGAGGAACAACTAATCTTGTTCACCAGAAAAGTGGGGTGAAAGTGAAGGAAGTATCCAAACAAACAGCAAAACAGAGACATAGTAATGACAAACAATTGCTGTTGCCATGCTCTTTATTGCTTCAGCCGAGAGCCAGAAAAGTACAATGGTGCATAGCAAGGGATGAGTATGGAGAAATATGCTGAAACTTGCACCTAATAATTTCGATGATCACTTACGAATGTTCTTTACAAAATCTTCTTGTGTTAGTGGGAATGTGAAATTCAATAGGACCCAAGTGAAATTTCACGAGTAGTTTCATGCTGCATTGTTCATCCCCAGACCATCTGCCTTCTTGGCAGAGCCGCGTGTCCCAATAACTTATCCTGTTTGGGATTTGCAAATTAGGCCTCCTAAATCTGAACA
The DNA here is from genome assembly GCA_013397915.1 of Daphoenositta chrysoptera. Taxonomy (NCBI): domain Eukaryota; kingdom Metazoa; phylum Chordata; class Aves; order Passeriformes; genus Daphoenositta; species Daphoenositta chrysoptera. Next base: position 2,144,924 of record VZRO01000214.1, read on the forward strand.
AAATTTTCTTTGAATACACATGGAAATGGTACTGCCAATATTAAAGTTTGGCACCTGAGTGAGTTCACTGACTTTTTTTAGCCTGCAGCAATTAGGTTCTGCATCTTTTGTTTCCCAGAAGGCTGCCTTGACCAAGGGGCTGCAGGCAGGACTGGGCTCAGACCTGCTGCAGCTGTCTGGGGTGAACTAGGATGTCATACAGCAGAGAGTGCATGTTTTATGGGACCATAATGAACTATAAGAAACATGATTCTCTAAGTCAGTGATTAGGATTCCTCCTCTCTTCCAGCGAGCTAAAAAAAATGTATTCTGTCTCCAGATGTACTCAGCTATACCCAGATGAGGATGAAATGAACTCTTACTTCATTTTAGATGCCAGATTCTGGGAAGCACCTGAGATCTCAAGAGTGATCAGCTATAAACCATAGTCATTCTCCATCATTCCTTTAGATAGCAATTGTCCCTGTCATTCTGTATTCTGTCTGTGGTCAAGTGTGACTCTGCCCTTGTAGTCTCTAAAGTCAGACTTTTAAAGCCAGAGTGCACTGTCAGGGCAAGAGGCTTAAAATTTGGTGCTAGGCTAGAAGATGCCATATTTAAGTCTCTTTCTAGAACAGTCTTTATTCAGTGATGCAAATGGTTGCAGTTCACTAAGGTACCAATTTAGCAATGTCCTTAATCATGCCTAATCTGTAATCATGTCAGTATTTACTTTGAAATCCAAGGGGCTAATTCCTTCCTGCCATTTTTTTCTTGCAGTTGGTGTCATTCTTATCTTCAAGCACAAGCAATTTTGGTTTTAGGAGTCATAAGGGCAGCTACAGAGATTTTTTTTTCTGACTTGATCAAATGCAAAAGAAATTATGTTGAAATCCTGTGAGAAGTTTCTTCAGAAATCCCCGCATTGTTAGGCTAGTGGTAGAAGTGCCAGCAGAGGCATGGCATGTGGGATGTTGAATCCTAGCTTTAAGAAAATAAATACTAGAAAGCTTTTCCAGAAGTTCTTGGCCTGTGCGTTTGAAACTCTGAATTCAGATCTGAGTGGTTCCCATCAAAGGATTATATGCTCTGAACTTCCAGAGGCAGGTCCTTTTCATCTAGCTGAAAATTAAATACTAAGTTCCTTTAGTTTTTCATTGATCCCCCAGTTTTAATTTTGTAGCTTGAAGTGCTTATTACTTAGGGGTGCTGCTATATTTTATTATGTGTACTGCTAAACAGGATACAATTTCAAGAAATTAATTGGATAGTGTAGAAATTGCTGAAATGAATGAAGAATCTTAGGTATTTTCCATGGAGTTCATGTTATTAGATAGAAAATGTAGTTACTTGTGTGCTACATTAGTTCTGCATTTATGAGCTGAAACTGGCAACCACATGCTGTAGAATTTTATCTCTTAACCATTATGTGGCATATTTTTGAGTCAGTTTATGTAGTTTCCTAAAAAAATTCTCATGCTACTGGGGTAGCAGATTTTTTTAGCACTTCATTGTCTATTGTGTTTAAATTCTCTATATGAGACATGTATTGAAACCAAATTATGTTTCTCTTTTTATAACTGCAGCAGATTCTGAATATCCTGAGGCTATAACAGACTGGCATAAAGAAAGATTAGATAACCATTGCATAATAGCAGTGGCTGGAGAACTGGAGCTGCATATACTCTTTTAAACATATGGAATTGAAAAAATGTGACTCAAATGAAGAAAGACTTCGGGGTCAGATATATATTAAATTAAGTTACAGCTTATGCCTTGAAGCCTTCAAAAGAAAGGACATACCACATGATTAATACTCATTTCTGAAAAGTTGTTTGCCCCATTGTCCTTTACCTTCCACAAACTTATTTTTTCTATATTCCAGTCTTAATTCCCATGTCACCTTTCACCATCTTTCAGTACATGCCAAAGGAATAGTCAGACACACAGTAGCAAGGCCTCTTCACTGCTGATACTCAAGCAGGAGTGCTGCAACAGCCAGACATTTCTCTGCATTCTTGCAGGCATTGCTCTGTGCCACAAATGTGACTTCATCCCCTCAGATCCTAATTTAGTCTTCTGTCTCTTAAAAAAAAAAAAAAGAAAAAAACCACCAAAAAAATCTCCAACAACTGCTGTTTGAAGAGGCATCACATATGATAAAGGAAGGGGAAAAAGTTAAGAGGTATCTTTTTGGCTTGGGGTCGACAGAGATGAAAGTACGTTCTGGCAACTGGAAGACTGCAGTCTCTCTCATCAATATCTCTGTGGTAGGAAGCAGAGCACAGGTGTTTCAAACCATGTAGAGAAGGCAGGGCAAAGTGCTTGGTGTGAGGTACAATCTTTAATACCTGCTGGTATCTCAAGTGCATTAGAAAACAGTCTTTGCAGTCACGAGGGCTAAACTTCTTTTTGAAAGTTTCTGCTCTGCACAAAGAAAGCAAGCGATAATGAGAAGAGAGACCTAACTCCCCAGGGCATTTTCTAAGAACAAACAAAGCAGACTTTTTCTACATGTTTTAAAGACCTTTTAAGGTCCTTTTAAAGGCCTTTAAAGACCATAATGAATTCAAAGGGAAACTAGGCTATAAAACATCTTTTCAATGTATTTATAGACAGCAAAATATCACTTTATTCTTAATCAAGGTAAATAAAGCCATGAAATACAGAGCTCAGACTTGTCAAAAACATACTGCCTTTGAATCAGAAGAAATATTTCCCTTTACATCATCAAAACAATTTTAGAATTCTATCTGGCAATGAGACTAGTCTTCAAAACAGTAATCCTACCTAGCTTTAAATTGTTAAATATCAGAGCTGAGCCTATGTTCACAATGGAACTAAATGATGAACAGCACCAATTGAATGACCTTTATTGAGTAAACAATTTGTTGCAGTCTCTGGTGAAGGCTTTCCATTGACATGCCTTTAGATTAGAGGATACGTTAGAATAAACACTACTGATAGCTAACAGTAAAGGAAACATTCAAAATATTACTTTATTTCCCCATCCTCCCTAAAGCCTGTCACTTTATTCTATGTACCTGCTAAAGAAATGCCCAAGGCTGCCTGAACATTCAGAGATTTCTTTGAAAATTAAGCTGCATGGAAGAGATATTGAGAGCAAGGGCAACCTTCTTCCCGCCACACAGGTGATGGAAGAAAATAACTGTAATTTTTGGGTTAAGGGCCATCTTGTGTCAGGAAGTGAGGTAGCAATGAGCTTTTCTTTTACCCCACAATACCTAACAGCTTGGAAATTAGCTGTGCACAAGTGAAGTACCTTTGCTTTGGGATGTCGTGGCAGTGCTTCCTCAGGGCATCAGGAATACCGAGGTGGGGCATTCACACCTAGTAAATAGCAAACTCCTTTGCTTGGTTTCAGAACCAAATGTCTCCAAATTCCTTCTGCTGGCAATGTGGCAATGCCTTTTTAAAATTGCATTCCAGGGTCCATTCCCTGCAGAATATGCTATGGAAATAAGGCCATGTCTCTGTGCTCGCCTTGTTGCAGTTTAGGGCATGATACTAACAGAGAGTAATGTCACAGAATTACAGAATATGCTGAGTTGGAAGAAAACCACAAGAATCATTGAGTCCAACTCCTGGCTCTGCACAGGACACCCCAAGAATCACACCATGTGCCTGAGAGCACTGTCCAAATGCTTCTTGAACTCAGGCAGCCTTAGTGCTGTGATCACTTCCCTGGGTAGCCTGTTCCAGTGCCTGACCACCCTCTGGGTGAAGAACCTTTTTTTAATACCCAACCTAAACCTCTCCTGACAAAACGTCAGGCTATTTCCTCGGGTCCTGTCACTGGTCACCACAGAGAAGAGATCAGTGTCTGCCCCTTCTCTTCCCCTCATGAGGAAGCTGTAACTCCAATGAGTTGTCCCCTCAGTCTCCTACAGGCTGTACAGACCAAGTGACCTCAGCACCTCCTCACCAGGCTTCCCCTCCAGACCTTTCACCATCCTTGTTGCCCTCCTCTGGACACTATCTAATGGCTTAATGTCTTTTTTACATCGTGGCAGCCAGACCTGCCCCCAGCACTCGCCCCAGTGCAGAGCAGAGGGGACAATCCCCTCCCTTGCCCAGCTGGAGAGGCTGTGCCTGATGCACCCCAGGACACAGCTGGCCCTCCTGGATGCCAGGACACTGCTGATCCATATTCTACTCAACCAGGACCTGCCCTGGAGAGGATACTGCAGCGTTTGGACACATCTTTTCAAAGGCCAATATGTGCCTTTGGTTAGCCTGAAACATAGAATGGTGTTTAAGTGGTATGGTTTGTTTTTCTGAGCATTGACAAATACATGTTCCATATGAAGTATCTCCTTAGGCACCAGGCACTTTCAGAAGGGTGTGAAAGCAGAATACCAGCCTAAGAGCGCAGCTCACAGACAAATGTTGAGAGCACAGATGGGTTGCAGTGCCTGAAGCCCACAGGGAATGAGCAACAGAGTTGAGCATGTGTTTTCTTCGATGAGGGTTGGGTAGAGACTGTGTTTGGTAGTGGGTTCTGATTTTGTCATGAATTTTCATGAGGTTCAAAAAGCTACCTATTTAGTTAGTCACACAGTAGGGAAATTTTCATATGCTGAATGTATGAGTATCTTGCTCTCTTATAGCATGTTGTCATTAGGGGAGAAGTATTGAAGTCTTCTTTTGTCAGTTATTTTAAACAAACTGGTGAAAAACATGTGTAGTAAGCAATCAGGTCAGTGCTAAAAAGTTCCCTCCCCAATTCTGTGCTAATGAATGAGGAATTAACTTAAATCCATGACAAATTCGACTAAGAAAGTAGTCAGTCTTTCTGTGTGGTAAATAAATTCTTTGTCAACTTGAAACCTATCACTAAGTTTATCAGGTAAAGATAACTGATCTATGCATGTTCATACTTCTGATATTAATCCAGCTGTTTATGTCCTTTTATGTTTGCTCCTCGTTAGTTGTCACATGCATAATTTATGGTCTAGTTTTTCAAAGCATAGATTTCTGTACATTGGTTCCTGTATTATCTTCTTGTAAAGTTTTGCTGCAGAAAACTTAAAAACTGAGAGGATCATATCATAATAATATATAAACCTGTACAGAGTGACTGAAAGAAGCAGCATATATCCCTTGCAAACTGATATTTTCTCTTTGCAGGGTTCCAGCTACATTGAAAGGACATAAAATTATTTGATTGATTTTTCCAGTAAGTGATGCATGTATATTTGGTTACCTGGGACATCTAAAGTTCATCTAAAACAAGCTGTGCAAGATTTGGTGTATTTGGTAGGGTGCTTGTCAGTGTTGAAGGTCATGTAACTGGGTGACCTGCAGGAGCTCTCGGAACAGCTGAGGTACAAAAGGATGGGAAGAGTAGGAGGCTGCAGGGGAGCAAAGGTGGAACTAGGAGCCCTCCCCAGGGAAACACGTCTGGATGTAAGTGGGGAGGTGAGAAATGGATATTAACAGAGCTTCATGCAGCTACACTTCCATATGGTTAAACAGCTGTGTGCTTGCTCCTCTCAGAAACATGTTTTCCTATTACAGCTTGGAGCTGATTCGTTCAAAAATGCACTCCAGACCACAGCATAATGAAGCACAGCCTTACTTTCTATCTGGGTTATGATATTTTAATTAAATACCAGGTAAAATATTAAAAAAACCCTCTAGGTGACCTGGAAATCTAACTTAATTTTTCATCAGATTTCTTAGAACAATGTTGAATTGATCTTAAACTCTGTTTGAACCAGTTCAAAAACGGGGCCTAAATACCAGTGTCTAATGTCTATTGTCTAATTATTTATTTTAAAGAATCTTTGTATTTGTTCGGAAAGGTAGAAAATGAGAAATAATATTGTTGCACTCTTCCTTTAAATCACTTAGGCTGGCTTGTGAAAATGAAGAGTAAGCAGTAGTATTGGCAAAAAAAAGTAGAAATTTCACAAAAAAAGGAAAGGAGAAACCAAAGGTGAAAGAAAATGAGTGCCCTGAAGAATTATTTTCTTATTACATGATGATTTCCTAGATCCATAACACCACTGAGCAGATTATTCTGTTCTTAATTTTTGTATCCTAAAAGTGTACATTATAATTTACTCAGACAGTGGAACCTTGCATTTTAAATCTTCACTAATGTCTGTTGTAAATACCATGTTTGCTTTGATGAAAGAAATAATTTTTGGAAGAGTTAAGCTTTTTCTTCAGTCCCTATTGCTTAACTTTGTTATAATCCTTTAGGTAAGCATTTTAAAATAATGCATTTTAAAGAGGTTTGGAATTGAAATATGGAATAAATTTGGAAGATTTTAGGAAGACAGCAAAATCTTCAATGTAGTTGAGATGTTTGCTGACGTCTTTACTGGGTGACAGAATATACTGTGTAACAAAGCTATAAAGAATGGTGAGATTATGTAATATTTGGATCTGAGTCATTCTTCTGGGCTTTTGGTCCTGAGATAAAATACATTGACTTCAGATTGGTTTCAACAGCTCTTGTTTTTCTCCATTTGTAAGTAGTGCAACATTACTGAAGCATCTGTGTACAGACATAGGTAAGAGTCACTCATCCATGTCTTTTCTGCAAAGCTGGTGCAGTTAACAGGGATGGAAATCCCCAGCCTTTCCTCTTTAGACCTTCCTTCTTTTTCCTGTAGAAGTAATTCCTGCAGATCCAAATTAGTTTGAAATCAGCGAAGACAGAACTGAACCCAAACAGTTCCATAAATTATGTCATCTTGAGGTGAGGCTGTGACAGGAAAGGACTTTCTAATGTTTATGGTTCTACTTCTGCAGAGCAAAAGCTCGGCCTGGATATAAATAACTCTTACATATTCTGTGGGATGGATGAAAATTGTAGTATAGTATCACACATTGCACCATTTTCATCACATTTCATAATTTTGTAGAAAACCGCCTACTTTGTTTACCCCCTTCTTTCAAGGAAAATTGTGTTAAAATACTTGAGTTGTGATAGCTCAATGTCCATATTGCACAGTCATATTTTGACTCAATCCCCCCGAACTTTATGGAAAAATGTGTACTGTATTCCATTTTTAAACCACCTATTCATGCAGCCATATATCCAAAAGAAGTTGACTTTTAAAGAAGTGACTCCTAAATGTTCCACTAAAATATGTACTCACCTTGCAAGCAAATGTGTGTTTCTTAACAAAGCAGATTAAAAAATTTTAAGGTGCTTGAGAAGAACTCCAGAACTTTTCACAAAAGCATAAAGAATCACTAGCAACATCACTAATTTAATAAAGGATGTAACCAGAGAACTGCTTTTCCTTAAAAACAGAAGTAAAAAATTCTCTCCTATAAAAATCTTCAAAAAGAAAAAGTAGGATTATTTCAATTGCACAGTTCACATTATAAATTTTCTAAAGAAAGTGAAATCTTGTGTTAATGCAGCTTCTTTAACTAGACTGTACAAGGTTTGGTTAGAACCCAAAAACCTCTTCAGGACTTTTAATATCTTTCTGAATAAGCTCTGGAAGAAGAGTGAGATTCTACAAAGAAGACTTTGCACCAATCATTTTAAGTCCTCCAAAAGAGATTTTACAATTTTCATATGTCAGTGGCTTTTTTTTTTGTGTGTGTGTTTGCAGAAGCTAAGACTTGTATCTTCCTTTTTTTCATCACTTTGAGCATACATGATTATAAATCTCTTTTAGAGTGACTAATAATAAAACTCTTGCAAACACAAATGTAAATACATCAGAACTGTATTTTCTAGGCTGGTAATTCTGCATCTCTCAGAATTTTTCAGTCAGCACATTTCTTTTAGTCACTTAATTTCTTTCAACTACAATGTTGAGCTATATTCAAGGACTGCTCTATCTAGGAGAATTTTTGTTTTTAAAATTTTGGTGTCAGGTGACATGATTGTAAATTCTTTTCAGATCTTGAAATGTTTCACTGCTCTCTTCATGGTGGATCTTAAAAAGGGGGGAGGGGGTTGGGAAGGTGGCGTGAACATGGAAGTTAGAAACCACTAAATGAAGGCAGAGGACAAAATGGCATGAAAGGAGAAAAGTATAAAATAAATGAGATAAAGAAGGATATAGATGAGCATTCAGTTTCAGAAAGTCAGAAGAATGTATCTGACAGACCACGAAAGCAAGTGCAAGGGGCAGAGTTGATTGAAAAAGTATTTGCTACATTGCACATTTTCATCAGAACCAAGCTCTGCACTTAGTTGCCCAAGCCTTCGACTTCTCAGGTACACTGGTTCCATCAAATGGAGCTGAATTGATCTCATCTTTCTTTTGCCTGATACCAATAAAAAGACAAGAAAATGAAGACATTCCGAGGGCCCAACAGGCTATGAAATGCATTTTGAATAATAGAGCTACTTCTACAATACCAAATGAAATTTATCAGCTTAGTTACTATGCCAATTAGCTATAAAGAGATTTTGTCATTAGATAACACAACAGCTGTATATATTTGATATGATTTACTTTGCTTCTTCTGATGGCAAACACAGCTACATCTTAGTGCCAGATTGATTTTTATAAAGGGATTTCTAGCTGATATAAAATGTCATCATTCCACTGACTTAAATCCATCCAAGTCTCAGTTTAAGTTGGGTGTTTGGCCAAAGTGTTTGATAGCTGGTGCCAACAAGGGTAACAGTAATGCAGTAGGAAAAAAAGGGTGAGTGATGAGACATCTTCATTTTACAAAATACTTATTTGTGGGTGAAAAAGTTATGAAATTATAGGTGCAAGATCCCATCTGACTGAGCAGCTCATTTACTTTTATGGATGCTGACCACAGAGTCCTGTAAACAGAACATATGACTGCATACCTTAATTCTACCAAGGGAAAAAATCTCTTAAATGCTCTTTTGCTTTGCTTTATATCAAGGAATGGTAATGAATTTAAATATCCAGTGAATGAGAACAGCAACCTGCTGGCTTGTTTTGTAGTATTGATAACTTCACAATGACAACAAAATAGTTCAATTACTCTGTTTCCCATCTTATACTAATGGAGATGTATTATTTTAATAGAGATATATTATTTGAACTTATTATTTTGGATCCATATCAACTCTTGTTTTTTCCCAAAGTTTCTAGTAAATTGGAATCTGGTGTTTGTGTGATTTCTAGATAGTATCAAAAGGCTATTTGATAATTTGTGCAGCAGTTTGTTATAAATTTCTTCAGACATTTCTGAGGTTTGAATCAAATCCACCTGGGATAGGACCTATGAACTATCACTAGTTGTACAAGAAATAACAGACTGAAATGAGTTAAACTGCTACAAGGTGTATCAGACGTACAATGAGTACCCTGGGTTACTACATTGGCTAAGAAGAATGCCTCAAGGTCCTAAAATTGCATGAATAGTGAGAGCTTTTCTTCACTGATGAAGTAGATAAAAATGCAGTTTCCTGATTTGCATTGACTTTTAAAATAATGGTAGTCCTACAGAGCCAAGTGCCAGCAATTAAAAAAAAAGCAAACCCAAACCCCCACATATATTTGAGATGTCCTCTTTACAAATATAAGATTAATTGTGTTTGACCACAGTCAAGTACAGTGTAATTTTCAAACCTTTCTAATTTTACTTAAAGGCAGATTGAAATACTTCCATAGATTCTAATTCATATTTCTGGTTAACCATATCAGAGTTTTGACAGTTACATTTTTCGTCTGCTGATTTTATTCCTTTTGAAAACTGTTTCCCTCCATCATCTGTATGGAACAAAAGCAATCTCTGGGGCTGATTGTCATGGTACTTTATTTCCATATTTTTAAACTTTGTGAAAAGAAAGAGTCTAGCTTCATAAAGCAGGCTTCTAGCTTTCCACAGCAAAGTGAACTCAGTGAACATATTCAATAGCAAGCATTTAACAGAAGGTACAAGGGCACTGTTATACTTTGGACTTATACAGGTTCATAACTCCCCAGTGGACAGGAATAGTTGAAGTACAGACTGTTTGTAGTGTCTAAAATGAAACATATGCATTAAGTCTTTGGAGGAAAAAGGTCTAATTTTACTGGTTTTTAATGTCAGTAAGGAAGAACTCAACCTAATATTTTAGGCAGCTGTCACCTCTTAAGGAGGTGATGTGTTATGGCAAATGACGGTGGATAATGTAAAATTAAAAGCAGTTCTGTTTAAAGGTGAAATAAAAGAAAGCTGTGCCCTATGAACTGTTCTGTAGCCCTCTGTATGTTCTGAGGTGCAATGATCTTTGCTGAGGCTATCTTCAAATGGAAAAGAAGAATGAATTTGAGGCATCTTCAGTTTGAGTACTTTGCTGTGAAAGTTGTGGCATTGTATAGTGAGAAAAATGTGAGTGCCAGATATGTTTACTGAAGTAGAAATTCTTATGCTTTCCATCATGCTAAATCTTTTTGCACATTTTTTAATTATTATGCTGCATGTACTGAAGCACTGTGTTTAGATGTGATAGCTATGATATTTCACTACACAGTATTTTAGTTGAAATAAACAGTCTAATTTAATACTTAAAATAGTATTTGCTAAATATGAAAAAGGCCACCATGCTATGTATGTCTCCTTGATGTGTGGGGATGAAGCATTTTAATAGAGTACCTTTTAAATTAAATAAAGGAGAATTATCCACTTGAAAATATTTTAAAATTCTGAGTCCTTTTCAATAGTGGTATAAATTAGATGGAGTGGCAACCATTTGATTGTAGTGCCTTCAGTTTTCTTAAAAATAATTTGACTTAGGGAGGGAGCCTCAATACTCGTAGAGCACAGGAGAGAAAACGAAGCCCTTTTCAGTGCCTTTCCCGTAAGGCAAGTGCTGCTAATGGAAAGTTTGTTCAGCATCCCTATGGAATTCCAGCAGTGAGGCCTTGACCCTCGACTGGGATATGATAGCTCAGATTTCTGTATCTATGAAGAATCCTTTTTAAGTCATTGGTGTACACCTGAGTGGTTTTCTGTCACAGTTTATCATCTGTTCTATTTGTTTTAGAAGATCACAAGTATCTAACTATATAAACTAGGCTTAATACAATTCAAAAAGATAGAGCAAGCTAAAGAAAAGGTTGATACCACAAAAATTGCCCTTTTAACAAAATAAGGTCAGTGTCAGAGTTTTTAATCTTGTTTCAGGAAATAATGAAATGAAAACAATGCTGTTCTTGATTTCAGGTTCACCATTCATAACATTGCTTTTTCTCCTTGCAGAGAGAGAGGGAAGTGATCATTCTTATCATATTCTCTCTTCATCATGATACGTAGGCAATTGCACCTGCGGGCAGATTAAATCTACCAGCTGTAACTAAGACCAGAATTGCACCTCTCTTCTTTGAAGGAAGACATTGAGCACTTTGCCATATGCCTACAAAAATGGTTTATTTTGGCTTTACTGTGCTCTGGCAGTTCTGCTACATAGGTGTCTTGTCTATCTACATTTGCTTTTTACATCCTTATGAAAAAGGTCTTCAAATCGCATAAGTAATGTATACTCATCAGTAAGCTACAATACCTAAGCTTTAAGAAACATTGAATTACCTGTGTTAACCACCGTAGCTTGTACAGAAGAGTGTAATTATTTGCAAAGGGAAGATGGAGAGTCAGTAGCTTCCCCATTTAGAAAGGAGCATTTAAGAAATCACTTGCCTTATGTTTATTGTGTTACATTAAACTCTAGCAAAAGCAACTATAGAATTTTCAGATCCACAGATAGAAAAATATGTTTGAGAAGCCAGGTTCAAATAGCAAGGGTGTTGTTATGCTATGGGTCTCATTTTGTTTAGAACTGTGCACACAGAAAAGAAAAATGGTGCTTTTAGCCTACAAATTAAGTCTTAAATACAAGTCTACATGTTATGAAATGGATGTAAATGAAGACCAAAAAGGGAGGACAAAGATTCATTGGGCTGATTTTGATCAATCTGATAGCCCATTGTGTTAGCACACTGGCACAGCAAAGACAGATGTAAAGAGAATAAATAACAGGGCAGATATGCAGATGTTAAGGTTAACATATGCCCAAAGTATCACAAACAAGAGCAAGGAAAGCATAAATGACGTTACTATTTGCTTGCTTGCCTGTTCATTTAGTAAACCTAAAATGAATTCGGCATTGACAGATCACCATGTCAGTAAAATTTGTTTGATAGGTAGAGATACATGTGCACATTCTGAAAATGCATACCAGTCTTTTCTGGTTTCTTGCAATAAGAGAGGGGAGCCAGTGCAAGGATGCAAAAAATAGCAGTTAAAATATGAACTTGGAAAATTACTTTTTCAGCAGCTTTCTGGATATGTATGAGCACAGCCAGCTTGCACTGATCAGGACCAACAGAAAGGAGGTTGCAGTATTGAGAGGTAATGAGATGTAGATCCTATGGCTTGATAGCATGCACAGAATCTTAGAGGCAGAGAGGAAGTTTCTAACTTGATTGAGATTCAGATGCAATGTGGGTGTGAGGATTTTAGAGGGAAGTCTAACTCCAAAGCAGTGATCAGCTGATATGAATACTGATGAGAGAGATTTGGTGATTGGCAAAGGAAACAGAAGGGAGAGATTAAAAGAAAATGTAAGAATGTCTTAGTTTTACTCATGTTGATGAATATGTGAGACAGGAGGCAGTTGTCATTCAGTTTAACTCGTATTAATGAATGTTACTGGGTGAGTACATGGTTGTCCAATGTATTCTTAAACAATCTCCAAAGTTGCAGCTTCTGCAGCTTATCTACTTCTGCTACTTATCTATCTTTTGTTGATTCACCACCTTTAGCACTAAAATACTGCTTCTAATGCCTAACCTGAATTGATTTTGCTGCAGGTTGTGTGTCTCCTTCAGCCCTTTTTTCCCATATTATCTACCTTTCATTCTTCTCATGCAAAGATAATGTAGTCACTTCCTCCATGGGAACAATTTTTTTCTGTATATGCTCCTATGAAGTTGTTGAAGACCAAGATACTTCTACTTCAGTGTTCTCCAGTAGCTGCTTTCTACTGTTAGAAAAAAATATTGAGGAATATTTGTGCCTAGTTCTTTTTGGCCAATGCATTTCAAGAGCTGACTAGACAAAACATGTTCCTTCCCCAAGAGATACTTGAAAAAGCTAACATCCCTCATTCTCACCACTCAGTTTGTTTTGAATGATTTTGCAAAAGGTCTGCAGAAATCTTGATTTGTCTGTTTTTGATCATTTGGCTTCATGCGTAACCTTTCTGGAACATATCCTCTCTTTTTCTCTCTTTTTCCTGTTCGTTCTTACGCTTTCAATAAGTTCATCCACATTCCAGGCTTCAGAGCAAATTCTTCGTGTGCAAGGTAATGTCACCTTCTCTTTTTTCTCTTCTATTTTCCTCAAACAAATGAGGTTAAATGTGGGGCAACTGAATTACACATTTGCATCTCTTACTTCACACCCCTGATCATCTGCCACCTGATTTCTTCCACCTCGTGCTTCTTTCTTTAGTATACAGACATCTAAGTAGTTGATCAGTGATTTCAACATTTCTTCCTTTTGTCCTTCTCATTTCATCTTCAGCTATTTGCTCTGATAGTATTTCTTTTGCCCATAATATTGGATTACTATTAGTAAAACTGGATTACAATACAATTTTAAAAATTGAAGGAAAGCAACACATTTCTCACAGTAATGTCTAGAAAACAAACTGTTCCCATGGAGTGGGTTTTCTTCTGAAAGGACCTGTAAGCACTACAAGTGACGCATCTGTAATGTAAAGAAATATTACAAAAGAAGTTGTTTAAGTGTAAGAGCCTGGAAAGTCATGGTGAGAACTGGTATCTCATGTTCTGAAAGGATGATCACAAAGAATACAGCACTTTCAAGAATTTATTACTCTATAAACTACACCCAGAATTTTAAATGAAGGGCCATAATCCTGTAAGATTGGAACATATAGGATGGATAAATTGAATTTATATATATTTATTTCCAAACACAACATAAGCAATAAAACAGTTAATATGCGCTATGCAGTAAGAATTGCACTAGCATTTTTATTACATAGTTAAGGGCAGAAAACATGCCATAGGAAGGAAAATAGCATAATTCTTAAGTTTAAAATTACTTCTACCAGCAGGGGAAGTAGTCTAAAACAAACAATGCTTACTTTATGAAGTATTCTTGTCTATGAATGCTAAATGTGAAGGTCAACTGAGCCTGGGGCCTCACCTTTTGTTTTGTAGTGTAATGTGTGCTTTGTTGGCTCTGATACGCTGGTTCCTGTGATCAGAAAACATAATTATAGAAAAACAGAATTTGGCTATTGAAGGTTAATGACCTTAGTGTATTCAATTTCATGCTATCCACAAGACAATTGCATTGAGTTTGCTATAAGGCTATTTTTAGTAGCTGCTGGACATTTTCCATTTAAGAGAGCACTTCCTATAATTACAAAGCATGAAAAGGCTTAACAACTTTAAGAAATTTAACCCTTTTTATCGAGTCTGGGTTCATTGCTGATGAAATCACCTGACTCCTAGGTATCAAAGTTACGTGGAACTTGTATGGAAACCAATCCCTGTGGGTGCAGTGAACAGGGTGCTGAGCTGTCTTTCCTCCCACTGAAGTCCAGTAAGAGCAACAAGATTGGACAGTCTAGATTAATCTACTTCAGGCTTTGTTCTTATCTTGACTAAGGAATTCTTGACAAAGTATTTAGTGAGTGTTTTTAGGCCATTACAGCACAAGGTGTCTGCTTTCTGACTCACCTTTGCTTCTGCGAAGAAAGTGCTCCTCAGACAAGATTTCAGATTAACCTTCATTTTTGCTTTAATTCAAAAACAATATTATAGATAAATAATGCCCTTGTAGCTAATGTTATTGAGTATATTCCATCTTCATCCAGGAACTTTGGTGCAGACTAATGATACTAATTGGGCAGCTCAAGGCAACTGTCCAATAACTGTCATGGAAAACTACATCCTTGTCATTCCTCTTGACCTTCATATTCTTAGTACTTTTCCTGATGGTCTTCTACTGAATTTGACTATCCTGTAATTCTGTACAGGATAACTTATATATGTAATATATATGTAATACATACACCTTCACAAAGGAAAACTACTTTCTTCTCATAATAGTTTAAGAAGGGCAATTTATTCTCCTTTGACAGCAGTAGTCTTTTTATTTCTATCTTATTTGACTTTCTACAAATATTTTGTTAACTGTTCTAGACCACTCACTAAGCTTTTGTTCAGGTACCAATACCTGATAATCACAGTTTTATGAGTCTTCTAATTTAGGTGGGAAGACACTGTTGTGGTCTGTTGTCTATCTGTGCAGAATGCATGTCTTGTAGAGAGCATTGCTCCCTTACAGTCAGTCCTTCAGGCTCTCTGCTGTTTCTTTCCTCAATTTAATGATAAACAGAATACTACATCAGCAGATAAGTATGTCATGAAGAATTCAGTGGATTGCTAGAATCAAATCCTAATATAATACTATAATATTTCCTATAAAGAAACTGTCCATGTCTTTCAATGTCTACAGCACATGACAAATGTTCTTTATGTTGTATCTTACATATCATATCTGTTTTGATCTGACATGCTGATTGCTCATTAACTGTAACAGACAGTAAATTTTGACAGATATATAAAAGTATACTTGTTCTGTACTTGGTATGCCATTACCTTATTTGTGTGCAACAAATCTCCTTTTAGATATTCATTATATATATTCTCTCCACCTACCCCCCCCCGCCATGTATTTGTAGAAAGGGAGATGTAGTTCAAGTGTTTTAGGGAAAAAGCAAATGGACTAGAAATTTTATGTGATGTACCTGCATCATAAAAGGAGAAGTTTATTGACTTTTGGCAAACATTTATTTGTGTTCTGTCATTCCAGTATATTCTTAGGCAGTAATTGATAGAGTAAAGGAAATACCAGGTTTGCATCACTGCTTGGATTTTTGGAGTGTTTTATATTCCAGCTTTACTTCCATTCTTCCTCTTTCCACCTCTGCTTTCCAGTTTGGGGAGGTATTTTGTCTTTGTGGCCTGAGACAGTATATTGTCTTGAAAGATTGTATCTAAAAGGCAGTAGCTTGGAAGGATTCAGTTCCTCACATAGCTAGCCATTTCTCACACACATTAATATATGTGACCCCTTTATGTTTCCTGTGAGCAAGGATATGAATTGCTTTGTTCCTAGTTGCAGAGTTATATTGGTGAAAGACAGGAGAGTTGTCCCTGTTTCTGTAAACTGTCGGGAAATAATTTGTATGGTCATTTCAGTTTTACTACAAAATGAGTAATTTGATGTAAGATGCTTCACTTTTCTTGTAGATTACTATAATTGGATGTAAGTAAGAGACTGTAACTGCATTGACGTGGGAAGTTGCAATGCTACTGAAAATGATCCCATTTCTAACAGTGATCCATAACTGCTGTATGCTTGATTATTTATAGAAAATTTTCTTAGGTCAGTTTATTCCTCGGTTTAATTCTAGTCCTTCCAAGGGCAATTTCAAAAATGACACTATTTACAGGCAGAATCCTGTGTTCTCGTTTCTGGTACAACTATAGACTTGATTTAATTGTCTCATGGAATGGCAGTTTTCACTTACACACAGTAATTGTGTTCTGGCAGTCTGCAGTTTTACAAATGCAGTGGATGCAAGGCTTCGTTTTTCAGGGAGGGTGGCAAATCACCATCGGATTGTAAATTGATGGTGGGTACTGCCATCAACGTCTTAGCTGCTTCACTGGTTACCAATCTGCAGCAACAATGTAAAGGAGGAATTTAGACCTTAATGACAACAGTTAAATTAAAATAATCTATTAATTACAATGGAAACGCCCCTCAACTTTGTTTATTTCCTCTTGTGGGGTAGAAATGTCAATATCACTTCTCATTTACGAGACATCTTAGTAGCATGGAAAAATAAATCCTCTATGTCACTTTGGTTTATATTATATTTCTAGGCTGAATGCTATTTACCCCTTTAAATATTGTGAGTGCAAATCCATTATTGCTTTGTTTCTGCAACTACGTTCATCACCATTTTGTTTCTTAAAAGGAAGCAGACACAAAAGTAATTTTCCAGAAGCTTGTGACTTTCTAATTTTAACACTTTGAGATTTGAAACTCAAATCTGTCCCAATGAAAACAGACTAGGAAAATTTGTTTTCTATTTTCCTTTGATGAATGCTCTAAAACAGACTTCATTAACGAGCACTAAAACCAAAATTGTCTGGTTGTAGTCTGAATAAACAAGCTATTCTTCTAAGCAAGAATATACTTTGGAAGTCAGAGAAACTTTGAAGACAATGGAGACAAATTCAGTAAAACAAATTCTGAACATCTGCAGGTGAGATGAGAAAAACAACCATGCATGTTTCACAGTGACCTTAGAAATATAGTAGTCTGGATATGGACTATAGCTATGGCTCAAGTATTGCATTGCAAAATTTCAGACATTAACATGAATTAAAACTTTAATTTAGAATTCCTGTTTCACTCATTATATACTTTATAGCTGCAGTAATTCAATTACAGAATAAATTAAACCTGTAATTTTCTGATGATCTTTAGATGAGTCTTTGCAATTCTCTCCGTTTATGGGAATAAATTACTTACGACAGACCATGGGATGAAATGTAAAATGCTTTTTCCCTTCTCATCTGTAGGTAGATGTTAGGCAGGACAACAACTGGTAATAACCTTATTTTCCGCAATATTTTGACTCATGTAATTTTTGATAAGTGAGTTAAAAGCCTTAGCTGTGTATGGATTTAAGGAGCAATTACTTTAAACCTATACTGATTTAATATTAGTAGTAAGACACTTCTTTGCTTGAAGAAAAGCTAATGCAAGAAGAAACTATCATGAGTAAAATTAGATGGTATAAAGGACCATTTGTTTTCATATTTTCAAATCAATTGCTGCGCCTGGGGGCTTCCACAATGCAAATAATGGAGAATGTAGAAATTATTACTTCACTTGCTTTAACTGAAAAAATTATTAGATTCCCATTTAGAAATGTTTTTGCAATGTTTTTATTAATTAATGGCTGTTAAGAACGCTGAGATTTAAAAGTATGAGATAAATCTAGTCACCATGTAATTACTTTACAATTAGATTAGCAATAAAGACTTCATTAAATTTTTTGTAACATAAAACGACACCAAATATTTAGATATTTAAGAGTTCAGGCTCTAAAATTATTTATATCTCACTTATAAGATTAGAGCCTCTAGCTTGTCTCCCTTAGAGATAAACTCTTCTTCAGTCTACTGTGAAATAAATCCCTGTAAGATGGAAATCTTGAAATTGTTCTGTTGGAACTTGCTTGAATGCCATTAAAATATATAGAGGATAATTTTCTTTGTATCCCACTCACTTGTACCAGTAACTGTAATTTTAAATTGTAATTCCACTCTGTCTCCTAGTATTGGCATCTCTTTACTTAATGTGAAACATTATTCTGCATTCTTACTCTACTTATTCTATGTACTTAGTGTTAATACAGGAAATAGCATTAACACAGGAAATTAGTGTGAATTAGGTATTGAATTTCAAATTCACCTGTTAACTTCCTTATCTAAACAGGGCTATAGAGGAACAAAACACCCATATTCAGGCACAGTCTAAAGTAGAATTTACTAATCAATAGAGTCTTGAATCTCCTTCCTGTAATTCCACGAATTTTCACATAAATAAAGGCAAGGGTGGATACTCTAAATCACCTTTGTTCATGTAAATGCTATTATTATAAAAATTCTGACCATTTTCACATACATTACGTACCACATATACCAATACCATATTTATAGGGCATATAAATATGCATCTGTATATGCCTTTACATGTACCTCAGATACTATCTATAACAAGAACATTTAATTTAAAATTTTATGGTTTTTTCTGAATCTCACGATGTAAAAAGACCTTCTGCCTTCTCATTATTATTAAATCCATTTTGATGTACATACATGCATATCTGTTACTAAATTTTAACCATGTTTTAATTTCAAAACTAACTTCACCTTTCTTCATTCTCTCACAAAGATGGTTACAAGAACAGGCTGGTCTAAACTACTATCAATGTCTCTCTGTTTAAAAATCCAGTAGGATCATGCAGCTTCAACCTAATCTCATTTCTAGTGCGACCTGGATTACGATTTTCAGTAATCCGTAACAAATTCTTCTCCAGGAATGTTTATTCAGCTGACAATAAGCAAATGGGAAGTCTGTCATAAATGTGTGGCTCTCTTATACTCATGTGAAATTATTATTGGAAGAATTTTGTATTTTGAAGAAAAAACTGTGGGTTTTAAGGTCTTGTCTTTACTGACAAGCTGAATATCTAGAGCAGAAAAATGACTACCTATGCTATGCAGATTCTACACAATATAGAAGTTCTATATTTTCCTCTTGCAATCATATGTTATTTCTGTTATAATAACGATCAAGAGTGAGTGTGCTATGAAATGGTATAAAACAATTGCGGTCCATTCATCGCTCTCACTGTTTTGATTTTGATAATTCATATACTCTTTCAGAATGGAAGGACATAAGGCAAGAATAAAACCTTTTGCTTTGTGTTTTTTAGGAAAGACAATGTTTTTATCCATTTGCAACAAAGACAAAGAAAGGAGGATTGGCTACCGCTTGCAGCCCTTGCAGCTGCTTCAGGCTGAGGTGACAGGAGGGCTTACAGAGTATAGTGATGGTGACATGAAGTTTAGAGGGGTTTTGCATTGCTGTTTCATAGGGGAAGCAGTAGCCCACCCTGAGACAATGTGTGCCATATGCACTCGTGAATATCAGAAGTAAAATGCAGCAGTGTGTGACATCCTCTTGACGCTGTAGCACCTTCTCTTCAATCCAGCCCATTACTTTAATTTATAAAACGACTGAAGAGCAATGTCAGGAGTTAATAAATACAGCTCTATTCAGAAAAGGAAATGCAGTTTTTAGCTGTATTTACTGAAGCACAATGGTGGATCTTGTAGGAAGATCTGCGAAAGGAGCTGTTGTTTGTACACCAAATTAGGCAGATCATGACATACAAAACTGCTTTGTTTCAAAGTGATACAATAAAAGGTCTGCCTGTATTCATGTTGTGCTTATGGATGTTGCCACTTCTAAGCTATTTTTCATTCATTTGACTTTAGTTCAGAAGAGATATTAAAATATAAAAGGTCAGCTCAGAAAAGGAGAATATGTTCTAAAGACAGATATAACAGTAGGAAGCCTGGTGCATAAAATCCTAGTAATTAATAGAAAATAATTAGTAAAGGCCTTAGGCAAGGAGAGATACTGAATTCCTCCCGGAAAAGAAGAAAATTATGTTATTCTGTTGTATTTCACTCTTCTGAAACCTCTATAAAACTTGAGAGATCTCCTGAAATTAAAATGCATCAGTCAGAATCCAAATGCTTCAATATTAAGCTTGAGAGCCATGAGTCTATGTGGTCCTTAGTGAATACCAACAGGTACAGAAACAATTAGAAAATAACATACTCAAACCATATGAAAGGCACAATATATAACTCAGCAACCTTAAATTATAAACATGAAATTAGCTGAACACAGCAGTGCAATTTTAGCTCTCAGCTGAATTCTCTTCATTCAAAGAAAAGGAAAACTTGCAAGATTGGGAAGAGGGTGAGATACACTTCTTTCCATGTATCTGTGCAAACAATGTACTCACGTGAGGCAAGAGCCATTTGTACCAGTCTCTGTGCCTCTGTGTTCATTGAGGGATATCTTCCTTTCAGTCATGCTCTTTCTCCCATGGCTTCATGAAAACTTTGCTCCCTATTTGCATGGAAATTGTAGCTGCATGAGGAAAAGACCTGGTCAGAGGAACTGTACTTATTGTATTGAAAATAGCATAACTACAGCTGTAAAAGAGCACATGACCATCATTAAGGGCCTGGACTCTTCATGAAAAGTGTGGGAGAGCAGCACCATGGTCAATATCGCTATCAGGGCCATTCTAGGGTTGTGCTTGTTGCCAGCTGCTCTTCAAAATTGTCAGAGCATTTACATGATCTGGTGTTAGGCTAGAAGGACAGAGTTAGACACCACAGCTCCGTGGCAGTTAAGCTTGAGTATTAAAAGTGTAAGTCACAAAGTTGACATTCGGATCAGAAACTGTTGAGAATTTCTTTACTATGTATCAAAGTATTTAAAAGGGGCGGCTAATTTTACATCAAGATTGTAAGCAAAATACTGAGTAAGGCACAAAAAAATTTCTTGGGGTGTTGGAGACCAAACTGTATTGTCAAATAGGAATTTTGACCCGGTAAGAACTGTGGTTGTTTTTTTTCTTTATTTCCTTTGGTTCTGAAGTTTTAATACACAGAGAATGCCTGTGTAATGCTTTTGAAAGTAACCAAACTTCAGAGCAGTATTTTTTTGCTGTGGTATTCTGCTCCCTTTGGGGAATATTACACTGAAAAAATGAGGATTAAAACAACAGAGAACAATGTAGGCCTACTGGTGGGTGATGGGTAGGGGGAGAATATTTTTCAGATTTCTTCCTTGCCTGGAATGATGAAGGGCTGGTAAACACAGCATTGAAGACGGAATGATAGAAAGAAGTACCAAAAGTTATAATCTAACAGGCTTGGGTGAAAAAACAAAACTTATGAGGGTGAAGAGACGGTGTTGAAGATGTTCTGTTTGTTTTCAAAACAGAGAGGATAAGAAGGGTAGCAGGGGAGTAGAGGAAATTGTGTGTGGTCCATGAATACAGAAGTCTTAAAAAATTAATTTAATTAAGCAATTAAAAAAATCTTATCTAAAAAATAAGTAATCTACATTGAGTATCCTCTGTTTGGTTGGGATATGAATCCATGACCCTCAGGGTATATAATAAATCCAAATGTTGTCTATGAAACCGGATGTTGCATCTAGGTTCCAGTCTGACTGACAGATATGTAAAATCTCATGAAGACAGACAGCTCCCCACTGGCTCTGCATCTGAGGAAGGTTCCTGTGCAATGTTTTAATTAGGGTTATTTATTTCTTTATTATGATGATTGCATTTTAATTGCTCATGAAGCACCCCAGGGGTGGAGGTGGAGGTGCCTTATAAATATTATATGACAGCATGTAAAGGGAGAATGTTGCAGTTTGAGAAAATAAACCAGCACCTATACTTCTGATGCAATCTAAGAATGAAAGGAGAAATGCTTCTTTAAACCCTCTCATAACTTTAGAATAAATAATATTACCTTATTAGTCTTCTCCATGTAACATAGGTGACTGGCAGTGTAAGTTATAGTCACGTCCAAGTTGTAGCTGCATGAAAGATATCTGCTGTACATCTCCACTTACAGAACTCAGTGGGACCTTTTGGATAGGGTCAGGGTGGACATTTATACTTCCTGTGAAAGCACTGCCTCAATAAATCTCTACAGGGGAAGTAGAATGGGAAAAAGAGCGAAATAAGGAAAAAAAATCCCGTTTTTTCACAACTAGTCCCTCAGTTGTTTCTTCTTCAAGTGTTGCTTACATCTGTGTTTCACAAGTGGACAAGCTGGAGGTGAGATCCACATTGTACCAAGGTGTGCTCTGCCTGTATGGCTTTCTCTTTCTCATTCAAGGAATGGTTTTGAGCCAGGAATTCAAGATCCTTGTTTATGTTTCTGTCTATCTCTCTTCATGTGCACAGACTCTGGCAGATATGAATTCTTTTTTGTCGCAGAAACTTGTATTATGATGCATTGCAAAATATTTGCATCCAGCTAAAGTGGTCCTCTTGAAGTTGGGTGTTGTTTTTTCTATGAGCTATTTTTGCAATTTAATTCTTGAATCATAAAAGTACTTATGCATGGAAAAAGATTTTTTTTTTCTACCCCATATTTAGATTCAATGCTTAATTTATGAATTCAGAAAGTGGTATTTTTCAAGATGTTTTTTATCTTTCCAAACTGGGCTATTTTTGCCTTCTTTCAACATTGAAAATTGTTCCTTATAGAAAAAAAACCCACCAAAACTGAAGCACTTTGCTAATCTTGATTTATTTGATATTGTACAACAATTTGGAATTTATTTGAGCATTTCAGGCTTAAATATGCACTTTAATTAGGAAGAGATTTAGCATTTTTTCAAAGAAACACTGAAAGATGTATCTCATCGGGTTTATAAACAAGAAGTTTAGTAATATCTATCAGGAGATACTTTTATTCAGCAGTAAACATAAGATCATATGTATATCTCTCATTTTCTCTATGTTATTATTTAAAGATTGTCACATACAATAAAGCACAGGAGCCTGGCTGTCCAAATCGCAGTTTGTGTACTGTGACAGTAGAACCTGAAGAGTTCTGGTGCTTTTCACTCCTCTTCAGCCACCTAAAAAGATGATTTAAACAATGGTTATCTTCAGGAATAAGGTACCCTAATTTGTGGCAGGACAGTTCCATGTAGTGTCTGTACGTATGAATAATACTATGGGTTGATATTAATGCCCTTAGAAACTGGCTGCTTAGAATAATAGTTGCACTATTACTTTTTCAGAGTTAATTCCTGTATCTCAAATAATATAGAATTCTGCATGTGAGAATGTCCTGTTGTATCCTTGCTGCTAATAATAGTAACCCTATTAATATGGCTACAGCTTGCTGTACATGTGTGGGTGGTTTTCATGTGCAAAAATCAAAACTACAACTTCCAAAACATTCTTTAGATCTGCTCTGTCTTTATTTTATCTGCTTCTGCTTTATTTTGCTGGCAGTGCATCAGAAAGGATGTTCTGCTCATCCTTTGACAGTAAAGAATCTTTTCAGCCTCTGAAGAAAATAAAAATACAGTGGTGAGGGATATTTTATGTGCCAAACATCCATGATAG
Organism: Daphoenositta chrysoptera; assembly: GCA_013397915.1. Classification (NCBI taxonomy): domain Eukaryota; kingdom Metazoa; phylum Chordata; class Aves; order Passeriformes; genus Daphoenositta; species Daphoenositta chrysoptera. The sequence continues at coordinate 2,168,691 of VZRO01000214.1, forward strand.
TGATTCAGTTGCCCAAAATGCATACACTGATGTCTCTTCCTTAGCCACTCACTATTACATGAAGTTGTGGTAGAGCCAGCTCTTCATCACTGGGAATTCCCTTCTGTACTTTGAGGGCTATAGGTTCAGAGCAGCAAAGCCTTTGTAAATAATTTCCCCATCACACTGTGGTTGGTGGACATAAATCATTTGCATATGAAATCTAACAAAAATTGTTCAATTGTTCCCTCTTTGCTTTCTTTGATCTCTCTTACCTGCTTCCCCTTTTGTCTTTACAGCCCCTTAGTTAATTTCTGACTCTTCCTCTGGTCTCTCATCATCTTCCATTCCCTCCTACCAGTTCCATTTCCATCCCAAACAATGCTGTCTGACGCAGTGCCTGCAGTACTCAGACAGCTAAAGCACATAGAGACACATATGAGCTAGCTTTGTACCAGCTCATTTTTGTATTGCTAGCACAGTTTCTATCTTTGTTTAAAAGTCCAAATATGTACCCCTGCCCATGCAGCCGCTGCTGGTGTCTGAGCTAATTCCCAAATGTGCAGGCACAGTGACTGCATTTTAGATACACCCTGAGAGTAATGCAGACAATGTTCAGTACATTCACTGCCTCTAGTTTTTGGATGCTTAGTTATTGTTTAGATTAAAAAAGGCACCTAACTTATTAAGCAGCTACTGGCTTTAATCAGTTACTTACATGCAAGGCCTGTTTACTCTGCAGGAAGCTGGTCTTAAACTCTGCAGGAGTCATGGCATCTGCAAGGCCCTGACTATGCTTTTCTCGATTGTCTGAATATTTTTAAAGTGTGTTGGAAGCATCACAAATGGTACAAGTAGAGAAAATTTTTAAGGGGATTTGAGCTTTTTTATTGATTGATAATTTATGGAAATGGTTTCTGAGCTTGAAAAAAATTAATTCACTAATTATTTTAAGTTTATCAGAGATTTAATTTTTTTTTCATTATCACCTCCCTTGCATCTCAAACCGAGTTTAATATTAAAGTATCTTTATTTGATTTATTGGTTTATGCACCTGGATCATCAAAAGTTTCAAGGTCTCTTTGAGAAGAGCATTCAGTGTTTGCTGAATAGACAGAGAGAAGGCATGGCTTAGATCAAATCTACAGCAGACTGCATTTTAATGGGAGTGGATGACATGAGTGAAAAAGTCAACCAGTCAACCACTTTAAGAATCTGGAATAAACAGACTCAAAGAAGTCAAGGACAGAGGTGATGCTTAAAGGAATTTATGCAGCTATTTGACATAACAATGATGTGGACACAATATCCAGAGCAGTGGCTTACGCATGACTCTAGACAAAGAGTGCAAGATACTGAGAGAAAAAATGCCTCTAAATAAGTGTTTTTGTAGATCAGGACATTTCCCTTCAATCATGTTAATCTCCTTGAAGTAGTATGTTACATGTGCAGTAGTATGCCATTCTCTTGCTTATTAGCAAATCTCTAACCAAGGATGGTTTTGTTATGTCAATAAACACATTTATTTCTCTTCCTGGTCTTGCTGTTTCTACAGGATTGGAATAGTTTAGGAATTTGGAACATGTGGAGGATAGGGCAGCATATCAAATATATGGATTGCTAAATGCCTGGAAGTTTTTTTCCCAAAGAGGCAATTTAAAATGAGTTACAGAAGTCCAGGTTTGTGAGATATTAAGCTCTGTAGCAAACTGAGACAGTGCCAAGTTCCCTAACCCTTGTACCATTTGTTTGCTAGGTGGCATTTGTGCCTGTCTCTCCTTGGATGGAACTGCTCTCTCTGTTTTGTCTTAGCCACTATCCCACTCAGGTTTTCAGGTTTTTATATAACTGTATTTTTGTTAATTGCTGTAATGATTTAATTACATTGGTAGTAGATCTATTTCATACTGGAATTCAAGTTTCATGTCTTGTAAGATATTAGAAATGCCATGGTAAATTATATTAGCTCCAAGTGCATTTAGCAAATGATGATATAGTCTGACTTTAATTAGAAAGACCTTGAAGGGTCAGATGCATACAACATATATGCTCAATGCAGAAATTCTTTTCGAAAAGCATGTTAAACCCAGTTTAACAGCAGGTCAGCTCAAAAAGAATAGAAATGGCACATTCTGTATGTAGAATGAGTACAGAATATATCTGATTCTTTGTTATTCTTCTAGGACTTTTAAAATGCATCTGCAGTCATCCGTTGAGTGCTCTGGGTACTCTATATGATGTATTAAGAATTACAACATAAGCTTTGACAAAACTTGTTACAACTGTATCTCTATTTTCTGAAAACTTCCTCAAAAGCTATAGAAAAGAAGGAGAAAAATAGGGGCTGGGAGAAAATTAGTCCATTTGGTGTCCAGGAAGTAACTAACTCCTCAGAGTTAACATGATCCTGTTGAAATAGTGCCATCATAACTGAAATGCTCATTGAGGGAAGGTCAGGGCTTGTGTATGTTTTGAGGGAAGAGCCTTGATGTGAAAAATCTAAAATAGCAAAACAAAATGTCAAAAAAAGCTTGGTATAATATTTTCAGACTATCTGAAAGACTTCCTTTGCAAGATCTTCTGAGGCCTGATAGAATATTAGGTTTACGTTTTTCCCATAATCTACACTGAATTACCTACTCCAGTTGAGAATCTGATGACTCTTCTGCAGAGATACATGCAGCTGGAAACCTCTGTTTCAAGGTTATCTTTTAGCTGAGAAACCTTTGTTATTGCTTTTCAATCGTAATACTTGAAACACGAAGAAATACTTTAAATCTTTATAGATACAAATAACTAGTCTTCAGCTTTCTCACTTCAATCAAAGTATGACTGTTAACAGAAAAAGATTTTGCAAATGCCAAAACAGCTTTATTTCTTGGACACACATTTCACTTTCTTCTTGTTAAACGCTGTATTTAAATCCTCTAAAGTCCATTTTCTCTCATCCATTTTCTTAGCATATGAACATGATTGTTTAAAGAATAAACGGAATCTATTTTAGTTCAATGCATTTAGTTCAATGCATTTATTTCAAGATTATTTTGCACTAGCCTTTCTTTTGCCTAGTTTTCCTTTGTGTGCCATTGTCCTGTTTCAGTAATGTCTTTACAAAAGGTACTATTCTGTTTATACAGTCTTCAAACCTCTGCACTGATATAAATGACTATGTTAAGTGCAAGGCAACAAGAAAGCCTGCTCTTACTTAGATTCCAGCTCCCAAAGCTAAAAGATCTTCCTTCTTTGTATCTTTTGTGCTGAAAATTCAGTCTATGGATATTAGGGAGAGATGGGGGAAGGAAGATTTTGTAATCACTGACAGTACTTAATGATCTGAAAGGTCCTTTCCAGCCTAAATGATTCTATGATCCTACTCAGAATTCTCTATTCCAAGGTGCAGGAGATCTATTTCTAATCTATTTCTAATTGCCCCAATCAGGGATTGTTTATGATAGACACAACTCACATTACACAAAAACATAGAAGTCTTTCAGGATCCAAAGATGTTCCTTTCTAAACATTTGATAAGTAGGTGCAACACGTACCCAAGTCATAATGAAGTAATGTCAGCTGGGGGGATGAACAGCGACTGAAGAATGCCAGTTACTCATTAACTCTCAAAGATTCTGTAGGAAACCAGACATGCATGTGTTGCCATCACAGTGTTAATTTTAATTTCTGTGCTTTGTTTCTCCATGTAGCTCCTTGGCTGGAAAACCAAGATAATTTTGAGTTTCCCCACTCTTCATTCCAGAAAAGTCAGATACTTAAAATATCTTGTGCATCATCTTGTCCTCTATATTTTCGTAAGCCTGAAGGTATAATTTTATTTCCAGATGAATTTGGCTGTAATTCTTTTTTAGTGGTTCACAAGTATTTTATTTAGCAGGCTTCGCTGAAGAACACTGTAAGTGAAAAAACCTGTGTATCTTTTTATTTAGCTTTTATTTAGGTGAGATCACTTTTGACTGGTTAAACTAAAGACCCTGACAGGTGAAGATGTAGTTGAGATTTCTTGAAAGTTTGACAATGAAGCTTGTTTGAGGTTTTGTTTTTTTCCAGCTCTCCTTGCCTCTGCATTGCATTTTCCTTTGGGGAAATCAGATTTCTTTGAGCCAGACAAGTTGTTTTTAGTTCTTGTGCAATTGGCTTGAGGGTATTTTCAGTTTCTGTCTGCTGTGTGAGACTGTCATTTTCATTTTCTGATGTTGGACTACTCTGGAGGTGTTTTGCTTTTTATGGTTTCTGTTGTATCTTCCCAGTATCTGTTTTCCAAAAAAAAAATTTATGAAAGTAAATTTGTAATTGCTATTTACTTAGAGTTGCTGTAACAGACTGCTGAAGTTCTTGACTTGATTTCTGCTGTTCCTGCTTGCCTTCAAATACAGAGATGTTTTCTAAAATACTGAAAATGAAAGTAGCTGTTGTAGCTGAGATATATTGTCATTCTGAGACATGATCAAGTGGTAGAAATATATTTAAAGCTACTGATTTATATTAGCCATCACAGAATTGGTATTCAATAACAAAACTGTATCTCCTAGAATGCTGAAAACATTTGCTATATTTTAATTGTGAAACATTCAATATTTGCATGCTTTTCCAATTCAGTCTAACTTGGCCAACTGGTTACATATTCTTTACAAAATCAAAGATGTAGCTATTGATACACGTCTTTATGAATGTTTAGAAACGTAGCCATAGGTATGACACACTAAGAGTTACCAGTTTTTTTGAATTTCTTTTAGGAGCGTGAAGATTTAGGCCTTTTCTATAACTTTTATTGACGTCACTCTTTTAAAAATAATAACTTTATGATGGTATTCAGAACACAATATTTTTCTGTGAATGTTTTTTTATTGCAAAAAGTACAATCTATGTATCTGAAATAACAGCAGCTTTGCCTCCCATGACTATTGGTAAGAAGATGACACTTTGAAGATTGTAATAATTTTGGTAGAAGCTATTCTGTTAAGAAACATCACAGTGTATGTAAATGCTACATGCTGTTATATAGTGGTGTTAATTGGCATATAACAATGAATGCATTATAAACCTCTTACATTCTTTTAAAGTACAGTCATGCTATGTGTTTGCTGGTGGATGTATTTAGAAGTTTAAATAGACGAGCTTTGAAGAACTTGAAAGTGGTTTTGGTTTGAACCCCATCTAACAATGATGTGTAACTTACCTGAATTAAATTAGCAACCAAGAAAATAGTTTTTTTCATCCTGCCTTAATTGAAAAGTCCTATTAGAATTATTTTTGCAGTGGCATTTGCCCATGGTTGTTTTGGTAGAAAGAGGGAAGCATATTAACTAATAAGGATGATAACTTCCTTGTTCATATCTACAAATCACTTTTTAGAGTCGTATTGGTGTTGATAGTTTTCATTCTTCCTGGCTCTTCTGCCATGTAGGGTTGGTCTTTAGTGAAATCCATATTGAGCAGAATGGATCACACAGTGTGACTTCATACTTGTATGTTGCTCTGTACATTGACTTTTCGTAACTCTGCTTTCTACAGAAAAATATAATTAGTAGAAGCCATGTGTCCTACATAGCTTTAGTGTTATACAGCATCCTAATACTAGAATCCAGTCTTTGATGGAGTTATAATAAATAAGACCACATGCTTATACAAACTCTGACAATGGTGACTGCTTAATTCCATCAGTCATCAATCAGTTCCAAAATACAGTATGTGCAAAATATATGTAATAAAGGATTTTAAAACAGAAAACTTTGAAGGAAATGTGTGTGTGTGTGTAAAAAAATAATTCTTACTAGAATTTGGGTTGAAGATGTTAAACAAAGCAGTTTCCTTTCAATTCAGTGTAAATGAAGGAACAGTTAATTCACTTTTGTTCAGCCATAGCAGAGCACAGGCCCAGATAAGAATGAGCAGAAACCATTTTGGCTAATGCCTCTTCTTGAGAAATGATAAAACACATGGAGGAACTAGGATTGACTGGAGAGAGAAGGAAAAGGAAATGCATTCAAATCAAAAGCAAAGAAGCCAAAGTCACAATGACCTTTAAAAAATCAAGGGAGAGGAAGTCTTGGGTTGAGTACTGACTGCAGTAAGGCATGAAATTACTCACTGGGGTTCAGGAAAACAGGAGTTTACACTCCTTAGGATACAAGTAAGGATAGCACTAAAGGTACTTGGGCTTCCATTATCAGTTATTCCTTCCCAAGGATCTAATTTGAAAGCTATCAAATTCTGGAGACCAAGTAGGTATCCCAAGACAGTCTTCTATTAGTAACTCAGCTGATCTGGTCATCAAGAATAGTAAGGCATAAGAAGACATTCGAAAATTACATGCAAGGATGTACTGGAAAAGTGTGTAACTACTTCTTGGCTTGCTTCCAGGATTAGCTGCTTAGACTGTGGAATCAAAATGAGCATTTGGATGATCTAACAGTTCCTACTCCAGAACACAGATAATAAATCTGCAATTAGTAATTTGCTCACTAAATACATTTAGGAGGCCAGATATTTTGTAGTTAAAACTTGTAATGACAGGGAATTTTCCATCTCTCAAGGCTTCTCTGCATTTATTCACCAAGCAAGGGCTGGGGAAAACCCAGTCCTAATTTTCTAGCCTTGTTTTTCAGCTGTCAGAACAAGTTACAGTTTTCTCCTACAAACTGCAAAATACTGACAATCTAAATGGATGGATCAGATTTGCTATTCTTGTAAGTAGGTACAATTCCATTGAAATTAATAGAGTGCCATCAGATTTGTGTGAAAGTATCACTACACTCCTAAGGTTTTGATATGCAGTTCAGAAATATGATATTACCCTTGGGTTCATGCAAATGATGACTTTTACTTGCATCTCTTCCACCTCTTTGCCACCTCATTCTTGTAACTGCAGCTGAATCTGTCTACAAAAGTATTTGCATGGTTAAGATGGTAATTTACCAGCTTGAGGAAAGCTTATTGTAGGAAAACTAGTTAAAGTTGAGTGAAGTTTTTCTTTTTTTTCCTACCCTAGCCAACACTTTGAATTTTAATACCTTGAAAAATAATGATACTAGGAGATTGAGGCAATCATTGATTGATAGTAAAAACATGGTTGCAATAGTATCAGTTTCCCACAGAAACAAATGGAGAGGGGTTTTGAAAATATGTTCCAGCTTAGCCTTTCAAGTCAGCTTTTCTGTCAACACAGATGACTGTCTGCTTTCTGAGCTAATCCTGACGCTTCTTTCCCTAGTCGACCAAGTAGTAGAGTTACTGAAAGTTCTCTTTGGCTTCACACAGATCAAATGTACTCTGTAAGTTTTGACATAATAGAAGTTGAAGAGAGCATTCTCTGACAGCATTGTACTAGCCTAAAGGCAAGCACAAATGGTTTGCTAGCCAGTTTGCCAGCAAAGTAAATAAGAATTAAGATACTTTTTGGGAAATATTGAAAGCTGTAATATTAAATACCAAGAGGCTGATTTGTCAAAATAAATGGGATATATAAACCAAAATTCAAACTTCAGTTACGTGTTATTTTTACTTCTCCACAAACTACTACTTTACTTTCTTTACCTCTTCAAGTTATGATTTCAGAAAACTTGAGATAAAGTAACTTGACAAAAGGTTCCCAAAAGCAAATGTTTGTAAAGTAGAAAGAAATCATCAGATATTATCTGTATGGCATCTATGTCTTTCAGAGGTAGCTTCCCCTAGATGCTACTTCTGCCTTGGCAATAGAGTAAAGCTAGTGCCACTACAGTTAATATTTTCTTTGTTTACAGTCTCTTTTGCTCATATGAACTTCAGTTCTTATGTTCACACTTTAGTTCATATTTACTTCAGTGGATAAATCCTTTTGAAAATGAAACCTGCAAACAAAGGAAAGGAGAGAATTAAGAATCCTGGAAAAAGAATAGTTATAAAGTAGTAGTACTAGTACTACTACTACTACTAGTAGTAGTAGTAGTAGTAGTAGAAGTACAGAACTGGAGCCCCAAGCTGCAGTTCTCAGAAATCCATTGATGCAAGACCATAATTGCAACAAAGGAGAGTTTGTGCATAATTTTCCCAGCAAACTTTTCTTATTGTGGTTGTTATGTTTGGGGATTTTAAAATCCAATATTGATAAAATTTGCATGAGTCTGACATTTGTTGCTTATTTTTCCTTATAAAACAGATCAACTACCCATCTGTCTACATAAGAAAGAAATACTGTACAAACTGTGAGCCTGTATCCAGACAGGAAAATGATCACATCCTTTCATCTTCAGTGTATGCAGAGATGTCTGGAGTTGAAACAGACACAGAAGAAACGAGACAGTGACTAAGTAATTCCTGCCTTTCTATTGTTAGGATTCAGACAGCTTGGTCAGCAGTCAACACAAATAAATTCCAGAAGGGAATTACAGTCAAGACACTAATGTTCTCCCATTCAGCCCAAAGTAACATGGAGCACTGTTTCTTCCAAGATGTAACTCCAGAAATGATGGGTAATAGAAAACAAGAACCATAGTGAAGGAGTCAAGATGAGAATAACTAGCTATATCAACCTTTATTTTCAAATCTTAGTTTTAGTTAAAGATTTTACTGGTTGTGATCTGTTATAATTCAGTTGTTTTCATTGGAAGGGATTGAGTAGAAATTATTTTTATAGCTTTCTTTAGTTGATTGTGAAAACAATTCATGATAGCAAAGGACCTATTTTTGGTTAACCTGAACTTCTGAGGATTTTATGGTGTACCTGGCACTGTGGTTTCTTAAGAGTACCTCAAAAAGTGACTAAGGAAATTTCACACTTGGCTAGAAGTTTCTTAATGGCTCAGAAACATTCTATGGTGCACACTGAAATGTCCTGTGTTTTATTTCCTGTAATGTGTTGCTTTGCCTAGGAAAAAGATACCAGTTGTGTGAGAAGTGGCTTGTGGGACAGTATGTGCTGATCCAAGGTAGTACACAAGTTGCAGTTCCTGATTATTTATTGGTTCACCATGGCTGTATTTTAAAGTTTTGCCAGTCTGCTTTTGCAATATCTTGTAGCACTAGTTAACATTGTGTGTATATAAATGAAGTACTTAAAATATTGGTAAACGAATGCTACTTGTTTGGATATTGTGCAGCATACTAATTGGACCTTTTTTTTTGAATATTTGATAACTTAATATACCGACTGTGGTCAAATTTTATCTGAATGTTATGGATTTTGAATGTCCAAACCGTGGCCCTACCCAAAGGTGCTAGATTCTGCAGAACTAGGAGCAATGGAATCTTCTCTCTATGTTGGCCTTGGTGGGAGGGTTGAACATATCTGGCCTAAACCATCATGGCATCATGTTAATGCCCCTGGGATGGCTGTACAGTACAAGTCATGGGCAAGGATGAAATAAAGACCTTCATTTCAGGGGCTGAGAAATGGACTCAGTGTTTGTTGATGTCTAAGACCTGAGGGGTAACCTAGAAGGTCTGATGGTGGTCTTTCATGTCTTCTTTTCTGTTTTCCTGGCATATTATCTTCTACTTTTTTTTTTCTGCTGCCCCCACAGGCTCTTTACATACAATGAAGAAAAAAAACTCTTTGACTTTTTGTTATGGGTTAGGAATGGTACTCCCCAATTCAGTGCCCCCACTGAGACTTTTGAAAACCACATTGCTGCTTTCTCTCACTCCCCTGTTTCCTGCCCCCTTCCCACTGCAGTGTGATGGAGTTGAGAACTGGAGGCACAAAAGGCAGAGATCACAGGCTGAGGTAAGAACAATTTACTGGAAACAGCAAAGAGATAGGAAAATGAATAATAAGAGCTACAATATTAATAACAAAAATGTACAAAAGAGAAAGTGATTCACATGCAAAATGCTCACTGAGCCCGGCCTGACCCGGCCACATCCAGAGCCACCCCACTGCTCTCTCCAAATTGGGACTGGCACCCTGCTAACCTGGTCCCCCCAGCTATCCACGATTTTCTTGACTGGAAGGAACCACTTCTCCCTGGAAGAGAGTCCCTTCACCCCACCCCCGGCAATGACATGAGGTGGTATAGAATGGTCTCAGTGTCCTAGTCATGCTCCACTTTGGGCTACTGCAAAAATTACCCCTGTCCTGGCCAGAACCAGACACTTCCATTTGAATATTCTGATAAAGTGTGGGAAACATTTTGGGGTCTTATTTTTCTCAACCTCTATTTTTATTTTCTTTTAAGGTTCCTATTGTTAAGAAAGGTCCTGTCACAGTCTTTACCTGTCTGTGAGGCATAGTAATTTTTTTTTTTTTATTCTCTTTCTACTGTATTGGGGTTTTTGGGGATGAAATTCTACACCTGCATGAAACACTGAAAGTGAGGATACACCAGTGATTTTGATATTAACATTATAATTTTAATTTTCCTTCTTAATGCAACCTAATGTGTTAGCATGATTTTTAGGTACCAGCTGAATACTGAACAAATATCTTTATTCAGTTCTCCTTGATGACTCCTTCTTTTCTTTTATTTTTACCAGGATCTTATAACTAATTCAGAAGTTATCAGTGCATATGAGTAGTTTAAATTGTTCTTTCCAAGGTGCACTGCCTTGCACTTTTCTACATTCAATTTAATATGATCGTTATAACATCCAATTCCTTTGTTATAATAGGTCCTGGTGGAGCTCTTCAGAATCACTCGCTCAAAAGTTCCTGAGCATTTTATCCAGCTGCCTTGTCTGTCAGTATGGTAACATGCAGCACTTTCCCAGGAGTTAGGAGATCAATGTGATACCCCAATGGGAAAGCCTTGTGCAAGCTAATAGAAATAAAACCAGTAGGTCTCCACATACATTATTATTAAAACCATGTTTCTCTTATTAAAAAATGACCTTTTTTCCTATGGGCTATTAAATTATGCCTAATGTAACCCTTTATTTTTAGATGAACTTTAGTTGGCAATTCAAAAGTGTAAGACACCATGGAAAATTGATGTTTTTCTAAATGGCATTGTAAAAATCCCTTCCATAAGGGGAAGCACTAAAATATAATGAAGTATTTGAATAACAAAATGTACTTTCAAGGAGAAAATAAATGAGAAAATGATAATAAATTTTAGAAAGCCCCTTTAAACAGAACCTATAAATATAGAGAAACAGATACAAAACATTCCTAAAATTTGGTAGTATTGCATGATTTCTGGTTTAGTGGATGGCATTTCAATCTTGAGTCATTTGCAGTATATGTATACCCCTACATTTGAAATATCATTAGTATAGTATCAAATCCTTTACTGCTCTTGGCATTTGATGGTTTTTTAACTAAAGTTAGAAAACTAAAGTAAGAAAACCTGACCTTTTAAAATTTTAGTTATTTGCACCTACTTAGCAAACCTTTTGCTCTCACTATGCTTTTAACTATTGATACAAAAATATTCTATTTTGAAGTTTTGAATGAAAGAGTTTTCCAAGGTATTGGTTTTTTTTTTTTCCCCAGGCAAGTGTTTGGTTTTCATTGTAAATTGAATCTACTCTGCTTTTATTTTTTTGTTCTTGCTTATCCCATGTTTCAATCTATTTGTTGATTGACTCAGGAGGATCATGAAAACTTTTTAAACAATTCCTCAAAATAAAATATGTTGCTATATTCAGGGTAAGTTATTCTGACATGAAAAATAAAATTCACCCCAACTAAAGGCTATATCGAATACTGACTTTAAATTTAAAATCCAGTAAATTTACTTCTTCCCATGGAAGGCCATCTATAGCTTAATAAAATTATCATCTAGTAAACTGGTCTGTATGAGTGAATTTTCTGGAATTTTGTGGTCACAAGGACCTACATGTGTCAATAAGGCTACTGTTACTCTTTCTCTTCTTGTGCATCAAACATTAGATTAGGAATAAAATTTTATGCTTGATTTTAGTAATATTTCATTACTTAATTATACATAAAATCAAATCTCAGAGGATTTTTGTCTATGGAGTCATGAACCTCCCATCACATCCATATTTATCACTCTCACGAGAAGATTAAGTTCAAATGCTTGTGTGGTGCATGTTGCATATGTAAGAAGGAATAGAAGAAGCTAGAAATTAAATCAAAATGGTGTTAATTGCTAATAAATGCAGGATGCACAGCTGGAATGAAATGTTGTTGTTGTTGTAGGCAGAGTCAATGTTCATGTTATTTAGATGTTTGGCAGTATGTCCAAACTTGGTCTCCTTTATATATTCTTTCTATTTTCAGTGTTTCAAAATGTGGACTTGGAAAATGAGAAATCCACACTAGTGCCTAATCCTCCCTATCCTCACTCTAGAGCTAGCAATAACATAAACCTATGGGAGAATACTGCGTTTGACAGAGTACTGCTGTTAATATAAGCTATTCATTTGCTTCCAATATATGTGAGGAATATTATATGGAAAGGTTCTTTCTTACTCCAAATACTCAATATTCCCTTACAAATAATAACAAGATATAGACTCAGAACAATATCATTTTTCAGATTATCATAAATATGAGGATTTCACAGGGCACAAATACACTGCCTCTCAAAAAAGCATGCAAGATGCCAGTCAATTCTTTCAATAAAATAAACATCTGCTTGCCTGTTGTAAACAAAGCACCAAGCCATATTTCAAAATTGCATAATAGATGGAAATATTTTTCTTTAGTATTTTAAATAACAGCCCCATGAGAACTCCATTCTGTCTTTCATGATTAAAACATTTCTACAGAGGGAGTTGGAGATTAAAATCTGTTCATTATGGAAACTATTTTCATGTTGTTGGAGCTTTTATGAAAGATTCCAAGTTTCCACACCATTTATTAGGCAATAACATCACAAGATCGAACCCCCAGGAATATTTTAGATTGAAGGAAATCTAATAAGGACTTTCAGAACTGGGGTGAACATGATTTGAAGATATTTCAAAGAAATCTTATCATTGCTATAGAAATAGGGAATAATCTCCCTGCCCCACCCTCCCATACTATCCATTTGGACCAAAGTCATATCTTTGCAATTAAATCCAAGTTATTATGAGTCATATGGTGACTTTCCATTCGGTAACGGCAAACAAGGATGTTGGAGCAGTAGTCATCAAAAGGATTCACTGAACTGGAAAATGCAGTTTTGACTATAAACGCCAAATAATTTAAAACCTATGGAGATGTGATGATGGGCTTTGCTGGCTTTTTATGGAGAGACATTTAAAACTGTCATCTGTTTAACAGTAATTTTGCTGGAAGATACAGCAACTGAACAGTGTAAAAACATCCAAGGGGAAAAGGAGAGGAAAGTGTGGTTTATTTTGTATTTGATTGCCCACTAAAAAGGTCAAATGTAGACCTGTGACCCACTGGGTGAGAAGCCCACCTCTTTTTCCAGTGGAAAGGGATGGATTTTTCTTTCTCTTGCTAATATACCAGAATGCAGAAAGATAGCTGTGCTTTTCTTTTTTCATCTTATAGGGAAGTTTTTCAGGTTTTTTATGTTTTTTTTTTTTTTTTCTTATATTGTAAGCTTAGAGAAGGAAAGGACTGGAAATCTTTTGTGCCCAGAACCAATGCAGGGTAGGACTACTGTTTTGACCATTATAATGCACTTTAGCTCAAGTCTCAGTATGCTTGTGAAACCTGTCAAATATAAGAGATTTTCTCATGGTACACAGCTGTCCATGCCGAGCTAGTGAAAAACAACAAATTCACTGAAATTGCTCAATGTACTAAAGAGGTAGTAATGTACCCTTAATACATGGTAAATACTGTGTTACTACAGCTGCCTTGTCCAAGCAGGTGCTGCATTTCTTTATTTATTTCATTTGTTCTATTTTAGTCTATTTCTTTAAAATATTGTCCAACTCTGGCCTTGTGCAGGACACCCCAAGAGTCACACCATGTGCCAGACAGCATTGTCCAAATGCTCCTTGAACTCTGCCAGGTTTGGTGCTGTGACCACTTCCCTGGGGGGGTCTGTTCCAGTGCCCGACCACCCTCTGGGTGAGGAACCTTTTTCTAATATCCAACCTAAACCTCCCCTGACACAGCTTCAGGCCATTCCTTTGTGTCCTGCCACTGGTCACTACAGAGACGAGATCAGTGCCTGCCCCTCCTCCTTTCCTCACAAGGAAGTTGTAACTGCAGTGAGGTCTCCCCTCAGTCTCCTCTTCTCCAGGCTGCACAGACCAAGTGACCTCAGCTACTCCTCATACGGCTTCCCCTCAGGACCCTTCACCATCTTTGTAGCCCTCCTCTGGACAGTTTTAAAAAACTTATTTAATTTTATTTTAATGCTATTTTTAAACAGTTACTGTTTAAAGGCTTCAGATTTTCAAGGGCTCAAAAAGAAAGTGCCAGTACTTCTTTAATCTATTGCCTTTGGCTTTACATCCTGGAGCTGCTAATCTATATTTATTTGCTTTTATTTTTAGCACGTGGTCAGAAAGATCTCTGCAAAATTATTTTGAAAAGCTTTGCATGTGTGAGTGTGTGTTTGTGCACGTGTTTATATAGGGGAGTATATGATGGATCATTATTAATCCATACATTACAATTTAATTTCTCTTCTGTGGTATTTTTCAAACCTTTTACAGACAGGAGCTTCTTTTCTTTTAGTATCCACCTAAGCTCTGGATGCTTTTATCCTTATTACAGTCTCCCATTAGTAATAAATTTCAGAGTCATCTGAAAACTGTAGTGTGTGGTAAAAAGATTCAGCATTTGTCCAGGCCAGAAGGCTGCAGCTATCCAGCACAAAGCAACACTGTGCAGGGATATCTACACTAGAATACTAGAAATTATATAGTTGTGTTCACCTAAAAGAAGATCTGTGCTAATTGCCATTGCTGAGAACACATCTGTAGCATGAGACCAATAAAAATGTCAATAGAAAATGCTGCAAAATTATTCCAGTCAGTAACCTGCCATTAGCAGCCAGAGACGCCCTTCTACTGTAACTGGTAAGTTCCTGGAACTGATCAGTAATTACAAAAAATGGCAATCCACCTCTTCATAAGAGATAACAGTGCAAGACAGTCTGAAAGATAATAAAGAGGTCTATTCTTTCACTGTGCATCATTTTGTGCCATAAAGATCATACTTCTTACTTCAGTATTTCCTAGCATTATATTTTATAGCTTTGTTTATTTGCATTTCACCATGCTTTTTTATTCTTTCTCAAATAATATAAATTATGCTTCAGAAAAGGAGAATAATTTACTTGGGGGATTTTCTGACATTAGTCAGGGGTGTAAATACCTTATTGGAACAATCAGTTTCCAGACACAACCCTTTCCAGACACAAGTATTCCTTATGATATATAATGGCTGTAACCGGTGTTTGAATTTGAATTAGTTATTATTTTTATCTTTTCACTGGATAAACTATTCCATGCTCTGGGACAGCCCATAAACTAAAAGTATGTTCACTACACGGCAGACAAAGCTGGATGCACAGCAGGATGGTCATTAATTTAAAGTTGTATCAAAGTAAGATTTATGAGAGTATGATTTTGATCTGGATGTAGAAAAATTTAAATTCACTGAACGTAATGGAGTCACTAGGTATTTATGACAATGAAGAAGAGAAAAAAACCCAGGAACATAATGGGAAAATAGAGGATGAAAAGATAACAAAGGGGAAAAAAGAGTAAGGGAGGAGGATTTTAAAACAGATTTTTAATTTGATAATATCTAGGCCCAAGTAGAGATCATGTATAGACAAATTATAAAGAGGAGGTCATTAAACCCAGTGAACTTCTATGAGTTTATAGATGCAGAAATAAAAATCAAGCTGAACTGTAAAATATGTAACAAGTTTCACAGTGCTCCTTACTATTATGGCTCTTGAGCATAGGACGGAGTCCAGCTGCTCAGTGCCTCATAGTTCAGAATATTCTTCAAGAGTTGGTAATAAAACTGTAGAAAACATCATCATAAATAAATGGAAATAAAAGCCATAGCATAAAAAGAATGTCTTCTTGCAAAATCCCTTAATTCTGAAAGCTGTCAGAGGCTGAGATGAGCTGAATTGTAAAAGAAAGCTCGAAACAACATAAATTATGTTCTTCATAATTAAGAATTAAAACTCTGCAGCTCCCTCTTCAAGGAAGAGATAAAATGTTTCTAAATAGGTAATTTTATTGCACATTAAGTCACCAAGTACCCTTCTGACTAGTCCCCACTGACAACAGTGAGTGTAAAAGCCAGTAGCTCTGAATGCAACTCCTTTGTAGTTCCTTAGCTGCTTCCATAGTAACTTTCCCTGAATGTTCTAGGTCAGAGACAGCTTTCATGTTGAACCCCTAATTCTGACGTTGCTTTTCCCAGTGGGTCTCACAAAAAGTTTTGGAAAGTCACTGTGAGTTTTCTAACTGGAACCAAATTCATAGTTCAGAGTGCAGTGCTTAAAAGGATGGAATATTTCATTCTCAGAATGGTGTGTTATGGCACAATTATATTAATTGGGAGCATCCATACTACACTGTTAAAGTCTCTAAATCCTAAGTCCTTCTGAAATAGGAACAATCTGTTTATAAAACTCAGGCTTCATTTAGAGAAATGACTCTTTGTGAAGTTGTTTCCTAGACATCAGCAGCTTCTCTGTGGCAGTTTAATTACAGAATAGCATTCTTAGTTATAACTAATTTCTTATTTAAGAATGAGGTCTGAGAATAAAGTCACAACAAAATAAAGATAACCTGAAGCTGACTCATATTGTTCTCAATGGATAAAAATTCACAGTCTAACTAATAAATTTATTAGAATTTTCTATTTTGCTGCTAGAAAGAAGAAAATACTGCAAATGACTACCTGGAAAGTAGCATGTGTGTTGGTGAGTTATTTGTCTCCATAGCACACATCACATTTAAATATTAAGTCTTTCAGCAAAGACATGCTCCCACAATGAGCTAAATTATAATGCCTTACACTGTAGGTGGACAGAAGGACCAGAAATTAAGTTAGGGTTTTCTCATGGAAGAGCAGTATTTGCAAATATGCTCCATGCCCTCATCCCCTAAACTCAAAACAGGTGAATATATTAATGTCTTTCTGGAAATCTAGTCTGCACTCTCAGGTATGAATTCAGTTCCAGTTAGAAAATTCAAAGTGACTTTCCAAAAGTGTTTGTGTGCCCCACTGGGAAGGCCAAGAGCAGAATAAGGGATTCAAGATGGAAGCAGCCTCCAACCTAGAAAATTCACAGAAAGTTGAACATTCACAGAAACAGCTGAGGATCTACAGAGGAATTGCATTCAGGGCTTCTGGCTTTTGAAATATATACATCCCATAATTAGTTACTGCTCTTTGGTAGGGTTAATCAGAGTCAGGTGTAATTTTCCATTGTCATGTCTGAGGCTTTGCAGACACTTCACTTAATAGGCTTTGTCTTATTGATCATAATCGGCTTAAAGCCAGGTACTTTGTTTTTCTGAATTTATATTTTCAAGTAGAAGCCAGAGAGGCAGATGTGTCATCACTAATCCACAGAATACAAGAATCTGTGAAGGGCGATTTCCTTCACCTTTGGGTGGTGCCTTGTAATCATGGGTGACGCAGTTCTCAGAACACTGTGACAATAACTGGTGCTTTAATTTTGGTTGCATAGTGGACATTACAGAGAACTGACAGCTAAGTGAAATTGGGCCCAAAATCCCAGTAGAAAATAAGTGTAGACCAAAGGTTTCAAATTGATTATTTGTGATTAGAGATATAGGTTTTCTTCCTTTTAATTATAGAATTCTGAAATCCAAGTATGTCCAAATGAATTCCAAACATACACATTCAGTTGCTGAGACTTAGGAATTCTGTATCTGAATTCTGCAGCCAAGCCCATTTCTAGAGTGGACCCTGATCCCCTCTCAGTTGCCTTTCTGAATGCTTAGAAACTTACCTTCCAGGCATTAATTGTTGATATCCTGGAGTTTTTTTATGTACCACTGCATATAGTGGTATGCTGTTTTCTGTCAGAACTTGGCTGGCCTTAAAATAGAATCCTAAAATATTTAATGTTAGAAGACTCTGTGGGGGCATCTGGTCCAACACATCCTACACCAACAGCTTTGTAAAAGCTGGGGTGACTTGCTAACAGAAAAGACCTTGGGTGGAAAACAGTTTATATAACAATTTTGGAAAAAAGTATTTTGTGTCCAGCCCTCAAGAAAAATGGGTGTTCAGCGTTTTATAATGTTGGATCTAGAACTGTTACAGAAAGTGAAATTCATTTCAGGTGAACATGTTCACAGTATCCCAAGAAAAGTGACTTTGCATTCACATTAAATTTTATTGTTTTCCAACAATTGTTTTATTGTTTCAAGTAAGTATTATAAAAATAAACTAGTAAGTCTGGCAGTCAAGCCCGTCTTGTGAGTATACATGAGAGAGATCTGTAATTTTTTAACCTATCATGATATATTTTAAAAATGGAATATCTGCAAGTTTCTGAGATACCGATTAATTAAAATATAAATACGAACAAGAAAAATTATCCAGCATCAAAAATATTAGCTATTTCATTTTCTCCCTTTGATATATTTATTAAAATTATCCAAGATGCAGAAATTGCTGCTGTGTAGCACTGCAGTTCTCAGCAAGATATCTGTATTTTGTTATTTGTTCATTAAACCTTTATGCTGTTCATTTTTCAAATGTTTTAAAATAGAATACAAACAAACCCTAATTCCGGTTCCCATTTCTATACTTTCAGAAAACTGGATAATGGCCCAAAACCAAAAAGTTGATAAAAATGGAATGCAAAGACTATTCATGGTATTATCACATGAACAGAATGGGAGTTCAGGGTCTCCACATTTTCATTAGAACTGGAAGAGGGTGAGTTGTTTAAAAACCACAAACCTTTTTATAGGAAAAACCTGTACAAGATCTATTTTCCCCTCAGATTATATCTTAAATTAGGCAGCCAAGCACAAAACGACTCTCCTTCCCCTCCCCTCTCTGTACCACCATAAATCTTGGGATAGCTTAAATACATAAGTTGAAGTTAAAATCTTGGCTATAGAACTAGGTGGTGCCCCTGGAAGGGAGTGCTTGCTCAGACATGGATTTCTGACCAACATAAAGCCTTGCTAAATGCACATAGAACATGCAGTGTCCATACCATTCTGCTTGCCAGGTCAAGTGGACATTTTTCTTGCAGCAGTTGTGTGGTTTTTGTTGCAGCAGTGATGGTCTTGTGAACATAATGAAATTAGTTATAAGTCAGCTACTTTGGCTATTGCTTCCAGGCTGAACACAGAATGACCCTCTAGGTGTTTATTTTATTTCCTGGGTGCTTTTTGTGGCACAAACCAAGCTCCATGTTATTACAGCTTTGCATTTCAAAATTTCCTAGGCAGCTTAAAGTCAACAAACTGATTAAACTATAATTTAATTACATACCTAAGCTGTCATCACTGTCATCACAGTGCAGACATATCCTTCTGCTTTGCACAGAGCTTATTTTGATAGGTTGATGAGATGGTGCAGAGACCTTGACACAACCCAGAATCATGCCATAGGGTTTCCCAGGAATTATTTGCCCCAACACTTGGCTCAGTCTGTACCGCAGAGGGGACTGGCTTTGGAGTAGAAAGAGTTAAACACATGCCTTTGAATTCGAGGATACTTAGATATTTTGATTAATGATGCTGTGGATCTATATCCCTTTCTGGGAGCTGTATCAGGGAACGTTTTCTTCCCTGAATAGGTCTCATCCAGTAGAGTAAATAAGTCTTCTGTAAAGATGCAGAAATCTCACCTTTTGGTACTGTTTTGTAGTTTGCAGATCTGTTTGCAGATCTGAAGATCACCTGGGGATATTACATTTTATTCCAGGTGGGTTATGAGGTTTTCACCACTGTGTGCAATCCTGCCTGTCTAAATGACATATTCAGATATAAAAGAAATAATCTTTCTTTTCTCCTTGGTAAAAAGTATCATAAAATGGGGTTTGGATGTAGGAAATGTTCTCACATGAATATTTTAAGCCTAAGAAAATTACTGCAAAACATTGGCTAAGCAACAGGGATTCAAAACATGTTTGACTGCTACTTGAAATGATTGATTCACAGAAAAACTGACAGATGTTTTTGAAAATTCCAGAGTCGCTCTTACACTGATAATCTTTATGTCTGAATTAGCAAAGTGTAATTTCTTATAAAGTCTTTACATGAAGAGCGAAAAGTGACTTCTGATATAATTTTAAGGGAATGATATCAGAAAGTGATTAACTAGCATTTAAAACCTACAGTTCAGACTACAGCTCTATACATCTCAAAATTTAATATGTTTCTAATTAGGGTTTTATTTTCAGAAGATTCATAATTCCTTCTTGCAAATTAGCCATTGTTAGTGAATATATCTCTACATGGTATGCATTATAAATCCTGATTTTTGAGAATGGGTGATCTTGACTTTCTGGCTGCAATCTTTTCACCTTCCATTGTGTTTGCTTATTCCTGTGGGATGCTGAGAACCCTCAGCTGCCTCTGTCTTTCACACAACCAAGCTCTGAGCCTACTTAGATTCCTTGATTAAAAGTTTGTTCCTTCGTTTGCTTTGTGCTCCCAAAGGCTTTTCTTCCAGGCAGCCCACATTCATTACAGACTCTGTGGAAAACACATGGGACAAACTTAATTGAGCAGTGCCAGTCCAGAATAGCAATGGCTGTTCAGTGAGAACAAGGTGCAGGACAGTTGGCATCTTGGGAATTGTAAACCATCACCAAGGTCTTCAGAGCCAGCTGCATTTGCTGGGGACACCACGCTGTATCAGGGGATATTGCATCTCTCTGCTATAGAAACAGTGATTTTAAAGGTTACTGTGTATCTTTCCCCATTACAAAATATCACACTACTCTTGAACTATGTACTCTATACACTGTAGTCTTTATCCCATTGCTTATTCCCGATAGTCTGGGTTGTTTGTTTTTTTTTCTGTTGTATGTAACAGAAATGGACCTTAGCCCTGTTTCTGCATCTAGTGAGATAAATGAAGTGTACCACCCAGTTAAGCAAAGGGAAGGAAAAAAAAAACCCAGCACTGTGTTACTTGGTGTATTGAGTAGTCTATGTACTACCTAGCTTAATAAATACCTCATTGATAGCTAGCAAGTACTTTTACATGTAAATTAGGAATGAAGTATAATGCAATTATTCATCTCTGATCTAAAATATTTACATTCTTAATTGAAATACAACTACAAGTGTGATTTGCAAAGTTATCATAAATACTACTTAATTTAAAAAAAAATATAGAAGTACCAAGTCGGCATGCAGATTTCCCAATAAGGTGATTCAGCAAAGAATATTTGATCTTGGTGAAACTAATTCTGCATCTGTTTCTCAAGTGACTTTAAGGAACTACAGAAATAGGATATTTATTTTTAAACATAAATGTTATTAAAGTTCTGGATTTTTGCCTTAGGACTTGAATTTCTTCTCAGTGGCAAAAAGTCATAGAACATTATATATTTTATAAAAGTGCTATTCTAAGTAGTTACAGTAGAAACTGCAAAGCTATTTTTGTTCAACATATGGATATCTTAAAAATATACACAATATACAATATACAAGTGGGAAATTGGACATCCATATGCAGATGTACTTGTTTTGATGCAGTTTTCCCATGTTTTCAGAAAAAGAGATTTTTGCAGCTTGTGTAGGAGTCCAGACTCATGAGGTAAGAGTCAGCAAATAGAACCCCAAGTCAAACAAAAGACTGAAGCAGCCTGAATGCAAAATAACCCACCAGATAACCACCAGTGCTACTGGGGATGCAGTCAGGTCACTGTTTTGTTTCCTAGATATTTTTTGACCTGTTTTCTGAAGAAAGGTGAATTGAGAGACTTCTTTTCCTTTTTCACACAGAAAGGAGAGTTGATGGAAAAGGTTGTTTGAAGCAGTTTTTGAAAGAGAAGGGACTAAAGTTTGATGTGTTTTAGAATAAGAATGGATGAAGTTTGGAGCTAAGACCCTTATGGAGTCAAAAAGATATTGTTTAATTTTTCATCTTATGAAATGTGTCTAACATTTAAAAAAATCTATTAGATAGCACTGCACCAAGTACATACGCTCATCTTTGGAATTTCCAGCATCTGCACAATAATGAAAATTTGCAATTAAAAGCACAAATATAATATAATTTCTACTTTGTAAAGTTTTTCAGTATCTATAGGAGCCATTTCTCTTTCTGATGTTATTGAACCAGCTACTGATGTTTGGTGAGTTAGACATATGCTGATGCTTCTTCCTGCTAAAAATTCCTGCTAAAACTTCCTAAAACTAGGACTTGTTCCTAAGTCTGTTCCATTTTTTAAGTGGATTTCAGAGTCACTAAAGCAATTTTGTTGTTTTTAATTGGAATTTGTATCACCATCCTGGTTATTTTTAAGAATAGAATAGCAAAAGCTTGGTTGGGTGTTTGTGCTTGAGAAGGATCCAAACCCAATCTGTTGTGAAGGCAGTGCTGGATGAGTTTGATTACAGGTAAAGGATGAATATGCCATTAAGCATTTTACTTCTAAATCCTTATTCTACTACCATGAGCCCAAACTCTTGGAAATAGGTCACAGAAACTCTTTATATGTTGTCAGTTAAACTGAAACAGTGCTGCCTTGCAGGGATGATTGATATGGCCAGTTAAATTATATCATGTTATATGCAGCTGATATTTTTGAAATATTTCTCTGCAATCCCACATTTGTCCTGTTCTCAAGAACAAACTTATAGCTCCCATACTCTTGGACATGATATAAATAAAAGGAGAGAGTGAGATTGTAGGGGGAGTTGAAAAGAAACCAAATAACTTTGCAAAGTATCCTACATGGAAAAATGACACAGAATTTAAGACAAGTGACATTACTATTCTTAGTATTTAATTTTTTTCATTCATTTCTGAGTGGTGAATGACAGCCTTTGAATAATGACCAGCAAACCTTTTTCTTGGATGCAAATCAAGAGTGTGATTTTTTACTAAGGAAATGTCAGAACATTCAGAATTTACAGTTTATTTGATCAACACATGTACAATTTAAGAATATATTTTCATCAAAAGTACTCTTAGTGGCAAGGCAGAATAAGATTTACGTACCATACGGCTCCGTCATTTAATCGCCTTCTCAGAGGTATTATTTAATATTGAAGAGAATATGTCAGGAGTCCTAAAAGCCTGTTTTTAAGAATTCATTTTTTTCTACAGTTTATTTCATTTCTTTCAGAAATAACACATGGTTTTGCCATTCATTTGTGTTTGATAATGAGAACTTACTGTGTTTTATGGGCATAACTTGCCTAAGAGAAAGGTCCTGCTTCCATGCCAAGAACTGTTTTTAATCATAGAATCACAGAATGTTTGGGTTGGAAGAGACCTTTAAGATCACCTCTGGTTTTACTGAGTCCCAATGTCGTGATATATTAGAGGTCAGTATTCCAATGGAAATGTCCTGATGCAGAGTAAAGCTTATAAAAGCAATACTCAGAAATGTTTCTGCAGCACAACTTTGTTGTTGGATACTTCAATGACCATGCCAAAGAGTCACTCTGTTGTAAGTTTCCAAATGCAGTTGGGTTTTAATTGCCATCTGCATTTGCTGTTTTCTCATCTTTCAACATCTTGCTCTGCTAGAAAAGCACTGTCTTCTCCGAAAGCATAGACTTCAGTCCCCCATGGCTGGTCATTTGATGAAACAGGTTTATTATATGGGCTTCTGAGTGAGAAAACAAAAACAGCAATAAAAAGAAAGCAGATTGGCAGTTGCTATGGCAATTCCATCCTTTGCTAGGGTTTGACATAAGTCTTGGGAGTAGAGGAAATTCTCGGAAATGGTAATTATTCTTTTTTCAAGGGAATGTATTTTTCCATTGTGAACAGAGAGTATAAAGTCAACAATTTAACTGGTTCAACTGGAATCTGAATTTTTTATTATCCATTTCTTAAGGAGGGGCGAGGGACTTATTCTGTAAAATAGTTGTATTGTTACCTGCATTTCCAATTTTGTACTGTCAAATTCTATTCCAGATAATTGACTTTTTTTCCAAGTGTATATTGGTGAACATGGTTAATAATATCTGAGCAAAAACAAACCCAGGAAAGTATGCTATTTGTTGCAAAGAGGTTAATTAATTTCAATATAAAACATGGTGGTAACAAAACTTAGTTTTTTCCTGAGAGGAAAACCTGAGAGGAAATCATAAGTGAGTTTTGGGACACAATTTTGAGGGATGATCTCTGGGTATTTTCTGAAAATGATATCATGCAATTATGTGGTATTTATCCATGCTGTATGTTCAGTAGATAACAAAGGACTTCCAAATTAGAGGTTTGATACCAAGACATTTTTCTCTTGAGAAGAAAATTCTAGTGACAATGTACATCCTACTGCTGCTAAACCTATGAAATAACTCTGGAGTTTGGGTAGACTAATGGAATATGAAAGAATACTCTTACCCATTTATTATTCCAATTCCAGGCATCTAAAGGCTCTTATTCATATATTTTCTTACTCTGAGACTTTTCTTATATTAGTACTTACTAAATATTTTGCAGAAACATTTTTATATTTGTAAGGATGGCTATCGAATAGATTTAGTGGTTGTTATTTTGGAAATGCAATACTCAAAATTCTCTGTAGAAAGTGCAGCACAACCATGGGACATCAGTTGTATATCGCTTGATTCTTTTTTCCAATAGAATTAAATTTGTAGGAGATAATGGTTATTATCATGAAGAACAATTGATCACTACCCTCTCTGTTAAAATCTGTGTACTTATAAGAAAATTTAAACTTTTACCATTTGGGAATAGTTGCAGCCAATACCCTGTGTTTTCTAACACAGATGTAACACTGGGGAACATACAATGAAATGCTCTCACTGCTGTGTCTGGAAAGAAAAAGGATACGTTCTATGGAAACAAGCTAAGAGTGCAGAGGAAGCCATTCAAAAACACCAACAGATGAAAATATGGAGTCTAGCTAACAGCTGAGTCACTGTATATGCTGAAACAAGCCAGCAAATTCAACCAAATAATTGTCTGGCTTTCCTTTTTTTTTCTTGGGTTTTCGGGAAGAAAATTTTTCATCAAGGTATGAGGCAAGATAATAGTAATTTTTAGAGTCCCATTTTAATTAAAATGTCATTGTACTTTAAAAGATATTTTTTAAAGTATATGACAGCAAAACACAGTCAAATTTTGAATTATGCTTTTGTTTCCACCAGAGTTGTAGTCTAAAAAGAGCTTCAAAGGAGAGGGATTTGTAAGCCACTATTTTCCTATTTTGATCCAAGAGATTATGATTTACAAAACAAAACAAAACCAACAATCAAACCACAACACAAAGGGGAAGAAGTTAATTAATGGCAAGAAGGAGCACTTCAAAGGCTGAACATGATGTCTTTTTCTCTGGTCAGTACTAGTTGCTTTTGATTCACACAAATGAGAGCAACATTCTTGTGTGCTTCAGCTCTGAGGTACACAGGAATATTGGACATCTATGTTGAGAGAAGACTCTTCAGGCATGTGGATGTGTTCTTCCTCTGAGGAAGTCAGCTCCTCATTGTCACCAAATGTATAAAGACCCTCAACCCATTAAGTGAAATGATTCAAAAAAACAGGGTAAATAACCTCTGGGTACTTCAGGAAGACATATTTCTGAAATTAGGGGATGTTACCCACATATACTTGAAGTATCCTGGGAGGCTTTCAGGGCTGACTAAATAATATTCTTGTAACAACTAGTACTCACTTTTTATTTGTTATGGGACATTAATTATCCTTGGAGATGACCCAAAATTTTGCATAACCTGCCTGCACAAGTTTTCATACCCTCGTGTGCTTTGTGGAGAATGCCCAGGCATGACTGAGGGCTGCACTTGCCCAGTAAGTGACCCCAAATGTAAAAGATCAGATGAGTCCCCTCCTAGGGACTCTGGCCTGTCAGCAACAGAGATGCTACATAGCAGCTCTGAGAATCCATTAGGCGATCTCACAAAGAATATTTCTCCGAGAGACATCATCTGACCAGAAGCCCGCAGCAGAGCTCTTAGAGCTTTCAGGGAATTACTTTGCATGCTAACATGTCTAGGCTTCTTGAATAATTTGTGTTGTAGAGAGATGTTCCAAAAAGAGTCTAGAAATGTATTTTCTCAGGACTCTGAGGAGGGAAGTATCTATTAAATTGTGCTGGTTAACATTTTATAATATTTTCTTTGTATTACCATCCAGGCAGTAATTTCCTATTGGTTATATGCTGTAATCCACTTAAACAGTTTAATACAGTGGGGCACACAAGTGCCAGTGTTGGTGAGAACACTTTGTCCTCTGGCTGTCTGCATTACAGGTTCCTCACCAACAGCAATATACATACAAGAATGTAGATATTTTCTTTCCCTGTAAGGGTCACAGACTTGAATGTTGGAAAGGGTCTGCATTATTCAAGACAGACACAGAAGGGCATCTCTAAGTCTATACAGCTATTCCAGTGTTCTTTGCCATCTGTCTCACCTGGAGGTGCAGAGGTGAAGGAGGCCAGACTGGTCTAACAAGAAGATTATACAAATAACTGTAATGTTGGAGAGTGAGATTTCATCTCTGCAGTCTCTGACTCGACACAGAGATGACCCCGAACACTAACCCAGGGTAGGACCAGGCACTGGAGACTAGCCTAAACCTAGTGCTCTGCAGAGGTACTCAAGTTAGGGTCTTAAGAAAGTGTTGAGTCTTCTCAGTCAAATGCAATTGGCCACAGAGGTGTGGAACAACTATTCCAATCAGAAACACAACACACACATTGTCCTCTTCCCTAGCATCCTAATATCTGTCAAAGCAAGGCTCGCATTCATTCATCTTGACCCTGTGTGCTGTGGCTAGGGATGGAAACATTTTGAGCTGTAGCCTGCATAAGCAAAGAGGCTCAAATCCTTTGGCATCCTCTGTAATGAAGAAAGAGAAGTAACAGTGCGGGAAGTGAATAACCCAATGAGTTGAAGAAAACAAAGCAGTGGGAGGTGTTCTGGAGCATCTACATATCTTGGTGCAAATCTTTTCTGCCTTCGATAATGGAGGTTGCCAAAGTGAGACATGGATTCTAGTAGCTTTGGGAGAAACAAAACAGGAATAGGCAGGATTTGCACACAGGAAGATACTTTCTGAGCAGTTAAACCTTTTTATCTCTGCAGGTTTCTCTGTGATAATGTAATTCTGATACAGTTTTACAATGTGATAAGCTTGGAGAGAACAGGGATTTCATAGTAAATGGAGGTACAGTGAAAGTGTCTTGTAAGGTTCACACCCCATATATCAATGTATTTAAGAACCCAAGTAATTTTGGATGATATCTTACATTTTAATGTATTAGTTAAAATATGGTTCATGGTCTAAAATTAAACAGCCTAGGGTGATCATATGGTAGAAGATAAAATATTCATCTCATTATAATTACAGAACTTAAATATAAAAGATTTAAATCTAGTAATGTTGCATTTTGAAAAAAAAAATTGTATTGTAATTCTGGGGGGTTATGTGAGCAACATCCACTCTAGGATTTTAAAATATTGTTTCCTAGCCTTAATAAATGCATTTTCTGTTGGATTCAACTTCTTTCCTCTGTAAAACAAGCAAACTAACAGTGTCTTTTTCACTGAGTGGCACAGACAATCATGGTACAGAGAATTTCCATATTAAAATGTTCATTTGCAATAATACCATTACATGATTAATGGAAGAAACTGCTTCCCTCCCTGCCAAAAATACACACATAGCAGAAAAATCCCCTTGAAGTCTACACAAGGAGGATGTGAAAAATAGCCTAGAGAAGAGTAATCAGAGGCAAGGTAATACCAGTTTTCAAATGGGCAGAAGGTTGCTTAAGAAGAGATATTCTGGGTTCATCCACTCTGTTATTCTAAATGTAGCACCCTCAGAGGACATAAAAAGCCAGTAATTTGTACCAAGAAACAGCAATCCACCTTCATTATGTACTCCCTCCCCTGTTTATTGGACATCTTAGATACAGCAATTATGGAGACTACATAGCTGGGAGCTATCATGGAAAATACATTGTTATGAGAGAACTAGAGAACCTGCTTAACTTGAAATGGGGACAGCTCCCATTCCAGCTGTGATTTACTATTAACTGCAATGACACCAAGGTTTCCTGACTCAATAGCTTTTGAAGCACATGTTTCTGGCCTCTCTATGGCCATAAAAAGCCATAATAATGTTATAATAGGATTTTAGATTGGAGAAGGGAATATAGGATGCAAATTCAAATACCACTGGGCAGGTTTTTCATAAGAATATATGGCTATAGACAAAATATCAGCAAATCAAAATAAAATATATGTAGATATTAACTTAACTCAGACTCCAAAAAATGCTTGTAAAGGACAGGATGCAGTCAGACACGCATGAAGAAAGCTCTTGCCAAAAACCTCCGCCTTTTCCTCCCTCTTCAAAGTCCACAAGGAATGGTTTAAGCAACAGCTGTAGTAAATAAATGAAAATCATAAGGTGTATTAGATGTAAGTCCTGTTCCACATTTTATCTTTTGATTACTGCAGACAGATGCTATTCACCTGGAGCATGCTTGTTTAGTTGTGTTGCATTTATTATGCTTCCTTTGAAATTTTTTTGTCACGTGAGAAACTTCTTCAGTCATAGCCTAAGCTTCTGTGTCTGTTTTATACTCTGAATCTCATTAGGCAGGTGACACATAGCTGTCTTGGAATTCCAGAGCAGTGCCCACTCAATAATGTCTTAATCATTTTAATTTAACTTTCTTTCACTTTGTGGTATTGCTGTTTCATGGTTGTAACACCCAGCAGTGCTAAAGAGCAGCCAAGCACAAGGCACTGTCAGGAAGAGGTCTCATTTTTGAAAAGAGAGAGGGAAAATGGTACACTTTTGTTGGGTTTTTTGAGTATTTGATATTGGCAGTCAATCACGATGTCATCAAATATAGTCAAACATGATGATCTTTCCTTCAGTTTTGTCAACAAAGCAAATGCCATTCTGCCCTTCATTGTTTCTCTAGTTTTCTGTTCAAAATTCTGTACATTCCACAAAATTGAACTTATACCTTGTATCAATACTGATTTTTTTTCGTAATTAGATACTTGATAAGCCTCCAGCCATTTTGACTCTATTCTCCTTTTCCTTCTTGTATAAATCAGCAAAATTAAATGGAAACCTACACTTGTGTCACAGGCTGGTGCTGTGCTCTTCTGGTGTCATGAAGAACAGGAAACTTTGAGCAACTCTTTCCTTCCCAGAGGAAGTAATTCCCTGGCAATAGATTGCTTGCTCGGTGAGGTTAAGTGAAAATGCTCTGACCTGACTACCAGTTCATTTTGTACAAACTATTTGAACTATTTTCATTTTTTGGAATCAGAAAAAAGTATTAGTTGCACAGAGCAACTTGTGTGCAATGGATTTCTGAAGCAGATGTGCAGACGTGTCAATATTCCTGCTTCACTGCCTCCTCCATAACAGTTGAGGTAAAACTTGATCTTCTGTCCAATTAAAGACATTTTGACTAAAAGTGGCAGTTCTCAGGGCTGTGTCCAAAGCTGTAGCAGCAAAAACAACAACAAGAGGGGAAAGACTGCACAATCTCTATTGAGAAACAGTCCTTTGCTTTTCCCCATCCTCATACCAAAGCAAGTAAACCGCTGTTAATCTTAACATCAGCGATCTGAACCGGAAATTAGACCATGTTCATTATTTATGAGGATGGGTGGAAAGTAAATAATCTTTTTTAGCATTAAATTGAAAATTTGGAGAGAGATATGCTGGTTTTGGATGATATGACACAGAGAAATAAATCTTACTGCTCTCCCAATTTAACACATCAGATTCTAAAGACATAAAAGTGGTTTTATTTGCTGCATCCCATTTGATTACTTCCCCCTTTTGGTCCTACATCTTAATTCATTTACTCTCTGTTGTTTTGCAAGAGACCAAAGTAAAGCTTGGGCATACTATCAAGATGGAGTAAGGAAAGTAAGGGCCCTAAGTTTCCTTTCAATTGCACCAATATAAAGGAAAAATTTAATTGAAATTACATTTCCTTGGTGCAAGACCTGCTGACATCAATGTTCTCTCTACTATGAATCTGGTAAAGTAAAAGATAGTTGGTGGATTTTTGTTCACTGTGGACAATGGCAGCATCTGCTTTTCCATTGCCCACACCTGAACAGTAGGATACAATAAAATTTTCTGCTTGTTACTCTGTCATTGCAAATCTGGTACTTTGATATAAAGGAGAAAACAAAACAGTACAATAAAGTTGTTGTTTGCCTTTGGCAAATTTTAAGGAGTTCTTATTTAACAGGAAGAGACATTCATTCCCCCTTCCTTCATGGTGTTTTTTTTTCCCCTCCTTCACCCAATGTCACTTTTAAAATCTTGTTTCTTGAGTGATGGTGGAAAAATAAATCCTTTTGTAAAGAAATAAGGACAACCTCTTTTAAGTGTGCTGCTTTCTTTGTTGCTGTCACTCTGCAGCCACTCGGTATGAAACAGTCCATATTTACAATCTGGAAAGACAACTTTTGGAATGTGTTGGAGGCTATTGACCCTAGAAAAATAAGCTAGCATTTCCATTTAACTTCTACCCTGGAGGCTTCTCACTTGCATGTTAGGATTCATTGTCTACACAGAAAATGAAGCTTAAAAAAAAACAGGCAAAGGGGCTGGATACACAAGTGTAAAGCAAAAGAGTTTCTGTGTATCACAGCATATCTCAAAGGTCTTTCTGGTGATGCTGATGTAAATTCAAACAGAAAGCGCAGTTTTCTTAATGTCAGGGATATAGCACACTCCCAACCATGCCATCAGTTTTTGTAAGTAATGCTGTTTTTCTTCTTCCTCCACAACAACCTTCCTTACTGCCATCCCTCTCACCCCCCTGCCCTTTTCTGCCCTGCCATATGTACTTTTGATCCATTAGCTTTTCAACTCAGTGTTTTCTCTTTTTACTTTCCTCAAGGAAACTACACTCAAGAGCATAGCCTGGAGCCATTTAGTTCTTTGCAAGATGTTGCCTGTAAGAGTATATTACTATCAGGCAGATATTTTTCTACTCCATTGAGTGCTTTTCCCTATGCACTACTTGCATTATGGAAGAATTCATTAGCTGATTGACTCCTATCTCTTTCCTCACAGTGGCTGGTAATGTTATCTATGAGCATTCAATTTAAATCCCAGTCCAACTCGATGTTGTATGGTCATGAAAGAGTAGGCTAAGGATGTGTCTGTACTGAAGGATAGTGAGATCAAGCAGGAGAAAATTGGGTCTTTGTTCAAGAACTACAAATTCCTTATGTGCAGCACTATGTCCTTTTGAGAAAAGAAGTTTATAGCTTCCTCACACACCCAGTAGGGTTTATCTTCTGGTAATGGAAATGGACATTGATCCACCGACATCACTGGAGCGATTTGGATCAAAACCAATTAAGGACTTGGCCCCCTAATCCTGCTTTCCCTTTTTCTCAAGGAGAGGCTTCCAGTCAAAATACACCAACAGCTGATGGCTTATCATCACTGTTCAAAGCAGAGACATCTCTGTACAGAGCACTAAAGGAAGCAGGGCACACCTGAGCTCCAAAGACCATTGATCTGGGCTTGAGCAGCCTCACCGTACATGTGCATCAGCTTAAACACAGCACAGTGCCATGTTATGCTGCTGTGTGTTTGCAGAAGTCAGTTGCTATCTCCACATGAGACTGGGGCATATGGAACTGCCATCCCAGCTGGAGCTGTTGTGGGAAGCAGTGAAAATAGGATTTTACATGGCTGAGATCTACTCTGATGCTAAATAGCACCTACGTCTGGTGGAGGATTGCATATCAAGGATGGAGTTGTCTTTGCTGGTGGCATCTGCCTGCTGCTCTGAAGCAGCAATGAAAAAATAACTGCTAAGAGGTTTTTTTAGGCAAACTGCATATAAATTTCCCCTGAAATATAAAATAATGGTGATTTCATTAGTCCTTCAAAGAGATGAAAGTCAAAGGACAGATTGAAAGAAATTAATTCAGATTTATTAGCACTCAGCTTTTTCTGCATCCTTTGCAGTGATCTGGTCTCTAAAGAACTAGGATTGCCATACAGAAGTGAAGGTGAGGTTCAGTTGCTTGCCCAGCAGGAAGGTTTGACTCCATTCTATGGGTTTTTTATCCCGTGGCTTGGGGCTCTTCACCAATATTATCACTGAATTTTCAGAAACACAATTGCCACATTAATGTGCTATCCAGTCCTTCAGGATCAACAAAACATTTGCATTTGAAATGTTAGTAAATTCTTAGTCCATCTGTATAATTTTAGACTGGCTGCAAGATTACTGACAGCAACCTTTGGTATGTGCTTTGGCTTCAGACCTGTTTTCAGTGTTATTCCTTCTCCAGATGTATGCAAGTTACTTTACTTAACTAGTTCCACCAATCACCAAATCACCAGTCCAATCCACCAGTCCAATCCACCAATCCACCAATCACCAAAACCAGGTGACTGTCATAGCTTTGTAGATGATGACACACAGGGTATTAGCTGAACTCTTGCTTATATTTACTGCTTAGCGAATATATTTTGCTGTAGATTGAAAATGTCCTTCTCCTTTTAGTACAACCAGAACAGATGTCGGCTGATAAACATAAAAGGATGTTAAAAGGTCTTGAAATAAATTTGGACACATAAAATTATGCCACAACTATGACAAATAAGGTGCCACATATCTATTTTTTACACAAAATGTAGCTTATGTTTCATGCTTATAAAGTTGTTAGATGAAAGTTTTGAAAGCAAAAGCCTATAATCTGACACGTACAGCTGTATTCAGACACATAAATAGAAGTGCATGACTAAATTGATAATAAAGGTACCTGGCTTGCTATTTCTTTTAGACTTGCAACTTACGTGATGACTGGTGATTTTGTAAATAACATTTCTAACACAGAACAGCTAAAGCAGGTCAGACAAGAAGGTGACCTTCCCTGGCATCTTTGGCAATGTCCAAGAGTGGATGCTTTAGAAAGAATATTAAAAAATGACAAGCATACAGTGACACTACTATCAGTATATCTCCCCAACTTCTATCTGTCTAAAACTACAGAGGCATCTCTTAGATTGGAGTTTGCATCCATAACTGCAATATATAGTTCTATTTGAGTCCCATTTAAGGATTTTTCTTGCATGAATTTATCTAGTAATGTTTTGAATCTCTTCATACATTTGTTCTCCCATGGCCATCAGTTCCGCTGCTGAATTATTTTATTGTGTTAAATTGTTCTTCTCTTTTGTTTCTTATTTATGTCCGTACCTTTAAAAATAGTGTGGCAAGATCAATCTCTCCTGGTCTCCAATTATTGCTTCAATATTTCAAGAATTATTTAAGAGTGCAATTTTCACTTGGGAAAAAATACAATTCTCTTGTTTCTAGTGTTCTTTGGTGCTAACTAGGCTAAACTTTTTTTTTATGTAGAAACTCTCTGCTAGCTTCCAGGAGGCAGACAATGACAGTACCATATGTCAGTTTGTGATGCTCACAGGTGGTAGGTAAGTGATTTCCAAACACAGGAACATATTGGTGATGTTTAGACTCCTTGCTCTCTAAGAAAAAACACTCTAGTATGTCTCACTGTTGTAAAAGCAAATCAATTTCTTCAAATATTCTTAAAAAGATGGTTCTTAAAATGCTAAAATTAGCACACACCCAAACATTTCAGATAATTAGAATAAAGAAATAAATCCCCAGTAGGAGAATGTGTTGTGGACCCTCATAGATCTCCCTTTCTAACTTCTGTTATACTGTCATTCATGGTTTTTAAAATTTATGTTCCTGACAAACAGGAACCCTCTGGAACCTATTAGAGAGATGTAAGCAGCCCCTTAAAATGGGGGTGGTTTTCACTAATGGTACACCAGTACCTTTGAAAGTTTGTAAAGATTACCTGTCCAATCTGCCCAGCAAATCTGAGCACTAGGTGAGAAATACATTTGCTGCTGGCCTTAGGGTGCCAAACCTACTATTTATTCCTCCCTAATGCATCTCCTTCACATTTCTGCTACTCTTTCAAACTGCTTGTTAAGGAGAAAAGATGGCACAAGTATGTCCTCAAATTCTGACTTTTTGAGAAAGAAACAGTAAAATAGAAACATACCAATTTTGATGGAAAAATATTATAAACTTTTTAGATTCAGCATACAGACTCCTGAAAAAGGGCCATATGATGAAAAGAAAGATCCCTAGAGTAGCTAATAGCCACTAATCAAGACATTCGTTTGGGTTAAAAAAAAGACCTAGTTAAATGAGTGTGTTGAATATGGAGCAAGGCCTCAAGCAAGTGTTATGGGATCTGATTAATGCCTTACACTGAAATGATTGGCTTTTCCAGGATGGAAGTCTCTCAGACTCTCTGGATTCAGTTCCTGTGCTTTGTGTAAGAGCTCCACCTCTCTTGGCAGCAGAGAAATTAACCCTTGTGATGGATGGTTAGATCTCTCTTCTGTCCAGAATATGGGAGACTCAAGAAAGGCAGGACAGTGGACCTGTGCCTCTCACGTGTAAGGAGTTGGTTGCTTTGATTTAAGTAATCTGTGTTCAGCATGTCTCTCATTATTCCTGAGAAAATATTGGCAATTCTTTATAAAAGGAGCAGCCAATTACTGAAATCTCAGAATTTTTCATGCATTCTGGTTTTCTGACTAGTTATACAAAAGCATACATCAACTGGACTAAATTGTGTCTTCCTTTGTAGGGGCAGTAGGTTTTAATTACACAGTACTTCTAAGAATATGAAAAACACTGCAGAACAAAACCTGAGCATTGTCCTTGTTGTTACTGTTCCATCTAGATAGAAATGCTTTACACACAGAAAAGGTTTCTGAACAATGCAATGAACATATAGAAATATTTGCTATAAATTATGTGGCATGTGCAATATGCAGCATGGCAAAGATGTTCAAGTGGTTCAGTTTGGGATGATACTCATGACTTCAGCACCCCAGAGTAACTAATCC
Organism: Daphoenositta chrysoptera; assembly: GCA_013397915.1. NCBI lineage: Eukaryota > Metazoa > Chordata > Aves > Passeriformes > Daphoenositta > Daphoenositta chrysoptera. The sequence continues at coordinate 2,203,612 of VZRO01000214.1, forward strand.
TTCCACTGTTCCTTCTGTTTCTTGTCTGATTGCCAAACACGTTCTTTCTTCTGTGAGTGCAATACACTAAGACTTTTTAAATCTTTTTCTATCATTCTCCTTTAAACAGAAGACAAGACAGTTTGTCACATTTTCAACCATTTTATTATTGGGTTGCAATTGTTCAGCACAGACTCTGCTCCTTTCTCCATAACTGAAACTAATCCTAAGGGAGATCCAGAATAAGCTTTTACCTTCTGTAGAACGTCAGTCATGTCTGCACAATGATACAACAAGGAATTTTTAAAAATGAGACATAATCATCTTCTAAAAACAGCACTTGGCATTGCTTAGAATTAACTGCTGACTGTTCAGATCTTATAACTTTTAGTGGGAACCATAGTAGAGATCATTGCATTTTTCACTAGTGTCGGCATGACCATGAGATGAGAGAAGCGTGATTTGGCATCATTTCATCAGAAGGATGTCTTTTCTGGTTTACAGCTACTATTTCTGTCCTGTGATATATTTTTGAGCTTTAAGGTAGTCAGATTTTACTTGCCATGTAGACTAGGGGAAAACTGGCAACCTATAAGCAGTACATGAAACATTTGCCATGTACTGAGAAAGAAGTAAAAATCAATTTCTTTTTTTCACTGCTAGTCTGCAGACAGAACACTTATTTTTCGAAGTATTTCTGTGTAATAAAATTCTGAGATTCTATTTAATTGTTTATCTTTCTTATTTTACTTATAATGCATGTGGGACTTAATCCATATAGATAGTTAAAATAGATAGCTATATTGAATGAAGTTTTTACCAGCCATGCACTGGGGTTTGGGCTGAGTTGAAAAATCTGAATCCGGTTTCACATTTACCTCTCCTTATGAGTCAAAGACATATGACGGCACTGGAATCATAAATTCTGGAACAGCAAACTCTGTAAATAAAAGGCAAGTATGGATATGGAGGAAAAATGTCAAATTTAGATTCAGAGTTTGTATCTGATATTTTGATTTAAGTTAAAGTCCCTTTATCTCTTTCAGCTTTCAATTCAAAAACGTAGGCATTGTGTACCCTGTTGTTAGATTCCCAGAAACTAGGCAGTTCCTGCCAGCTGCGTTCCATTTTTTCATGCTGTGTTTCCCATCATCATTTTCAATAAATCTGCTATGCAAACTGACCTTGATATTTAATGTAGGGATAAACTTGTCTATTGCTACTGAGATATTGAATTTAAAGGGTGGGAAATTGTGTGGTCTCACTTCAGTGCATTTTGCCATTGATGGTATCTCTCAGTTTACTCCTTAAACTCTGGTGGTTGATAAAAGCTGGATCAGAACCTGAAGTCACTTCCCATTTTTCATCCCTACCTAGGCAACCTTTTCTGGAAATCGATTTGATTAAAACAAACAGGAATTTAAGCAATACTTACGTTTAGGTCTGTTGAAAAAAAGAGCAATGTGTAGTACGAAAAGGCAGTGCTGGTGTCTCTTAGCTGGTCCTGGCAAAGCTACTTGAAGGGATGACACATCTCTCTTACTCTCATTCTCATGCAAAGCCAGTGGAAATGCTGAATGTTGGATAAAGCAGTGAAGATAGAGATGATAATAGAACTGTAAAATAAAGCAGTAGGCCAGGTGCTGAGAAAACAGTCTGGTTTTGCTCCATTTGTAGATAAAGCTGTGACTGACTTTAATAATGTCACTTGTACTAGGAATTAATTAGGACCTTAAGGCTTGACCAATACTGAATAATCACTCTAGTAATCTGCAATGTGCAACCTATTTATGTCATGGAAAGGGTAGGAATAATTACAGGTTATAAATAACTTGGTAGACAAAACATGAAGACAGCGACCTCTCATTGTGTTTTTATATGAAATCAGTACCTTTTGATCCTTTTCCCCTTTGATTTCTTATTGAAGAAGAGATAGTAATCTCATATTAATATGCTGCTTTTCACCTCAAAGCACATCAAAAAGGTATACACGCATAGTAGCATGCATGTGTAATGTCTTACATAAATATGAGGCCTTCTATTTAATAGGAAATAACAAGGAGATGGAGGCTTAGAAGACAAAGTGGGAAAATGCCCCAAATAACTATTTTAAATTTGTTGGGCATTTAAATCTCCAGAAGAGAATTATCCAGGTTGGTCTGGTTCTGGGCAAGGGATCTCTGAACTTTTTTAGGCCATGTAGCATCCAGCATTTCAGGTTTATCAATGCACAAAGCCACCATCTTCATGACAATATGGCTGCACAAATTTGGCATATATCACTGTGACCTCCATGACACTGAAAGTAATTTCATCAAAGCAACTGGGAATTTTGGTGATTTGAAAAGGCCAAAAGGATCAGTTTTGTTTCATCATCTGGATGACAATCATGCCAATTGCCATGGTGATGAGGAACTGTGTGCAGTAACTGTTGATGGTCCTGTGGCTTCAGGCTGGTGATTCCAGTGCCACCCACGGTGCTGGCCTGATCCTCCTGAACTTGTGGAAACAAAAGTCATAGCCTCAGGTTCTCCACAGGAGAGTGAGCTAGAAAATGAAGGAGCAGTAGTCCCTCCCTAGAGCTAGTCGCTGTGTGGCAAAAGACACAGCATTTAGGAACAATTTTGTCATTCCTTATCTGCAAAAAGCACTACATGGGCCAACCAAAGTAAAGGGGGATCAAAGAGCTCCGAATGAATGGTCTGAGAAGCACAGGCTAATGGACAGAAAAAAACCAGCAGTTGTGTTCCTCATGGTCAGAATAGAAGCAACTCCAGTAAACATATCAGAATATAGAAACTTTGTGTCATATCTACTAGGTTTCATTCTTAATTTTCTTTGTATATTAGAAATTCACAGAAAGGAGGCAGCTGTGTGGGAATGATATATGGAGAACTTTGCACATATTGCCAGTGCATAGAGTTAGAAAATAAATTTAGTAATGGAAATTCATAGAATCATCAGTTGGGTTGGGATGCAGGATTGGATTTGGAAGGGACCTTAAAGATCATCTAGTTGCAACTCCCTCCCCACCATGGACCAGGACACTTTCACTAGGCTGGGTTGCTCAGTGCCCATTCAGCCTGGCCTTGAACACTTCCAGGGATGGGACATCCATCTTCCCTGGGCAACCTGTGCCAGTGTCTCACCACCACAACAGCAAAGAATTTCTTCTTAATATCTAGTCTAAACCTGACCTCTTTCAGTTTAAAGCCATCACCCTTTTTCCTATCACTACATGCCCTGTGTAAAAAGTCCCTCTCCACCTCTCTTGTAAACTCCTTCAGGTACCGAATGATGCAATAAGGTCACCCTGGAGCCTTCTCTTTTCCAGGCTGATCAACCCCAGCCTGGAAACTCTCTCATCCCTTCCTCATAGGGCCCTAATCATGTAGCAGAATCTTAGGCAAAAGGAGGAAGGCAGAGTCTTAATGTGCTTGGGAAAGAAGGAAAGAAACACCTTTCAGGGTGTGCTCAGAGCTTTGCAGGAGTGATCTGAAAGCAACATTGGCATGTATGGAAACATAGGCAGGAAGTTTACATTTTGATGAAATCTGTCCAAGCCTTTCTTCCCCCTCAGTACTTCAAACAAACCACCCTGTGTTACACTAATGAATAATGGGGCCAGAAATGTGAGCAGTAAATAGCATTTTCTATTGTCCTATCAAGTAAATTATGCTTTATATATCCTTTTAATCTTGGCTCTGTCCACTGCATTATTGTGGTATGGTATAAGCCCTGCTAATGTTAACCTTGGTTACAAAAAGCATTGAGTTTCTCAGAGGTGCCATTTCCTTTTGGGACGGCAGCACTTGAGACAGATTGGTTTCCCCAAGGCCCAGAGTAACTGTTTTCTTTGAAGTACTTTTTCCAGTTGATAATTTAGCCTGATCCTATGATCATAATAGCCAAGTTATTTGGTGGTTTTTCATTGTTGTTTTGTTTTGTTTTGTTTTTTTCCCATTAGCAGCATGAGTATCTCCCTCTGTTCTATAATACCATCAGCCTGATAGCTCCTTTGGAATCACCACTTCAGTGGTCCAGCATCTTAATGGTCAATCATAGTCTTCTGTACACCAAGTATTTTCTTCTTCTTTTGGTAGAACCTCTGTTTTAATTTGCATGGTAAACATAATATTGATATAGCACTCACTCTGCCTCAGACAGACACATAAAAACCCCCACTTCACTGTCTTGTCACTTACTGGACAATAATTTCTTGATTTCACCAAGAAAAATCATTATCAAAAGCAATGGGTCTTTAGTGGTGACAACTTCTGTGATGACTGTCAGGCTAAGGACATAACAGACAAATTTAATTTTTTTCTGGTCAGATTCAGAAATAGGGTGTGTTTTTAGTTAAGAGTTAGTTTAAAAAATGTTTTAAATCTTACCCCTTGATAATAAAATGGCAGATGAGTGACAGCCTAAGGACATTGATATAAATGGGGATTGAGATCCTAGTCAGGGTCAAAAAACTGTGGGGAAATGTCTGCAGAGGGCACCTGTAGCACTTATTTTTATTATGTGTTCCCAAATACTTGTGAGATTTCATTCAGATGTCGTAAGCTGCATTGAATTTTGCCTTTGCATAGTTATATGTTGTTTCTTGGCTTGGTTTCTCCAGTGTAACACTTTTCTTCGTCAGAAAGAACCTTGGATTTTGTCCTCTCCTCACAGGTGTTTCCTTTTCCCAGACTAGTTTCTTAACATTTCCAACACTTCCCATTTATTTCTCCCCAGCTGTCACGCCATACCAATAAATTCATGCAGTAAACATCTCAACAACAGAATAACCTAAGAGAATGTAAATCAGCACAGAGCAGCTCAAAATCTGTCATGATGCAAATTTATGAAGCCCAGAGGTCTATAGATTTGAACCTCAGTCACAATCATCTCACAAAGAAATTTGCAGCCAGTTGTGTGCACCAATACCTACTCTATAATAATCTTCATAAACAACAAAATCTATTGTTCAGTTTCAGGGAAATTTAGTCTTCTCTCTTAACTGTTTTTCTTACCTATTCTCTTCCTCTCCTTTTCCTTGACAAAACCTGGAAATCAGGCCTTATCAATAAACCCTCATTTATTTGCAAGGGACAAATAAGTAGTCTGTGTGTGTGATGTTTGTGTGTGTGTGTGATGGTTTTGTGTGCGTGATGGTTTTTTGTGTGTGATTATTGTGAGTGTGTGCATGACGGAGAGGCAAAGCTTATACAGAATGGCATTAAACCAACTAATACAGTTGGGACAAACAATTAGCCTCCAGATGTTTGTGCCTGGAAACATGTCCATGTTTCCTGACTGAATCATTTGAACTACTAAGAGGATGTGCCCATCCTACAGACCTTGCTTTATCAGAACTATAACAATAGTTTTTTATGCACTGTAGTTTCCTCAAACTCACGACTTGCTAGCAAAGCAAAGTTATATACAGCAATTAATCTGGCACTGCAATCCTGCCTGCACGGGGTAAATTTGAATGACATGGATGTGAGGGATTGAACACTGAAACATCCAAATGATTCACTGAAAACTAAATGAAGATTTAAGAATACACCTGTTCATCAACCCTGAGACAGCAGTGAATAAATGTGTTTCAGTAATGATCCAAAGAAACAACAAGGCATAGCCTTCTATTACTAGGACTGACAGAAATAAGAGCATGGGAAAAAAATTAATTGCTTGCTGCCTGTATTGGATTAAGAAGTGAGTTATCCAAACAAAGATGGACAACATAAAGTGAACTGATACTTCTTTTTATGCCTGATGGGGCAAAATCTGCATGCTTGACTTACACTGAGCACAACCTATTTATAACTGTGCTCCTGCAGACTTAGTGGAATTTTTCCTGTAATCAGATGTTCATTGATTCAGCACCAATGAACCTTCAGTCAGGACCATGCCTTTCAGTTCTTCAGTAGAGCAGCACCTGCAGATGGGTACTTGCAATGTGAATAAACGTGTCAGAATCGTCATCTTTTATTTTTAGTAAAGTGGATAAAAATTAGGAATTGAGCTATAGCAACCTCTTTCTTTCTGAAATATTTTGTGCAGTTGGAGGTCATTATAGTTGATCTCCAATTTTATAAAGGCTTATGTAAATTAAACTTAGGATTACATAATTCTATGCATTGAAATCCACTACTATTGTTCTCATGCTGGATAGCTAGCAACTTGATAATAGCACTGTGTATGCAGCAATTAACTCAGAATTACTATCACAAGCAATGACTGATATAACTATCTCCCTTCTTAACACAAATTCCTGAAAATTATTTCCCTTTAAAAAAATCCATTCTTTTTGTAAAATAACTCATTCCCATTTCTCTGTATTATTACTAATATTTTCCTCCAAACCCTTTAAAGATAAGACAAATAGGCAGCATTCTCAAAAGCATGCAAATCATAGAAATATTTAAGTCCTGGAAAATGATTTCTGAGGAACAGTTTTTAAAACAATATAAACAAGGCAGACTGGAAGGGCAGAAGTGTGTTTTAACAACCAGTATATAGAGGCTGGCAAAGTTAAAAATGAGAGAGGTGGAATTAAACTGCTTCTGGCTAGTGAAGTGAATGGTGACTTACCTGTACTTTTCTGTTTAAGAAATACATAAAGAATGCCTCACCTTATCAGCATGTTGCTGCTATTTCCAGTGGCATTTACTGTACATTCGATTAGGCAGAACTTCACAAAGAAACTCTGAGCTTCTAGACTCCCCTGTGTTGTCTTGTTGTACCACGCACAACCTTCAAATATAACCTTCATTCATATCAAATTCGTAAATCTGTCTCCACATTTTGAACAAACTTAGGTCTGTTTTTCAATTGTGTCTTCCCTTACATTTTCCATTCAAACGAGTAGTGTGCAGAAAATTACAAGTGTAGCCATTTATATTTCAGTAAACTTGGGCAGCTCTTTAAGTATGAAGAAGCAGAATCCTTCTACTAGCAAAAACTGTACCTTGTTCAACAAGAAATCCCTCCTAGGTCATCCCCTTGAATCATCCCAATTGCTAAAAAGAGTGGTGGTAAGACCAGGAACTTAGTATGACTTGTGCCTTATGTATTTTGTTTTGTAATCAAGGGTGTCTGATGAAAATCAGTAAGCATTGTTAGACCATACTCTAGGTATGTTTTCTTAAGCAACTTCTTTTTCATTAAAATTGCCTATACACAAAGATTCATGTATTTAATATTTCACAATCATTTGCTGCTTTAGAAAACACTCTTGAAAGTAGAATTTCATTTTAAGCGAAATGCAAGGAAAATTAATTCTGCAAGAGGAAACTGTCTGCTTCAAAGCCAGTACCAAACACACAGGGTTTTTTTGCAAGGGCATAATGTCCTTCCAGATAAAAAAAAAGTCTGATACCTTACAAAACATTTGGGAATTTGCATCTTCTAAAGGAATTATTTCTTACTCTTTCTGTACAACATTTAGCACTGTTGTTGGTCCCATGACTGACTGGCGGAGTTTCATACTATTTTTAGTATTTCCTTAGACCTTCATTGCTCAGTTCTCTTTAATTTTTTTGCATTATGGAAAAAAATATCCCCTGACTATTTGTATGTGTGCTATAAAGTTATTAATCAAGACTGTTTTTGTTAGGCAAACAGATTTAATTTCAAAGTGAGATGTAGGTTGTTTCCCTTCCTTTTAATTCTTATGTCTTTTCTATCCTTCAGTCACAAAGTTGACCAATCACAATTACACTCCAGAGGAGATTATCCCGAACAGATTTTGATCTAATGCAAAAGATGTCTCCGTTTTCTTTTCATTTCCCCTTGTACTCAGGGGCATTAGTTATTTATAACCTGGTAATTATTTTTAGTCATTCAACTGAACAAGATAGGAGGAAAGCAACAGGTAAAGAGAAGGTAAAACCACTTTTGAAGCTAACAAAGAATACATTGTTTCAAAAGCAAATTCCTCACTTGGGTCCAAAATAAAGTTCTTGATCCTTGGAGTCAACAGCAGGGCTTATATTGACGTCAGCTGGACAGTACCACTGCCAGAGGTCTTGTGATGCCACTGCAAATGTGCAAAGGGATGAGAGAGCCAGTAGCAGCAATTGAAGTACAAAAATACTGGTAGGTCAGCATTATGTAAAGCATGACTGTGTATTTAATCTTTCATTTTTTTAAAAATAATTTCTGGTGTTGTTCAGTCAGCGTTTTAAGCAAGTTTGTCTCGTTAGACTATTTTCTTTTGCCTGGGTGTATTGTGCTCCCCATGTGCTCTTTTTTGCCATGGATAGGACAGAAAGGAAACAAAAATCAGGAGGACAGAGGAGAATCAGTTCTAGTTTGCTTCAATTGTGATGGAGTCAAAGCTGATATTAATATAGATAATGTAAGAACACAAAGTTTTCCTGACAGTCAGACAGAGAAACTGTTGGGACTGGAAAAACCTGTAGTGAGCAATGAAAATATATATACGTGTATATAACTATGTGCATGCAGCTGACAAAGAAAAACAGGTTCCTTCACTGCTTATTTTGAGAAACGGAGAATTGCAACTCTCCATTAGGTAAAGCACTTCTTGGAGGAGATGAATAAGCAAGTGCCTAGCAAGGCATTGGTGAAGGTTGAATAGGGCTGAGATGAGGCAGGTGCCACACTGAATGGCATTATAAATCAAAAGGCATCGAATAAATAAAAACACTGCTTGGAAGAAGTTGATAATGGATTGGCTAACGTTTGACTTGAGTCTGTGATGAGGCTGGAGGGGCAGAGGAAGAAAGAGTTTAGAGATTTCTTATGGAAGGAGGATGAACTCTGAAGATTTAGCTGTCTGACACAGGTACTAAATAATTAAAGGTGTAAGTGGTCTAGGACAAAAATGGTTACATCAAAGCTGAAATGTGGTCAGTGTGTCCTAAAATAAATTCAGAAAGAGAAAGGGAAATTTAAACGTTTGTTTGAATTCAAACACGTGTTGCATGACTGCTAAAATTCCATGGGCAAATTACATTAGTTTTACAAATGTCCTTTGTTTTTTGTTCATTTCTTCATTCTTTCCTTCCATCATTCCAACAATAACTGTAGTGGGAAAAAAACTACTCATGGCCCTCCTCTAAGTCAAAACAAATGGAAAAAAGAACAGCACTAAAACATACTAATTTTTTTTGACTGAATACAGCATTGCCTTTCCATTTTCTCTAATTAATTTTATTTTTGAATGGCAGCTTAGGAAAAATAAATTATATACTGAAGTACTACTTACACAAGTGCAAAATTCAGTAAACTTAATATTGTAAATCTGTTACAATTTTCTCTGCTCCATTACATGCACATGACTTAAGTTGAAGCTCAGCATATTTGAAAACTCGGACGTAATTTTGAGTCCTGAGGGAGCAAGGCTTAATAAGTACTCATACTTCTCCCCACTTCATTATTACTAGATTATTGCTTTCTTATTCCACTATCTTAACTCGTATGACTTGACTGTTCAAATAGAAACTCATTGACTTGAAAATGAGCCCTGTTCAGTGGCTCTACAACTTATGCCTTAGAGGAGAATTTTTAATGATGTAAACCTAGTGAAACTGCAGGTACTTGCATAGGAAGAGAAAAGAATGAGGCAAATATTTCCACTTTGTCTTCAAGAGAAAAAAGGGTATGCAGGGAACATTGTCTTTTTTGTTCCTATGTCTGCAGTTCTTAACCAAAAGCTTTAACACTTCTGAACTCCTTATTCAAGCAAAATTCTTAACTTCAAAGTCTCAGAATATGGCCACAGGCCTGTAAAACCATTAGGATCATCTTGGTTGATGTGTCTTGGACTGTGAATTGCTAGAGGGTTAATAACAAGCTTGAATTAAGCCAGACACAAAGATTGGAAACCTCCATTTTCCATGTACAGTGAGGAAGCTACAGGACAGATGGAAGAAATGTAAACTCTTCAATGGCCTAAGACAACTCCTTCGTTTTTGAGCTGAAAAGCTTGATGCTAATGTTGAAAAAATAGTTTATTTGGGAACACTGATGAAAGAGGACATGGACGCTGTGTTGGAATTTAGCTGCAAATCACAACATTTATTTACTACTGCTTGTGTGCACATTCACACTCAGACATAGTTTGCTATCTATTCTGTGAATTCAAGGCATGGCATGACACCCCTGGTGAGGGATTCCCAAGCCCCCTAGGGTTGGTTGCTTCAAGTGAAGAAGTCCTGCTACTGTAAGTCCAGGCTCAGCAGTCACCAGCCCAATTCCTTACACTGCTACCACAAGGCTGGCTAAATTACTACAAATTTCACAGCCTGAACACACCTGTTTTCTTTCCAAGGATTGGCCTGTTGGCATCCCAATGCACTGGATACTGTTAATTTCAGAGTGTGACCAATGTTCAGCCAAACACCACAAAGTGTGACACATTGTGAACAAATCCACCCATATTTGGGACCCTCCTTTTTACGGGACATGTGTAAGAAGCCAAAACATTTGCTGATCCATCCTTTCCAGGAAAATCCCTACACGATTCATGCAAATATCAGCAATTGTGCTACCTGCACTGAGTAACTTGTAATTGCTTTAAAATCTAGACAAAGTGGAGACTGTGCTTGTTTTGTTGGATGTTCAGAGGTGGTTGAGCTTGCCAATAGCTAAGGACCTGCTTCCAGGCATCTGTAGAGGTGTCAGTCTGTGGCTGCATCTGGTTGACAGTGGGAGGGTTATTATGAGTCCCCGAGGAGTGTCCTGACAGGGCATCACCTGAGCCCAGCACTCTCCCCAGCAGCAAACCAGGGAATGGCACTCTTTCAGACTGATCATAATGCTGTGTCTGACAATTAATGTCAAAGTTAAGTAATATAGCTAATTCATACACATTATGAGATAAATATCCAAAGAATATCATCAGAACTGATGTGGCAAATGTAGAATTTGGAGATTTGTATTGCAAAGCTACAGACTGGTCTTTCCAGAATTTTGGAAGAGTCAAAACCTGAACCCACAGGAAACCGACGAGCAGAGATTGTTCAGAAGGTAGGCCCTGTGAAAATGGCTGAGAACATTTTGCAAGCAGGGATGAAAGCAACAAATGGTAGAAATGGTAGGCAAAAGGAGGATGGCAAAGTGAATGGAAAACAAAACGGGTTTTTTGCCCTGGAAGATACTAAAAGAAAGGAGAGCACTCTCTCAAAACGTTTTTATTTTTCCTGCCTGTGGAGTAAACAAAAATATCATACTCTGTCAACAAAAACAATCAAAAGAAATCAATATACTAGAACAGAATTCACCTACCAGGTTTCCATGTAATGCGTATTTTTACTCTTTTCTCTTTTTTTTGCAGAAGACAGCCATATTTTATTTGTCAATGCTCCACATTTATTTTAATAATAAACAAAAGGCAGATACCTAGGCCATATCTTCTATTGGCCTGAAATACTTTCACACTTTAATTGGAAGTCATATAATATACAAAATATCTTCTTTTTCTCGACAAAGTGATAAAAAATACTGTTGCCAGAACATGGAAGCTGTTGTGGGACCCTTCTGTAAAGCTGCTCTGACTGGGGCATTTCCAGGAGTCACACCATCAGATAAGTAATGCAGTACGGAATCAAAATCCAGCAGTATGTTTTGTGACCAAATACACTTAAAAATCTCTACAAAACGCTAATGTTTACATGGCTGAAGTAACATGCCCTGAAAAAGACTTATAAAATTGTTTTGTTAAAGCAGGTGTTCAAATACTTTCATCCAGTTATAAAGAAGAGATCCAGTAGACTCTAAATTATAATATTTTCATAAAACCCAGAAATAACTGTGCCATGATGGCAGAGGGATAGTTTTCTAATTGGATCAGGGACAATTTTAATGTGGAAACAATTTTAATCAGACATCTGTTTCTGAAGTCTCACTTCCTAGACTTGTAAGTCATGTGACAATTAATTTTCAGTACAAAGTGTCCCAACCTCTGAGGTTGGAAACATGAATTTTCTATTTCTTATCTATTCCTTCTCTCCCTGAAATGCACAGAAGAATGTCAGAAGAAGACAAATAGCACATCTTATTTTAGTCTTCTTAATTTGGAGAACTATAATAATGAATTAATCCAACACCTTGCTAATTGGAATGTGATTGCAGTTTTAGAGATTTTTACATTTAGGAATAAGAACTGCACTATCTTTTCAGGGGAACTTTTAGCTTAATATAACCCTTTGCAACTTTTTGAAAGTCTTCACTGTATATATAATTTCTGCTTCTGCAAAGTTATTTTAGAAATAAATGCATCCAACCAAGAACTGCTGGAGATTCTATAAATCTGGACAGAAAACTCCAAAGGAAAAGAGATGCAATTTAGGAAGAAAAAGTAAGGAAAATGTTACTTTACCTGTAAATTAAATGACACATGACAGATGGTGAGCACAATCTTGGGTAATCTGTTAGTCCTTGTGAGTGAAATCAATTAAGTTTAGAAAATCTATTTATTGCCAGGGAGATTAAAAAGTAATTAGCAATTATAAAGAAATGTGTAAAGGTCCTGATAATAACGAAGCAATGAACTTAGTTTCTGAACAGGAGGGAGGTTCTGAATACATGTGAAGTTTGTATCTTATCTGTTTTTATTAAGAAAATAGCAAGCCCTATCTTTTTGGTGTTTTGGTGATGATGTCTGGAAAAGCCACCTGGATTTTTTTATTACAATGCTGACACAATAGCAATGTCCCTAGTACCAGTTTATTAAAATCCAACTGCAGGATTAAGTACTTAATTAAGAGCATTTCACAACAGATAGGAAAATAATCTTATATCTTTTTTGAATTTTCATATTCTTTCATCTTTTTCTGCAGCTGCTTTTAGTTTTATTTAGCCTTTTACTTGCACCATTAAAATAATATTTTTTTTCTAAGAAAGGGCATAAGGAGAATAATTTAATTTCCACACTAAGTTTCCATTAGATGTACATCACATGAGCTCTTTGACTGCTGGAAAGCACATATTGAATCCCAGCCTAAAGTTGGTGGCGGAACATCTCTGTCAACCCTAGAGACAGAAACTAGGGAAACTCCTAAAATGAAGGAAAAGTCAGCAGCAACAAATCCCTGGAGTTTATGGGCCATGTGAAGAAATGTGGCTTGTTGAAGGCCATATGTTATGGGGGGAGGTCGTATCGGTTACTTGCTGTCCAGATTGCCTGAGTTTCTTCCCTGCTGTGCCACTGGTGTTATTCCTGACTCTGACAGACACATGGTAAAATGGAACTTAAGCCTCCACTGTTCTGGTGTGATGTGGCAACCTTTCAGGAACACAGCTCCCACCAGGAGTGATTGCTCAAGCAGTACTAGCAACTCTTTATGGGTGAGGGCTACTTTAAACTAGTTTTCCTTGTTGACATATTTTGAAAATAGCTTTTCTCTGTGTAAATTACTCTCTTTGTGCTGAACCAAAAAAAAAAAAAAACAAAAAACCTCTAAGTTTACTTTCAGCTACCAGTGATCTTCCTCACAAGTGTGTTTCATTAAGATATGGGTGAGGTGTGTATTAGTTATACACATCCTCAACACGTCTGGTTCTGAATAGTCTCTCCAGCACATTTGCAAGAGAAGCATGCACATTTCAAAGCCTGATATGTAATATTTAGATACAGAGCTATAATAATTGTGGCAAGCATTGAAAATGTTATATTTTAGTTTACTCTTTTCAGTGGTATACTCCATGCTCTTCTGCAGAATCCCTCAACAGCTACAGTCTTACCCAATGAAAAGTACTCTCAAAGTCTTTTGAATTCTCCTATAAACCCTAAGGTTTTTCCTCCCCTCTATGAGAACTTTTAAAGCATTAGTAAGTATTCTTTTGTTTTGTTGAAGATTTTGTATTTTTAATATATTTCTTCAACCATCTCTAAAATACTATTTGCTTCATTAACTGCTTGGAGACTTCTGTTATGTTCATGCAACCAGCACAAGAACGACTTTCCCCTATTAACAGCTGCTTTTTGAGAGCCCGTCTTAATCAATATGCATCAAACCAAAATCTGTGAACACTTTCCTCAAACCATTCAATATATAAACATGTCTTATGTGTAAATGGCTTTGGCATTCATAGCTGATCATCTTTTCCTTCTTCAGTCCTTTTTCTTTACAAATTCTGGGGAGCTATAAGATGCTTCTGAGAGACAAAAGGGGATAGAAAGCACCAGATATGAAATTTTATGTTTTTGAAGTCTGTAGGTTTAACGTTGGATTTTCAGGACCATGTATAAACATTTAATTAAACAGTGCTCAATCCTAGAGCTGCTAGGTAAATATTTTAAATGCCTGAAAATCAAACTATTTAATTAAATATTTTAACCATGGTTTCAGGGACCCAATGTTAAGCATAAGCATAAATACAAAACTACAGTAGTAAAAGGACATTCCACTGCCTGCTGTTTTCTGAATTCACAATCAAAATTAATCCAGTGGATGAAAAATTAGAAACATTATTTTTAAAACTTTCTAAAATGGCTCAGGCCAATGTTGTGGTCCTGGATGAATGAAACTACAGTATTTTCCTTATTCTTCACAGTATTTTTATTATTACTTTTGTCGAATCTTTGTGAGGTCCTTCCTTCTTTCATTCTAACTCATCCTTCTTAGCACATGCATAATTTCATGACTTTGTAAAGACCTAGAGATGAATTAAATTTGAGATGAAAGGAAAAGAGATTAATAGTGAAAAGGAAAAAGCTTTCTCCTTTAAAAAAGTGACTCAAATACTACAGATTCACTGCCAGTGCTTTTCTGAGAAGTATTTATGATCACAGATGTTTATAAGCCAAGACATTTTTGTAAAAACCCTGCATGTTTCAGGGACAGTTTTATGTATCTATGGAACATATTCTTAACAACTCATCTCCAGGTTTTATTTTTAGAGCAGTGCCACAATATTTTAGTATAATTTATTAAAAAATTAATATGCTGGTAGCTCTCAAGTTGTAAATGAAGCATGTAGGAGGAGAGGGATTACTACTGTACAGCTTCTGCAACAGGGAATAATTATAGTCCTTGTAGAATAAGAAGGGGGTGGAAAAATACTGTGTAATAAGTTGTGTATGGTTTTTCCTTTCGGTGACAGACTGATTCTGTTTTAAAAACTGCAAATCTGCAAGCTCCTGCTGGGTGTTGGTTACCCACCATGAGACTGGCCTGCAGAGAGAGGATCTGGTCACAGGACTCAACTGTGGCTCCTCGTGGCTGCAGCTCTGGGAGATGACAACTCAGTGTTGCTCGGGCACCTCATCCTGATCCTTTGAAGCTGATGGGGATCTATCAGGCTTCAGTTCTCTTAAGTGCTAAGGAGTCCTTCAAGAACAAAGAATTCTTGTATATACATTTGTTCATCCCATTTTACAACTTCCATTCATTTTGCAAAGATAAATTTTACTTTATGTCTAAACCAGTTCAAATTGGATTTTCTATGCACTAAAAATTTACATTTATTTTGGTTTAACACTCCTTTTTTAAAAAAATTTGCATTAAGTAGAAGATGAACGATGTCATGTGTTTTTACAAGTCCCATGAGGATTTTGAAAATTTCTTATAACTATAGTTATAACATCAAAAATAATTTTTTCCAGTGAGAATGGAATTCCAATCTTTTTCATTTGTCCTTTATAATGAACTCCAGTGCCTCAAAGAAGCCAAGCTTGCTATCTTTAGATCAGAGACAAGTCATAACCTCTCTTCAAAGTATACGTCTCTGATGTGGCTGAACTTTAGTCTTCCTCAGAGAACATCTTTTAACCTGTAAATATCTATTGCTGGCTAGTTAAATAAACGGCCTTAAAATGGTTAACCTCAGTATGTGAAAAATAGGCAGACAAGTGATTTCTCTGAAACATGGTTTCCATATGTGGTTTGTATGAACCCTGGGATAATGTTTTCTTAGCAGTTGAAATTTCCTCCTGAGCTGAACTACGCAACTATAGAAGAAAAAAAGCTTTTATAGAACAAAATTATTTTGAAAGTTTAGCGGAGTTGATGGACATTCTGCCAAACAAACCCCCTCTGTGTGGAGCAAAGGGGTCTCTTTAACTTCAGGTTGTTAGTTTATTCCATACAGGGCAGCAGGGAGATTAGGCAGACAGATGCTCCTTCTCTCTGACTATGAACCAGAGTATCCACAGACTGGTAGACATAATCGAGGCTGCCAGCCAGGGAAACTCTCCTCATATCTATTTGCTCATCATATAGGAAGGTGAAAATCTTACACTTCCTAGTCAGTAATAGGTTACTCTGTTATTACAGCTTCATTAGCACATTTGGCCTAATTATTTAATATTTCTACTGTGATTGAAAACATAGCTAACTGCAGATGCTGTTAGTTGTTGGTCTATGACATGGACTCAGCCATTCATGCAGCAACTTCAAGGAAATATGGGACAAAAGAAGAAATGAGAAGGGAAAGCTAGAGAAACACGGCAGTGGTTGGTTTTTTACCACTGACAAAGTAAAATCTCATAATAATCTGAAAAATCTCAGAATAATCTGTAGTTTCAATGTTGCTAATATTTTACAAGCAACGACTCTTTCTTTAATTGGAAGGAAGACTTCAAAGATTGTGAAGCCTCTTGAATGAAGTGCTGAGCAACCAGGCAGATGGGGAGACCTTGTTTTGGCCTTTAAATGTCTAAAAGGGGGCTTATAAGAAAGATAAGAACAAAGTTTTTAGTCGGGCCAGATGTGATAGGTCAAGGGGTAGTGGTTTTAATCTAAAAGAGTGTACGTTCAGAGGGTGGTAAAACACTGGCACAGATTCCCCAGAGAGGTGCTGGATGCCCCATTCCTGGTAACATTCCAGGTCGGGTTGGACAGAGCTCGGAAGGATCTGATCTATTTGAAATTGTCCCTGCTCATTGCAGGGGGGTTGGACTAAATGACCTTTAAAGGTCCTTTCCAACCCAAACCATTGGTGATTGTCCTGTACATCAGAAGCTCTGTGTACCACTTTGCACTCTGAAGTCCTAAATTCCTCACACACTCAACATTTCCACTAAAGTAATAAGAAATAAAAAGATAGGCTACACTGTCAGAAGACAGATGTAGCAGGTTTGTATTGGCTGATAATAATTAGATAACAATAACAAACCTAAGGCAAAAAGAGGTAACCAAAAAAGGTAGGATTTTCCCCTCTATTGGCTAATATAAAAAAATACCAACCAGTAATGATTGTGGCTAATGAGGGGAGAGGAAGGAAGGCTTAAAATTTTCATGAAGCAGTAGTGCTTTGGGTAAGGCATTGAACTGGAAGGGACCTGGGTTGGGAGCTGGCACTGTTTCTAGATCTGCACTTCCGAGGCTCAGTTTCTCTTGTAGCAGCCACACCAAGGTCCCTTCAAACGTTCCCTTGCCTACGGGATAAATCCTAACTCAGCAGTAGCACATTTCCTTTGGAGGTCTCTTCCAGCCAGGCTCAAACCTGTAAGAGTTGCCCTGACAGCACACGAGCCCCGGTGTAAACGAGTGGTAAAACACTGCCAGAATGTCAAACAACCCACTGCTCGCAGCGGAAGGGGCCGTGTGGAGCGAACCGCTGTGGCAGCCACCTGTAATTTCACCGTAACGCCGTATTCCTGCCCACAGCTTCTGCCGTGCATTTAACCTTTCCAGCCCGGCCCCCCTAAGCCCCGGGCTTCCCTTCTCGGCGCAGTTACGGCTAATCCCCCCTCGCAGCCCCGGTAAAACCCTGCCCCTCATCCCCGACCGCCGCTGCCGCAG